>JAVHJT010000064.1:0-293934 GCA_033030585.1 Hippophae rhamnoides
CGCAATGACTATTATAATATATAAAATCAAAGTTCGTTTCGATTCCTAAGCACACACAGAAGTAATAATTGAGTTCTCCAAGTTTTTGAACCCAAATCCCTTCATTAATAGTAATTACAATCGTCTTAATGTTTTATGGAACCTTATTGCGTTGTTTTCCACTATCTTTCTTTATGGTTCCAATTTAATCATGATAACCATATTCTTAACAATTCAATCTTTCTTACTTCTTTGAGTTCTTGGGTTCCTAGGTTGTTAGCCTAAAGGATCGACTTCATTTGGTATCAAAAACATGGTTGCTGAAAATAGGATAAATATCTTCATATTTCTATTTTCGGAATTTTAGATTTAAAAATATTTGTCCTTTGATTGTTTTCAACTTTCTTAAGTCACAAATCAAAAAAATAGAAACAGATTTTGGTCGTCAAGTCTTGTATTTTCTTTCAATGTTTTTCTCCTTCTTTTCGTTTTTTGAATTCATTTCGTTGTTTTCTTTAAATTATCTATTTTTTTCTTGTTCTTTGTTTTCGTGTTCAACTTATCTTTTATCTTGAAAAAAACAAGAGATTTAATGAAGTAAACGGTTAAAAAAAAAGAAGGTATTAATTGTCGTTGCAACTTTGAAATCGTGCATCGCAACGACTGTTATAATGTAAAAAATCAAAGCTTCGTTTCTATTCCTAAGCACACACGAGTAATAGTTTAGTTCTCCAAGTTTTTGAACCCAAATAACTTCATTAATAGTAATTACAATCGTCTTAAAGTTTGGTGGCACCTTATTGCGTTGTTTTCCACTATCTTTCTTTATGGTTCCAATTTAATCATCATAATCATATTCTTAACAATTCAATCTTTCTTACTTCTTTGAGTTCTTGGGTTCCTAGGTATTTAGCCTAAAGGATTGACTTCATTTGGTATCAAAAACATGGTTGCTGAAAATAGGTTAAATATCTTCATATTTCTATTTTTGGAATTTTAGATTTAAAAATATTTGTCCTTTTATTGTTTTCAACTTTCTTAAGTCGCAAATTACAAAAATAGAAAGATATTTTGTTCTTCAAGTCTTGCATTTTCTTTCAATTTTGTTCTCCTTATTCTCACTTTTTGGGTTCATTTGGTAGTTTTCTTTAAATTATCTGTTTTTTTCTTGTTCTTTGTTTTCCGTGTTCAACTTAACTTTTATTTGGAAAAAAACAATAGAGTTAATGAAGTACACGGTTAAAAAAAGAAGGTACTAATTGTCGTTGCAACTTTGAAATCTTGCATCGCAATGACTATTATAATATATAAAATCAAAGCTCGTTTCTATTCCTAAGCACACACAGAAGTAATAGTTTAGTTCTCCAACTTTTTGAACCCAAATCCCTTCATTAATAGTAATTACAATCGTCTTAATGTTTTATGGAACCTTATTGCGTTGTTTTCCACTATCTTTCTTTATGGTTCCAATTTAATCATCATAACCATGTTCTTAACAATTCAATCTTTCTTACTTCTTTGAGTTCTTGGGTTCCTAGGTTGTCAGCCTAAAGGATCCACTTCATTTGGTATCAAAAACATGGTTGCTGAAAAGAGGTTAACTATCTTCATATTTCTATTTTTTGAATTTTAGATTTAATAAAATATGTTCTTTGATTGTTTTCTACTTTCTTAAATTACAAATCACAAAAATAGAAAGATATTTTATTCTACAAGTCTTGTGTTTTCTTCCAATTTTGTTCTCCTTATTTTCGTTTCTGGAATTCATTTGGCATTTTTCCTTAAATTATCTGTTTTTTTCATGTTCTTTGTTTTCCGTGTTCAACTTATCTTTTATCTTGAAAAAAACAAGAGATTTAATGAAGTACACGGTTAAAAAAAAAGAAGGTATTAATTGTCGTTGCAACTTTGAAATCGTGCATCCCAATGACAATTATAATATATAAAATCAAAGCTCGTTTCTATTCCTAAGCACACGCAGAAGTAATAGTTTAGTTCTCCAAGTTTTTGAACCCAAATAACTTCATTAATAGTAATAACAATCATCTTAAAGTTTGGTGGCACCTTATTGCATTGTTTTCCACTATCTTTCTTTATGGTTCTAATTTAATCATCATAACCATGTTCTTAACAATTCAATCTTTCTTACTTCTTTGAGTTCTTGGGTTCCTAGGTTGTTAGCCTAAAGGATCCACTTCCTTAATCTCGTTTTTTGGGTTCTTTTGGTAGTTTTTTTAAATTATCTATATTTTTTTCTTGTTCTTTGTTTTCCGTGTCCAACTTATCTTTTAACTTGAAAAAAACAAGAGAGTTAATGAAGTGAACGGTTAAAAAAAAGAAGGTATTAATTGTCGTTGCAACTTTGAAATCGTGCATCGAAATGACTATTATAAAATATAAAATCAAAGCTCGTTTCGATTCCTAAGCACACACATAAGTAATAGTTTAGTTCTCCAAGTATTTGAACCCAAATCAGTTCATTAATAGTAATTACAATCGTCTTAAAGTTTGGTGGCACCTTATTGCGTTGTTTTCCACTATCTTTCTTTATGGTTCCAATTTAATCATCATAACCATGTTCTTAGGAATTCAATATTTCTTACTTCTTTGATATCTTCGGTTCCTAGGTTGTTAGCCTAAAGGATCCACTTCATTTGGTATCAAAAACATGGTTGCTGAAAATAGGTTAAATATCTTCATATTTCTATTTTTGGAATTTTAGATTTAAAAATATTTGTCCTTTTATTGTTTTCTACTTTCTTAAGGCTCAAATTACAAAAATAGAAAGATATTTTGTTCTTCAAGTCTTGCGTTTTCTTTCAATTTTGTTCTCCTTATTCTCGTTTTTATAATTCATTTGGTAGTTTTCTTTAAATTATCTGTTTTTTTTTTCTTGTTCTTTGTTTTCTGTGTTCAACTTATCTTTTATCTTGAAAAAAACAAGAGATTTAATGAAGTACACGGTTAAAAAAAAAGAAAGTATTAATTTTCGTTGCAACTTTGAAATCGTGTATCGCAATGACTATTATAATATATAAAATCAAAGTTCGTTTCGATTCCTAAGCACACACAGAAGTAATAATTGAGTTCTCCAAGTTTTTGAACCCAAATCCCTTCATTAATAGTAATTACAATCGTCTTAATGTTTTATGGAACCTTATTGCGTTGTTTTCCACTATCTTTCTTTATGGTTCCAATTTAATCATGATAACCATATTCTTAACAATTCAATCTTTCTTACTTCTTTGAGTTCTTGGGTTCCTAGGTTGTTAGCCTAAAGGATCGACTTCACTTGGTATCAAAAACATGGTTGCTGAAAATAGGATAAATATCTTCATATTTCTATTTTTGGAATTTTAGATTTAAAAATATTTGTCCTTTGATTGTTTTCAACTTTCTTAAGTTACAAATCAAAAAAATAGAAACAGATTTTGGTCGTCAAGTCTTGTATTTTCTTTCAATGTTTTTCTCGTTCTTTTCGTTTTTTGAATTCATTTCGTTGTTTTCTTTAAATTATCTATTTTTTTCTTGTTCTTTGTTTTCGTGTTCAACTTATCTTTTATCTTGAAAAAAACAAGAGATTTAATGAAGTAAACGGTTAAAAAAAAAGAAGGTATTAATTGTCGTTGCAACTTTGAAATCGTGCATCGCAACGACTATTATAATATAAAAAATCAAAGCTCGTTTCTATTCCTAAGCACACACAGAAGTAATAGTTTAGTTCTCCAAGTTTTTGAACCCAAATAACTTCATTAATAGTAATTACAATCGTCTTAAAGTTTGGTGGCACCTTATTGCGTTGTTTTCCACTATCTTTCTTTATGGTTCCAATTTAATCATCATAATCATATTCTTAACAATTCAATCTTTCTTACTTCTTTGAGTTCTTGGGTTCCTAGGTATTTAGCCTAAAGGATTGACTTCATTTGGTATCAAAAACATGGTTGCTGAAAATAGGTTAAATATCTTCATATTTCTATTTTTGGAATTTTAGATTTAAAAATTTTTCTCCTTTTATTGTTTTCAACTTTCTTAAGTCGCAAATTACAAAAATAGAAAGATATTTTGTTCTTCAAGTCTTGCATTTTCTTTCAATTTTGTTCTCCTTATTCTCACTTTTTGGGTTCATTTGGTAGTTTTCTTTAAATTATCTGTTTTTTTCTTGTTCTTTGTTTTCCGTGTTCAACTTAACTTTTATTTGGAAAAAAACAATAGAGTTAATGAAGTACACGGTTAAAAAAAGAAGGTATTAATTGTCGTTGCAACTTTGAAATCTTGCATCGCAATGACTATTATAATATATAAAATCAAAGCTCGTTTCTATTCCTAAGCACACACAGAAGTAATAGTTTAGTTCTCCAACTTTTTGAACCCAAATCCCTTCATTAATAGTAATTACAATCGTCTTAATTTTTTATGGAACCTTATTGCGTTGTTTTCCACTATCTTTCTTTATGGTTCCAATTTAATCATCATAACCATGTTCTTAACAATTTAATCTTTCTTACTTCTTTGAGTTCTTGGGTTCCTAGGTTGTCAGCCTAAAGGATCCACTTCATTTGGTATCAAAAACATGGTTGCTGAAAAGAGGTTAACTATCTTCATATTTCTATTTTTTGAATTTTAGATTTAATAAAATATGTTCTTTGATTGTTTTCTACTTTCTTAAATTACAAATCACAAAAATAGAAAGATATTTTATTCTACAAGTCTTGTGTTTTCTTCCAATTTTGTTCTCCTTATTTTCGTTTCTGGAATTCATTTGGCATTTTTCCTTAAATTATCTGTTTTTTTCATGTTCTTTGTTTTCCGTGTTCAACTTATCTTTTATCTTGAAAAAAACAAGAGATTTAATGAAGTACACGGTTAAAAAAAAAGAAGGTATTAATTGTCGTTGCAACTTTGAAATCGTGCATTGCAATGACTATTATAATATATAAAATCAAAGTTCGTTTCGATTCCTAAGCACACACAGAAGTAATAATTGAGTTCTCCAAGTTTTTGAACCCAAATCCCTTCATTAATAGTAATTACAATCGTCTTAATGTTTGGTGGCACCTTATTGCGTTGTTTTCCACTATCTTTCTTTATGGTTCCAATTTAATCATCATAACCATGTTCTTAACAATTCAATCTTTCTTACTTCTTTGAGTTCTTGGGTTCCTAGGTTGTTAGCCTAAAGAATCGACTTCATTTGGTATCAAAAGCATGGTTGCTGAAAATAGGTTAAATATCTTCATATTTCTATTTTTGGAATTTTAGATTTAAAAATATTTGTCCTTTGATTGTTTTCAACTTTCTTAAGTCGCAAATTACAAAAATAGAAAGATATTTTGTTCTTCAAGTATTGTGTTTTCTTTCAATTTTGTTCTCCTTATTCTCAATTTTTTGGGTTCATTTGGTAGTTATCTTTAAATTATCTGTGTTTTTTTCTTGTGCTTTATTTTCCGTGTTCAACTTATCTTTTATCTTGAAAAAAACAAGAGAGCTACTGAAGTGCACGGTTAAAAAAAAGAAGGTATTAATTGGCGTTGCAACTTTGAAATCGTGCATTGCAATGACTATTATAATATAAAAAATCAAAGATCGTTTTTATTCCTAAGCACACACAGAAGTAATAGTTTAGTTCTCCAAGTTTTTGAACCCAAATAACTTCATTAATAGTAATTACAATCGTCTTAAAGTTTGGTGGCACCTTATTACGTTGTTTTCCACTATCTTTCTTTATGGTTCCAATTTAATCATCATAACCATGTTCTTAACAATTCAGTCTTTCTTACTTCTTTGAGTTCTTGGGTTCCTTGATTGTTAGCCTAAAGGATCCACTTCAATTGGTATCAAAAACATGGTTGCTGAAAATAGGTTAAATATCTTCATATTTCTATTTTTGGAATTTTAGATTTAAAAATATTTGTCCTTTGATTGTTTTCTACTTTCTTAAGTCGCAAATTACAAAAATATAAAGACATTTTGTTCATCAAGTCTTTTGTTTTCTTTCAATTTTGTTCTCCTTATTCTCATTTTTTGGGTTCATTTTGTAGTTTTCTTTAAATTATCGGTTTTTTTTCTCGATCTTTGTTTTCCTTGTTAAACTTATCTTTTATCTTGAAAAAAACAAGAGAGCTACTGAAGTGCACGGTTAAAAAAAAGAAGGTATTAATTGGCGTTGCAACTTTGAAATCGTGTGATGAGCGAAAACCGGCATCGCCAATTCTCGCAAATACTTTGGTTTTAATATTTGTAAAACTCTCGCAAGTGCACGAATCATTTCGTAGAAAATGATAAGTATACTCCCAAGGTCGATCTAAGGAAGGAATATATGTGGTTTTTAATTTATTATTCAAACTTTTAAAAACAAAATTAAATCCTAAACATCCTGTCACGATATTTTGGGGTTTTGTGTTTTTAATCTACTTACATAAAAATAAACATATATACAGATTAATTAAATATAATCTAAACATAGATACAAATTCAATAAATATTTATCTACAAATAAATATAATTACAGATTCAATAAACATTCATGCAAATTTTATCTTTTATAAATAGTGGAGTATTTATGGATATAATAACTAAGTTAATTATGCTTGCTCGTATTATTTAGGTTATTAAAGATATGAATTGATATTTATTGATTCTCCCTTTTTTGTATGAATACCACCTTTGGTGGGGTTAGATATTCTTTGTTAACTAAACAAATCAATTAACACCTATGGGTGGGGTTGATAACTAATTTGGTTAATTAAATTAATTCCTTTTTCTAAGAGATTGAAAATGAACCATTTAAATGCCACCTTTGGTGGTGTTAGACAGTTTAAACTTTATTCAAGGTGTTCAAATTAAACCTAAGAATTTAGTTATCCGAGTACTAACTTTCAAGTTTTAAAATCACTACCGAAAACATGTCGTCAATACATTTTCAGATAATAATTCTTATAAAACTTTTGAAATAGAGTTTCACTCTAACTACCGGGCGATTGTACCATCAAATAAAAGAGCACTACTCTAAATTAGACCGGATAACTAAACCTTAAAATCTAATTTTCAGATTTAAGCTTGTAATGAAAAATAATATATTTCTCTCTAACATTCTTAATATAAAATCTTGAATAAAAATAAAATCAATTCATTTTAGAGATTTTTACCTATTTAATATTTCGCAAGCATAACAACGTTATTATTATATCATGTTTATAAACAGCTAGCACAGTTAAATTTAATCACAGACAAATTAAATATAACATGTAAGAATAAAGCATAAAAATAACTGTAAAGAAAATAAAATCCTTACAGAACTTCGACGCTATTCCCGTTGCTAGAAAAACTCCAAGCGAAATTTGCACTCCCATTTATTGAATCAAAAAGCTAAAATATTACAAAAACATAACTAGTTCTTCCCAAAAAGGGAAGAACTCTAAAACTAAGAGAAATTAACTAAGAAAAGCTAAAAACTAAGAAAACATAAGAAAAACTAAAAATCTAAGAAAAGAGAGAAAGAAAGAGAGAAAAGAATGTATTTGGAGGTTTTGAAGGTGTTTGAAGGTGTGTTTTGAAGTGAATGGAAGGGGGGTATTTATAGGTGAGGATGGAGAGAAAAAATGAGTAAAAAAATGTTAAAAAAAATATTAAAAAATTAAAAAACGTGTAATGGAAATGCTGAAGTCATCAATGACGTCTGCATGACGTCACAGGGGTTGCTGCACGTGAAAAATGGGGTGAAAACGCGTTGGGCGCGCGGAGGGACGGCTGCTGGGCGTTGCGCGCGCGCGCTGGGGCTGTCGCTGCGCGCTTGAACAGTAACCCATGCGCAGTGCTACGCGCATGAATAGTAACCTCGTGCGCGCAGTGCTGCGCACATGAACAGTAACCCCGCGCTTGGGCGGGCGGAGTCTTTGAGCGCGGCGGTGCTGGGCGCGGTGGCGCGTTTTTCTCCTTTTTGACATTTTTGACCTTTTTCGACACATTTTGTCCAGTTTTCCATATTTGTTGACCTTTCCCTATTTATTTAATTATATTTTTGTGATGTATTGCTTCAAGTATTCCTCTTTGAGTCTTTAAATTGCATTTTTAAGCCAAAATACCTGAAAAACAATAAAAATACCCGTGATTCCGAAAAAGACAAATTATATAAATATATGATAAAACATATAAATATATATATTCTTAATCAATTAATGAGTATAAAATCATGGTAATTTTAGTGCTTTTTGAGCACTCATCACAACCCCCAACCAGCTTCTTGCTAATCCCTTAGCAAGAGAAGCGATAAAAACTAAAAATTAAACTATCCTAAATCACTTCCGTGGATTGACACGGTTGCATTTAGCCTATGCAACAAGCCGTTAAACCCCTAGGTTTCCCTAGTGGACGAGTTTGAGTCTCGTGAGGGTTTTCAGCAATGATACCCACAAACATTGAACTAAATGTAAAAATCAAAAGAAACAATAAAAACAAACAAATTAAAAATTAAATTTACAACAAAATCACAAATTAACAACATCTCACAAAAATGTCTCATACTTTTTAATCTCCTTTAAGATCATAATTAAAATCTCAAGCATAAGTTATTTTAATCTCTTTAAACAATCATGATTTATTATAATAATTAGTCGAAAATCATTTTCATATTTCATGTCAAAAATGTATCAATTTAATTTCACCCAATTTTAGCGTCATGAATTAGAATTCGCTTCGACTCTATTCCTCACAAGTCAATACTCTCGAAACACTGAATCCTATGGGTTCAAACACTCATACTAATTTATATGCGAAAGAGTTGATGTATAGAAATGAACTAATATGTTCGCATATGTATAAAGAATAAAGGCTCAAAGTGTTATTTTAACATTGATCTCATGAAAGGAATCAAATGTATAAATTATAAAGATATCATATATAAAAATTATTTTCATGCATAAATCAAAATCATTAAGAAAGAATTTCAAGATATATGCTTTTTACAAATGAAGAAATTGCAATGACTTTTTAGGGAATTACTTCCTATATCTTTCTTTTGTAAATAGCATGTACTCACAACTTTGTAGGCAACGTGGGTCATAGTATATAGATGATACTATTTTTTATCTCTCTATATTTTTTTTTCTTTAGATATTTTTCAATATGTGTATTTTTTAGAGAGTCAACCCATGTACAGATTGTACATTTTTTGGATTTTGGTGAGTGGTTAATTTTGTGGCTTTTCTGTTTGATCTTGGTTTAGGTAACCCCAGATATGTCTTTTTGTTTTTGTAGTAGTCATGCATAAATGAGATATAAGCATATACTATCAATCTCTACTCAAATCATTTAATCTAAGCAAAAATAATAATAAAAAATATATGATACTCTATTAAGATGAGAAAAAAAAATTCATACATTCAATGCTAATACCTATAGAGATCATCTAAAAATTTGAATAAATAAGAAGTGTGTTTGGAGTAGAAAAAATATATATTTCACTCTGAATAAAAAGAAATTAGGCTCAAATTATATCTCACAAAGGTAGTCTCCACTAAAAAAATTCATAAACACCGATTTTGGGTTTAATATAATTTCCACATCTTATCAAGAAATACTAGTTATGACAAAAACTAACTAATTATCAAAAATAATTACAAAATATTTCATGATATGTTTTCAAAAATTAATCTAACAGTACAAAAGACTTAACTATTTACTTAAATTTGATTTAAAGAAAAGATAAATTTTTGTGAACTTTTTTTTTTTTTTGAAAAAGTACTAAATCACACAAAATAGAAATAAAACCAAACACACAAAAAATAAAAAAGTATATTTTTTTATTTTTATTTTTAAATTGTTAAAACCTTTTTTTTTAATTAAGCATGGTAACTTTTCACCACCCCCAACCTAGAACTTACATTGTTTTCAATGTAACAACTGTAAATTAAAGATAAAGAGAAAAGAGAAGAAAGATTACTTATTTCTTGAGAAAGTGCAAGTAGTAATGGAAAATGCAGGTGCATCCATCATATTCATCATTAAAGTGTATACAGACAGATCGCCGTGAACTTCTAACATCTCAACAAATATTTTTAGTTTTAACAATTTAAAAATTATTCACATGTAATTAAAATGAAATAATTAAGTAAATAAAAGAAATAAAAGAAAATTACCTAAAATGATGGGTTGCCTCCCATCCAACGCTTAGTTTAACGTCTTAGCAAGACGTAACTTGGGGATTGCATTTTAAGTAAACTCAATGTCCCCTCATCATTGAGTCAATCAAACCTGCAGGTAAGACAAGGTTGTCTACCTATACTTTTTCAGTCATGCCCTATTGATTTTCAGATTTCTTTCTGTACTTAAAACTAGAGGCATATTTTGAGTTTTAGATAACCCACATCTAGGTACAAATCAAATAATTAAGGCATAAAAACACAATTGTACCTAGATTAAACAAAGCAACTAGCTCCTTAGATTATAATTAAAACTTTAAAATTTTGGAGATAGTTCAAAATTTTTGTTTTTTTTAAATTACATAATCAGTATTAACCAAGAGTGCTCCCAGGAAAGAATGGTGGTGCAAAGGCTCCTTAAAAACCATCCTCCTAGACAGAACAACGTTCCTAGGAAAGACTAGTGGCACAAAGGCTTCCAAGAACTAGTCTCCTGTATTTAACTCCCTTAGATCTTTACTTTTCATGTTATTAAGTTAAGTTAAATAAAACTTTAAGTTAATGAAAATCTAAGTTAATTAAGTTTAAAGAAAAGGTTAATTAAGTTAAGTGAATTAAAAAATCTAAGTTAATTAAGTTAAGTTAAAAAAAATCTAAGTTATTTAAGTTAGTAAAAAGTTAATTAAGCTAAGTGAAGTAAAAAAATCTAAGTTAATTAAGTTAAGTGAAGTAAAATAAAAAAAACTAAGTTAATTAAGTTAATGAAAATTTAAGTAAAAACCTAAGTTCATGTTAAAAAAAATCTAAGTTAATTAAGTTAGTAAAAGAAGAATTAAGTTAAGTAAGTTAACTAAAAATCAAGAAGAAAAACAAATAGCTAAAGAAAGAAAAATAAAAAATAATATAATAAAAAAAATTGAAAAAGGTAAAAGAAAATAAAAAAAAATTATGATTTAAAATAAATAAAAAAAAATAGTAAAAATTAAACTCAAAAAAAATTAAATTTTTTTTTTTAATTTTTTATTTTTTTTATTTTTTTTTTATTATTTTTATTATTTTTAATTTTTTTTTAATTTTTTTATTTTTTTTAATTTTTTTTATTAATTTTATTTTACTATTTATCTTATTTCTTATTTAACTTAAAAAAAATTTTTTTTTTTTACTTTTTTTTTTTTTAAAAACCGTAATTTTATTTTTCTATTCATGCTATCTTATTTCTTATTAACTTAAAATTTTTTTAAATTTTTTTTTTTAATAATTTTTTTTTTTACGCATATTTTATTTTATTATTCACGCTAACTTATTTCTTATTAACTTAAAATTTTAATTTTTTTTTTTTTTAATTTTTTTTTTTTTTCATTAACGGTAAAAACTTTTTACTTCAAATTTCAAATTTCTAAATTATTTTACTATTTATATTATAAATTTTTTTTGTTTTTTTTTTTTTTTTTTTTATTTTTTTATTTTTTTTTTATGAAATTTGAAAATTGATTAAATTTTATTTTTTTTCAAAAAAAATCACAATTATTTACAACACAAAAATATTTTTAAAATTTTGATAAATAAATTAAAAACGCTATTCCTTCCCGGCAAGTGCCAAAAACTTGATGCCATCCCGTGATGGCGCCAAAAACTTGATGCCATCCCCAGAACGACGCCAAAAACTTGATTTCATCCCCTGACGAGTCATCCCCAACGGCGCCAAAAACTTGATGCCATCCCCGCATGACGGAGTCATCCCGACAACGGCGCCAAAAACTTGATGGCGAAAATCGCGCCGATCCTTGCCAATACTTTGGTTTTATATTTATAAAACTCTCGCAAGTGCACGAATCATTTCGTAGAAAATGATAAGTATACTCCCAAGGTCGATCTAAGGAAGGAATGTATGTGGTTTTTAATTTATTATTCAAACTTTTAAAAACGAAATTAAATCCTAAACATCCTGTCACGATATTTTGGGGATTTGTGTTTTTAATCTACTTACATAAAAATAAACATATATACGTATTAATTAAATAAAAAAAATAAACATAGATACAAATTCAATAAATATTTATCTACAAATAAATATAATTACAGATTCAATAAACATTCATGCAAATTTTATCTTTTATAAATAGTGGAGTATTTATGGATATAATAACTAAGTTAATTATGCTTGCTCGTATTATTTAGGTTATTAAAGATATGAATTGATATTTATTGATTCTCCCTTTTTTGTATGAATACCACCTTTGGTGGGGTTAGATATTCTTTGTTAACTAAACAAATCAATTAACACCTATGGGTGGTGTTGATAACTAATTTGGTTAATTAAATTAATTCCTTTTTCTAAGAGATTGAAAATGAACCATTTAAATGCCACCTTTGGTGGGTTTAGACAGTTTAAACTTTATTCAAGGTGTCCAAATTAAACCTAAGAATTTAGTTATCCGAGTACTAACTTTCAAGTTTTAAAATCACTACCGAAAACATGTCGTCAATACATTTTCAGATAATAATTCTTATAAAACATTTGAAATAGAGTTTCACTCTCTAACTACGGGCGATTGTACCATCAAATAAAAGAGCACTACTCTAAATTAGACCGGATAACTAAACCTTAAAATCTAATTTTCAGATTTAAGTTTGTAATGAAAAATAATATATTTCTCTCTAACATTCTTAATATAAAATCTTGAATAAAAATAAAATCAATTCATTTTAGAGATTTTTACCTATTTAATATTTCGCAAGCATAACAACGTTATTATTATATCATGTTTATAAACAGTTAGCACAGTTAAATTTAATCACAGATAAATTAAATATAACATGTAAGAATAAAGCATAAAAATAACTGTAAAGAAAATAAAATCCTTACAGAACTTCGACGCTATTCCCGTTGCTAGAAAAACTCCAAGCGGAATTTGCACTCCCATTTATTGAATCAAAAAGCTAAAATATTACAAAAACATAACTAGTTCTTCCCAAAAAGGGAAGAACTCTAAACCTAAGACAATTGAACTAAAAACTAAGAGAAAAACTAAGAAAAGCTAAAAACTAAGAAAACATAAGAAAAACTAAAAATCTAAGAAAAGAGAGAAAGAAAGAGAGAAAAGAATGTATTTGGAGGTTTTGAAGGTGTTTGAAGGTGTGTTTTGAAGTGAAGGGAAGGGGGGTATTTATAGGTGAGGATGGAGAGAAAAAATGAGTAAAAAAATGTTAAAAAAAATATTAAAAAATTAAAAAACGTGTAATGGAAATGCTGAGGTCATCAATGACGTCTGCATGACGTCACAGGGGTTGCTGCACGTGAAAAATGGGGTGAAAACGCGTTGGGCGCGCGGAGGGACGGCTGCTGGGCGCTGCGCGCGCGCTCTGGGGCTGTCGCTGCGCGCGTGAACAGTAACACGCAATTTGGGGAGGAGCTGGGTGCTGGGCGCGGCGGCTGGGCGGCGCGGCGGCACGTTATTTTCTCCTTTTTGACATTTTTGACCTTTTCGTCCCATTTTGTCCAGTTTTTCCATATTTGTTGACCTTTCCCTATTTATTTAATTATATTTTTGTGATGTATTGCTTCAAGTATTCCTCTTTGAGTCTTTAAATTGCGTTTTTAAGCCAAAATACTTGAAAAACAATAAAAATACCCGTGATTCCGAAAAAGATAAATTATATAAATATATGATAAAGCATATAAATATATATATATTCTTAATCAATTAATGAGCATAAAATCATGGTTATTTTAGTGCTTTTTGAGCACTCATCATCGTGCATCGCAATGACTATTATAATATAAAAAATTAAATCTCCTTTCTATTCCTAAGCACACACAGAAGTAATAGTTTAGTTCTCCAAGTTTTTGAACCCAAATAACTTCATTAATAGTAATTACAATCGTCTTAAAGTTTGGCGGCACCTTATTTCCTTGTTTTCCACTATCTTTCTTTATGGTTCTAATTTAATCATCATAACCATGTTCTTAACAATTCAATCTTTCTTACTTCTTTGAGTTCTTGCGTTCCTAGGTATTTAGCCTAAAGGATCGACTTCATTTGGTATAAAAAACATGGTTGCTAAAAATAGGTTAAATATCTTCATATTTCTATTTTTGGAATTTTAGATTTAAAAATATTTGTCCTTTTATTGTTTTCAACTTTCTTAAGTCGCAAATTACAAAAATAGAAAGATATTTTGTTCTTCAAGTCTTGCATTTTCTTTCAATTTTGTTCTCCTTATTCTCACTTTTTGGGTTCATTTGGTAGTATTCTTTAAATTATCTGTTTTTTTCTTGTTCTTTGTTTTCCGTGTTCAACTTAACTTTTATTTGGAAAAAAACAATAGAGTTAATGAAGTACACGGTTAAAAAAAGAAGGTATTAATTGTCGTTGCAACTTTGAAATCTTGCATCGCAATGACTATTATAATATATAAAATCAAAGCTCGTTTCTATTCCTAAGCACACACAGAAGTAATAGTTTAGTTCTCCAAACTTTTGAACCCAAATAACTTCATTAATAGTAATTACAATCGTCTTAAAGTTTGGTGGCACCTTATTGCGTTGTCTTCCACTATCTTTCTTATTGGTTCTAATTTAATCATCATAACCATGTTCTTAACAATTCAATCTTTCTTACTTCTTTGAGTTCTTGGGTTCCTAGGTTGTTAGCCTAAAGGATCGACTTCATTTGGTATCAAAAACATGGTTGCTGAAAAGAGGTTAACTATCTTCATATTTTTATTTTTTGAATTTTAGATTTAATAAAATATGTCCTTTGATTGTTTTCAACTTTCTTAAGTCGCAAATTACAAAAATAGAAAGATATTTTGTTCTTCAAGTCTTGCATTTCTTTCAATTTTGTTCTCCTTATTCTCACTTTTTGGGTTCATTTGGTAGTTTTCTTTAAATTATCTGTTTTTTTCTTGTTCTTTGTTTTCCGTGTTCAACTTAACTTTTATTTGGAAAAAAACAATAGAGTTAATGAAGTACACGGGTAAAAAAAGAAGGTATTAATTGTCGTTGCAACTTTGAAATCTTGCATCGCAATGACTATTATAATATATAAAATCAAAGCTCGTTTCTATTCCTAAGCACACACAGAAGTAATAGTTTAGTTCTCCAAGTTTTTGAACCCAAATCCCTTCATTAATAGTAATTACAATCGTCTTAAAGTTTGGTGGCACCTTATTGCGTTGTTTTCCACTATCTTTCTTTATGGTTCTAATGTAATCATCATAACCATGTTCTTAACAATTCAATCTTTCTTACTTCTTTGAGTTCTTGGGTTCCTAGGTTGTTAGCCTAAAGGATCCACTTCATTTGGTATCAAAAACATGGTTGTTTAAAATAGGTTAAATATCTTCATATTTCTATTTTTGGAATTTTAGATTTAAAAATATTTGTCCTTTTATTGTTTTCTACTTTCTTAAGTCGCAAATTACAAAAATAGAAAGATATTTCTTTCTTCAAGGCTTGCATTTTCTTTCAATTTTGTTCTCATTATTCTCACTTTTTTGGTTCATTTGGTAGTTTTCTTTAAATTATCTGTTTTTTTCTTTTTCTTTGTTTTCTGTGTTCAACTTATCTTTTATTTGAAAAAAAACAAGAGAGTTAATGAAGTACACGGTTAAAAAAAAGAAGGTATTATTTGTCGTTGCAACTTTGAAATCGTGCATCGCAATGACTATTATAATATATAAAATCAAAGTTCGTTTCGATTCCTAAGCACTCACAGAAGTAATAATTGAGTTCTCCATGTTTTTGAACCCAAATCCCTTCATTAATAGTAATTACAATCGTCTTAATGTTTGGTGGCACCTTATTGCGTTGTTTTCCACTATCTTTCTTTATGGTTCCAATTTAATCATCATAACCATATTCTTAACAATTCAACCTTTCTTACTTCTTTGAGTTCTTGGGTTCCTAGGTTGTCAACCTAAAGGATCCACTTCATTTGGTATCAAAAACATGGTTGCTGAAAAGAGGTTAACTATCTTAATATTTCTATTTTTTGAATTTTAGATTTAAAAAAATATGTCCTTTGAGTGTTTTCTACTTTCTTAAATTACAAATCTCAAAAATAGAAAGATATTTTATTCTACAAGCCTTGTGTTTTCTTCCAATTTTGTTCTCCTTATTTTTGTTTATGGTATTCATTTGGTAGTTTTCTTTAAATTATCTGTTTATTTTCTTTTTCTTTGTTTTCCATGTTCAACTTATCTTTTATCTTGAAAAAAACAAGAGAGTTAATGAAGTACACGGTTAAAAAAAAGAAGGTATTAATTGTCGTTGCAACTTTGAAATCGTGCATCACAATGACTATTATAATATATAAAATCAAAGCTCGTTTCTATTCCTAAGCACACACAGAAGTAATAGTTTAGTTCTCCAAGTTTTTGAACACAAATCTCTTCATTAATAGTAATTACAATCGTCTTAAAGTTTGGTGGCACCTTATTGCGTTGTTTTCCACTATCTTTCTTTATGGTTCCAATTTAATCATCATAACCATGTTCTTAACAATTCAATCTTTCTTACTTCTTTGAGTTCTTGGGTTCCTAGGTTGTTAGCCTAAAGGATCCACTTCATTTGGTATCAAAAACATGGTTGCTGAAAAAAGGTTAAATATCTTCATATTTCTATTTTTGGAATTTTAGATTTAAAAATATTTGTCCTTTTATTGTTTCCAACTTTCTTAAGTCGCAAATTACAAAAATAGAAAGATATTTTGTTCTTCAAGTCTTGCATTTTCTTTCAATTTTGTTCTCATTATTCTCACTTTTTGGGTTCATTTGGTAGTTTTCTTTAAATTATCTGTTTTTTTCTTGTTCTTTGTTTTCCGTGTTCAACTTAACTTTTATTTGAAAAAAAAAACAATAGAGTTATTGAAGTACACGGTAAAATAAAAGAAGGTATTAATTGTCGTTGCAACTTTGAAATCTTGCATCGCAATGACTATTATAATATATAAAATCAAAGCTCGTTTCTATTCCTAAGCACACACAGAAGTAATAGTTTAGTTCTCCATGTTTTTGAACCCAAATCCCTTCAATAATAGTAATTACAATCGTCTTCAAGTTTGGTGGCACCTTATTGCGTTGTTTTCCACTATCTTTCTTTATGGTTCCAATTAAATCATCATAACCATGTTCTTAACAATTCAATCTTTCTTATTTCTTTGAGTTCTTGGGTTCCCAGGTTGTTAGCCGAAAGGATCGACTTCATTTGGTATCAAAAACATGGTTGCTGAAAATAGGTTAAATATCTTCATATTTCTATTTTTGGAATTTTAGATTTAAAAATATTTGTCCTTTGATTGTTTTCAACTTTCTTAAGTCACAAATCAAAAAAATAGAAACATATTTTGTTCGTCAAGTCTTGTATTTTCTTTCAATTTTTTTCTCCTTCTTTTCGTTTTTTGAATTCATTTCGTTGTTTTCTTTAAATTATCTATTTTTTTCTTGTTCTTTGTTTTCGTGTTCAACTTATCTTTTATCTTGAAAAAAACAAGAGATTTAATGAAGTAAACGGTTAAAAAAAAAGAAGGTATTAATTGTCGTTGCAACTTTGAAATCGTGCATCGCAACGACTATTATAATATAAAAAATCAAAGCTCGTTTCTATTCCTAAGCACACACAGAAGTAATAGTTTAGTTCTCCAAGTTTTTGAACCCAAATAACTTCATTAATAGTAATTACAATCGTCTTAAAGTTTGGTGGCACCTTATTGCGTTGTTTTCCACTATCTTTCTTTATGGTTCCAATTTAATCATCATAACCATGTTCTTAACAATTCAATCTTTCTTACTTCTTTGAGTTCTTGGGTTCCTAGGGTGTTAGCCTAAAGGATCGACTTCATTTGGTATCAAAAACATGGTTGCTGAAAATAGGTTAAATATCTTCATATTTCTATTTTTGGAATTTTAGATTTAAAAATATTTGTCCTTTTATTGTTTTCTACTTTCTTAAGTCGCAAATTACAAAAATAGAAAGATATTTTGTTCTTCAAGTCTTCGTTTTCTTTCAATTTTGTTCTCCTTATTCTCATTTTTTGGGTTCGTTTGGTAGTTTTCTTTAAATTATCTCTTTTTTTTCTTGTTCTTTGTTTTCCGTGTTCAACTTATCTTTTATTTGGAAAAAAACAAGAGAGTTAATGAAGTACACGGTTAAAAAAAAGAAGGTATTAATTGTCGTTGCAACTTTGAAATCGTGCATCGCAATGACTATTATAATATATAAAATCAAAGTTCGTTTCGATTCCTAAGCACACACAGAAGTAATAATTGAGTTCTCCAAGTTTTTGAACCCAAATCCCTTCATTAATAGTAATTACAATCGTCTTAATGTTTGGTGGCACCTTATTGCGTTGTTTTCCACTATCTTTCTTTATGGTTCCAATTTAATCATCATAACCATGTTCTTAACAATTCAATCTTTCTTACTTCTTTGAGTTCTTGGGTTCCTAGGTTGTCAGCCTAAAGGATCCACTTCATTTGGTATCAAAAACATGGTTGCTGAAAAGAGGTTAACTATCTTCATATTTCTATTTTTTGAATTTTAGATTTAAAAAAATATGTCCTTTGATTGTTTTCTACTTTCTTAAATTACAAATCACAAAAATAGAAAGATATTTTATTCTACAAGTCTTGTGTTTTCTTCCAATTTTGTTCTCCTTATTTTCGTTTATGGAATTCATTTGAGAGTTTTCTTTAAATTATCTTTTTTTCTTCTTGTTCTTTGTTTTCCGTGTTCAACTTATCTTTTATCTTGAAAAAAACAATAGAGTTAATGAAGTACACGGTTAAAAAAAAGAAGGTATTAATTGTCGTTGCAACTTTGAAATCGTGCATCGCAATGACTATTATAATATATAAAATCAAAGCTCGTTTCTATTCCTAAGCACACACAGAAGTAATAGTTTAGTTCTCCAAGTTTTTGAACCCAAATAACTTCATTAATAGTAATTACAATCGTCTTAAAGTTTGGTGGCACCTTATTGCGTTGTTTTCCACTATCTTTCTTTATGGTTCCAATTTAATCATCATAACCATGTTCTTAACAATTCAATCTTTCTTACTTCTTTGAGTTCTTGGGTTCCTAGGTTGTTAGCCTAAAGGATCGACTTCATTTGGTATCAAAAACATGGTTGCTGAAAATAGGTTAAATATCTTCATATTTCTATTTTTGGAATTTTAGATTTAAAAATATTTTTCCTTTTATTGTTTTCTACTTTCTTAAGTCGCAAATTACAAAAATAGAAAGATATTTTGTTCTTCAAGTCTTGCGTTTTCTTTCAATTTTGTTCTCCTTATTCTCACTTTTTGGGTTCATTTGGTAGTTTTCTTTAAATTATCTGTTTTTTTCTTGTTCTTTGTTTTCCGTGTTCAACTTATCTTTTATTTGGAAAAAAACAAGAGAGTTAATGAAGAACACGGTTAAAAAAAAGAAGGTATTAATTGTCGTTGCAACTTTGAAATCGTGCATCAAAATGACTATTATAATATATAAAATCAAAGTTCGTTTCGATTCCTAAGCACTCACAGAAGTAAAAATTTAGTTCTCTAAGTTTTTGAACACAAATCTCTTCATTAATAGTAATTACAATCATTTTAAAGTTTGGTGGCACCTTATTGCATTGGTTTCCACTATCTTTCTTTATGGTTCCAATTTAATCATCATAACCATATTCTTAACAATTCAATCTATCTTACTTCTTTGAGTTCTTGGGTTCCTAGGTTGTCATCTTGAAGGATCCACTTCATTTGGTATCAAAAACATGGTTGCTGAAAAGAGGTTAACTATCTTCATATTTTTATTATTTGAATTTAAATTTAAAAATATATGTCCTTTGATTGTTTTCTACTTTCTAAAATTACAAATCACAAAAATAGAATGATATTTTATTCTACAAGTCTTGTGTTTTCTTAAAATTTTGTTCGCCTTATTTTCGTTTTTGGAATTCATTTGGTAGTTTTCTTTAAATTATCGGTTTTTTTCTCGATCTTTGTTTTCCGTGTTGAACTTATCTTTTATCTTGAAAAAAACAAGAGAGCTACTGAAGTGCACGGTTAAAAAAAAAGAAATTATTAATTGGCGTTGCAACTTTTAAATCGTGCATCGCAATGACTATTATAATATATAAAATCAAAGCTCGTTTCGATTCCTAAGCACACACAGAAGTAATAGTTTAGTTCTCCAAGTTTTTGAACCCAAATCCCTTCATTAATAGTAATTACAATCGTCTTAAAGTTTGGTGGCACCTTATTGCGTTGTTTTCCACTATCTTTCTTTATGGTTCCAATTTAATCATCATAACCATGTTCTTAACAATTCAATCTTTCTTACTTCTTTGAGTTCTTGGGTTCCTAGGTTGTTAGCCTAAAGGATCGACTTCATTTGGTATCAAAAACATGGTTGCTGAAAATAGGTTAAATATCTTCATATTTCTATTTTTGGAATTTTAGATTTAAAAATATTTGTCCTTTTTTTGTTTTCTACTTTCTTAAGTCGCAAATTACAAAAATAGAAAGATATTTTGTTCTTCAAGTCTTGTGTTTTCTTTCAATTTTGTTCTCCTTATTCTCATTTTTTGGGTTCATTTGGTAGTTTTCTTTAAATTATCTATTTTTCTTCTTCGTTTTCCGTGTTCAACTAATCTGTTATTTGGAAAAAAAACAAGAGAGTTAATGAAGTACACGGTTAAAAAAAAGAAGGTATTAATTGTCGTTGCAACTTTGAAATCGTGCATCACAATGACTATTATAATATATAAAATCAAAGCTCGTTTCTATTCCTAAGCACAAACAGAAATAATAGTTTAGTTCTCCAAGTTTTTGAACCCAAATAACTTCATTAATAGTAATTACAATCATCATAAAGTTTGGTGGCACCTTATTGCGTTGTTTTCCACTATCTTTCTTTATGGTTCCAATTTAATCATCATAACCATGTTCTTAACAATTCAATCTTTCTCACTTCTTTGAGCTCTTGGGTTCCTAGGTTGTTAGCCTAAAGGATCCACTTCATTTGGTATCAAAAACATGGTTGCTGAAAAGAGGTTAACTATCTTCATATTTTTATTATTTGAATTTTAGATTTAAAAAAATATGTCCTTTGATTGTTTTCTACTTTCTTAAATTACAAATCACAAAAATAGAAAGATATTTTATTCTACAAGTCTTGTGTTTTCTTCCAATTTTGTTCTCCTTATTTTCGTTTTTGGAATTCATTTGGTAGTTTTCTTTAAATTATCTGTTTTTTTATCTTGTTCTTTGTTTTCCATGTTCAACTTATCTTTTATTAGGAAAAAAACAAGAGAGTTAATGAAGTACATGGTGAAAAAAAATAAGGTATTATTGTCGTTGCAACTTTGAAATCGTGCATCGGAATGACTATTATAATATATAAAATCAAAGCTCGTTTCGATTCCTAAGCACACACAGAAGTAATAGTTTAGTTCTCCAAGTATTTGAACCCAAATCAGTTCATTAATAGTAATTACAATCGTCTTAAAGTTTGGTGGCACCTTATTGTGTTGTTTTCCACTATCTTTCTTTATGGTTACAATTTAATCATCATAACCATGTTCTAAATAATTCAATATTTCTTACTTCTTTGAGTTCTTTGGGTTCCTAGGTTGTTAGCCTAAAGGATCACTTTCTTTGGTATCAAAAACATGTTTGCTGAAAATAAGTTATCTATCTTCATATTTCTCTTTTTTGAATTTTAGATTTAATAAATTGTTTTTCCTTTGATTGTTTTCTGCTTTATTAAATCACAAATCACAAAAATAGAAAGATATTTTATTCTACAAGTCTTGTGTTTTCTTCCAATTTTGTTCGCCTTATTTTCGTTTTTGGAATTCATTTCGTAGTTTTCTTTAAATTATCTGTTTTTTCTTGTTCTTTGTTTTCCGTGTTCAACTGATCTTTTATTTGGAAAAAACAAGAGATATAATGAAGTACACGGTTAAAAAAGAAGAAGGTATTAATTGTCGTTGCAACTTTGAAATCGTGCATCGCAATGACTATTATAATATATAAAATCAAAGTTCGTTTCGATTCCTAAGCACACACAGAAGTAATAATTGAGTTCTCCAAGTTTTTGAACCCAAATCCCTTCATTAATAGTAATTACAATCGTCTTAATGTTTGGTGGCACCTTATTGCGTTGTTTTCCACTATCTTTCTTTATGGTTCCAATTTAATCATCATAACCATGTTCTTAACAATTCAATCTTTCTTACTTATTTGAGTTCTTGGGTTCCTAGGGTGTTAGCCTAAAGGATCGACTTCATTTGGTATCAAAAACATGGTTGCTGAAAATAGGTTAAATATCTTCATATTTCTATTTTTGGAATTTTAGATTTAAAAATATTTGTCCTTTGATTGTTTTCTACTTTCTTAAGTCGCAAATTAAAAAAATAGAAAGATATTTTGTTCTTCAAGTCTTGTGTTTTTTTTCAATTTTGTTCTCCTTATTTTCGTTTTTTGGGTTCTTTTCGTAGTTTTCTTTAAATTCTCTGTTTTTTTCTTGATCTTTGTTATCCGTGTTAAACTTATCTTTTATCTTGAAACAAACAAGAGAGTTAATGAAGTAAACGGTTAAAAAAAAAGGTATTAATTGTTGTTTCAACTCTTAAATCATACATCAAAATGACTATTATAATATATAAAAACAAAGCTCGTTTGGATTCCGAAGCACACGCAGATGTACTAGTTTAGTTCTCCAAGTTTTTGAACCCAAAACCCTTCATTAATTTTAATTACAATCATCTTAATGTTTGGAGGCACCTTATTACATTGTTTTCCATTCTATTTTTTATGATTCCAATTTAATCATCATAACCATGTTCTTAACAATTCAATCTTTCTTACTTCTTTGAGTTCTTGGGTTCCTAGGTTGTCAGCCTAAAGGATCAACTTCATTTGGTATCAAAAACATGGTTGCTGAAAAGAGGTTAACTATCTTCATATTTCTATTTTTTGAATTTTAGATTTAATAAAATATGTTCTTTGATTGTTTTCTACTTTTCTTAAATTACAAATCACAAAAATAGAAAGATATTTTATTCTACAAGTCTTGTGTTTTCTTCCAATTTTGTTCTCCTTATTTTCGTTTCTGGAATTCATTTGGCAGTTTTCTTTAAATTATCTGTTTTTTTCATGTTCTTTGTTTTCCGTGTTCAACTTATCTTTTATCTTGAAAAAAACAAGAGATATAATGAAGTACACGGTTAAAAAAGAAGAAGGTATTAATTGTCGTTGCAACTTTGAAATCGTGCATCGCAATGACTATTATAATATATAAAATCAAAGTTCGTTTCGATTCCTAAGCACACACAGAAGTAATAATTGAGTTCTCCAAGTTTTTGAACCCAAATCCCTTCATTAATAGTAATTACAATCGTCTTAATGTTTGGTGGCACCTTATTGCGTTGTTTTCCACTATCTTTCTTTATGGTTCCAATTTAATCATCATAACCATGTTCTTAACAATTCAATCTTTCTTACTTCTTTGAGTTCTTGGGTTCCTAGGGTGTTAGCCTAAAGGATCGACTTCATTTGGTATCAAAAACATGGTTGCTGAAAATAGGTTAAATATCTTCATATTTCTATTTTTGGAATTTTAGATTTAAAAATATTTGTCCTTTTATTGTTTTCGACTTTCTTAAGTCGCAAATTACAAAAATAGAAAGATATTTTGTTCTTCAAGTCTTCGTTTTCTTTCAATTTTGTTCTCCTTATTCTCACTTTTTGGGTTCATTTGGTAGTTTTCTTTAAATTATCTGTTTTTTTCTTGTTCTTTGTTTTCCGTGTTCAACTTATCTTTTATTTGGAAAAAAACAAGAGAGTTAATGAAGAACACGGTTAAAAAAAAGAAGGTATTAATTGTCGTTGCAACTTTGAAATCGTGCATCAAAATGACTATTATAATATATAAAATCAAAGTTCGTTTCGATTCCTAAGCACTCACAGAAGTAATAATTGAGTTCTCCATGTTTTTGAACCCAAATCCCTTCATTAATAGTAATTACAATCGTCTTAATGTTTGGTGGCACCTTATTGTGTTGTTTTCCACTATCTTTCTTTATGGTTCCAATTTAATCATCATAACCATGTTCTTAACAATTCAATCTTTCTTACTTCTTTGAGTTCTTGGGTTCCTAGGTTGTCAGCCTAAAGGATCAACTTCATTTGGTATCAAAAACATGGTTGCTGAAAAGAGGTTAACTATCTTCATATTTCTATTTTTTGAATTTTAGATTTAATAAAATATGTTCTTTGATTGTTTTCTACTTTTCTTAAATTACAAATCACAAAAATAGAAAGATATTTTATTCTACAAGTCTTGTGTTTTCTTCCAATTTTGTTCTCCTTATTTTCGTTTCTGGAATTCATTTGGCAGTTTTCTTTAAATTATCTGTTTTTTTCTTGTTCTTTGTTTTCCGTGTTCAACTTATCTTTTATCTTGAAAAAAACAAGAGATTTAATGAAGTACACGGTTAAAAAAGAAGAAGGTATTAATTGTCGTTGCAACTTTGAAATCGTGCATCCCAATGACAATTATAATATATAAAATCAAAGTTCGTTTCGATTCCTAAGCACACAAAGAAGTAATAATTGAGTTCTCCAAGTTTTTGAACCCAAATCCCTTCATTAATAGTAATTACAATCGTCTTAACGTTTAGTGGCACCTTATTGCGTTGTTTTCCACTATCTTTCTTTATGGTTCCAATTTAATCATCATAACCATGTTCTTAACAATTCAATCTTTCTTACTTCTTTGAGTTCTTGGGTTCCTAGGTATTTAGCCTAAAGGATCAACTTCATTTGGTATCAAAAACATGGTTGCTGAAAATAGGTTAAATATCTTCATATTTCTATTTTTGGAATTTTAGATTTAAAAATATTTGTCCTTTTATTGTTTCCAACTTTCTTAAGTCGCAAATTACAAAAATAGAAAGATATTTTGTTCTTCAAGTCTTGCATTTTCTTTCAATTTTGTTCTCCTTATTCTCCTCTTTAGGGTTCATTTGGTAGTTTTCTTTAAATTATCGGTTTTTTTTCTCGATCTTTGTTTTCCGTGTTAAACTTATCTTTTATCTTGAAAAAAACAAGAGAGCTACTGAAGTGCACGGTTAAAAAAAAGAAGGTATTAATTGGCGTTGCAACTTTGAAATCGTGCATCGCAATGACTATTATAATATAAAAAATTAAAGCTCGTTTCTATTCCTAAGCACACACAGAAGTAATAGTTTAGTTCTCCAAGTTTTTGAACCCAAATAACTTCATTAATAGTAATTACAATCGTCTTAAAGTTTGGTGGCACCTTATTGCGTTGTTTTCCACTATCTTTCTTTATGTTTCCAATATGATCACCACAACCATGTTCTTAACAATTCAATCTTTCTTACTTCTTTGAGTTCTTGGGTTCCTAGGTTTTTTGCCTAAAGGATAGACTTCATTTGGTATCAAAAACATGGTTCCTAAAAATAGGTTAAATATCTTCGTATTTCTATTTTTGGAATTTTAGATTTAAAAATATTTGTCCTTTTATTATTTTCAACTTTCTTAAGTCGCAAATTACAAAAATAGAAAGATATTTTGTTCTTCAAGTCTTGCGTTTTCTTTCAATTTTGTTCTCCTTATTTTCACTTTTTGGGTTCATTTGGTAGTTTTCTTTAAATTATCTATTTTTTTCTTGTTCTTTGTTTTCCGTGTTCAACTGATCCTTTATTTGGAAAAAAACAAGAGAGTTAATGAAGTACACGGTTAAAAAAAAGAAGGTATTAATTGTCGTTGCCACTTTGAAATCGTGCATCGCAATGACTATTATAATATATAAAATCAAAGCTTGTTTCTATTCCTAAGCACACACGGAATAAATCGTTCAGTTCTACAAGTTGTTGAACCTAAATCCCTTCATTTATAGTAATTACAATCGTCTTAAAATTTGGTGGCACCTTATTGCGTTGTTTTCCACTATCTTTCTTTATGGTTCCAATTTGATCACCACAACCATGTTCTTAATAATTCAATCTTTCTTACTTCTTTGAGTTCTTGGGTTCCTAGGTTGTTAGCCTAAAGGATCCACTTCATTTGGTATCAAAAACATGGTTGCTGAAAATAGGTTAAATATCTTCATATTTCTATTTTTGGAATTTTAGATTTAAAAAAATTTGTCCTTTGATTGTTTTCCGCTTTCTTAAGTCACAAATCAAAAAAATAGAAACATATTTTGTTCGTCAAGTCTTGTGTTTTCTTTCAATTTTTTTCTCCTTCTTTTCGTTTTTTGAATTCATTTCGTAGTTTTCTTTAAATTATCTATTTTTTTCTTGTTCTTTGTTTTCCGTGTTCAACTTTTCTTTTAACTTGAAAAAAACAAGAGAGTTAATGAAGTACACGGTTAAAAAGAAGAAGGTATTAATTGCCATTGCAACGTTGAAATCGTACACCGCAATGACTATTATTTTTATATCAAATCAAGGCTCATTTTGATTCCTAAGCACACATAGAAGTAATAGTTTAGTTCTCCAAGTTTTTGAACCCAAATAACTTCATTAATAGTAATTACAATCGTCTTAAAGTTTGGTGGCACCTTATTGCGTTGTTTTCCACTATCTTTCTTTATGGTTCTAATTTAATCATCATAACCATGTTCTTAACAATTCAATCTTTCTTACTTCTTTGAGTTCTTGGGTTCCTAGGTTGTTAGCCTAAAGGATCGACTTCATTTGGTATCAAAAACATGGTTGCTGAAAATAGGTTAAATATCTTCATATTTCTATTTTTGGAATTTTAGATTTAAAAATATTTGTCCTTTTATTGTTTTCTACTTTCTTAAGTCGCAAATTACAAAAATAGAAAGATATTTTGTTCTTCAAGTCTTCGTTTTCTTTCAATTTTGTTCTCCTTATTCTCACTTTTTAGGTTCGTTTGGTAGTTTTCTTTAAATTATCTGTTTTTTTCTTGTTCTTTGTTTTCTGTGTTCAACTTATCTTTTATTTGGAAAAAAACAAGAGAGTTAATGAAGTACACGGTTAAAAAAAAGAAGGTATTAATTGTCGTTGCAACTTTGAAATTGTGCATCGCAATGACTATTATAATATATAAAATAAAAGTTCGTTTCGATTCCTAAGCACACATAGAATTAATAATTGAGTTCTCCAAGTTTTTGAACCCAAATCCCTTCATTAATAGTAATTACAATCGTCTTAATGTTTGGTGGCACCTTATTGCGTTGTTTTCCACTATCTTTTTATTTATGGTTCCAATTTAATCATCATAACCATATTCTTAACAATTCAATATTTCTTACTTCTTTGAGTTCTTGGGTTCCTAGGTTGTCAGCCTAAAGGATCCACTTCATTTGGTATCAAAAACATGGTTGCTGAAAAGAGGTTAACTATCTTCATATTTCTATTTTTTGAATTTTAGATTTAATAAAATATGTTCTTTGATTGTTTTCTACTTTCTGAAATTACAAATCACAAAAATAGAAGGTATTTTATTCTACAAGTCTTGTGTTTTCTTCCAATTTTGTTCTCCTTATTTTCGTTTCTGGAATTCATTTGGCAGTTTTCTTTAAATTATCTGTTTTTTTTCTTGTTCTTTGTTTTCGTGTAAAACTTATCTTTTTTCTTGAAAAAAACAAGAGATTTAATTAAGTAAACGGTTAAAAAAAAAGAAGGTATTAATTGTCGTTGCAACTTTGAAATCGTGAATCGCAATGACTATTATAATATATAAAATCAAAGTTCGTTTCGATTCCTAGCACACACAGAAGTAATAATTGAGTTCTCCAAGTTTTTGAACCCAAATCCCTTCATTAATAGTAATTACAATAGTCTTAATGCTTGGTGGCACCTTATTGCGTTGTTTTCCATTCTCTTTCTTTATGGTTCCAATTTGATCATCACAACCATGTTCTTAACAATTCAATCTTTCTTACTTCTTTGAGTTCTTGGGTTCCTAGGTTGTTAGCCTAAAGGATCGACTTCATTTGGTTACAAAAATATGGTTGCTGAAAATAGGTTAAATATCTATATATTTCTATTTTTGGAATTTTAGATTTAAAAATATTTGTCCTTTGATTGCTTTCTACTTTCTTAAGTCGCAAATTACAAAAATAGAAAGATATTTTGTTCTTCAAGTCTTGTGTTTTCTTTCAAATTTATTCTCCTTATTCTCTTTTTTTGGGTTCATTTGGTAGTTTTCTTTAAATTATCGGTTTTTTTCTCGATCTTTGTTTTCCGTGTTGAACTTATCTTTTATCTTGAAAAAAACAAGAGAGCTACTGAAGTGCACGGTTAAGAAAAAAGAAGGTATTAATTGTCGTTGCAACTTTGAAATCGTGCATCGCAATGACTATTATAATATATAAAATCAAAGCTCGTTTCTATTCCTAAGCACACACAGAAGTAATAGTTTAGTTCTCCAACTTTTTGAACCCAAATCCCTTCATTAATAGTAATTACAATCGTCTTAATGTTTTTTGGAACCTTATTGCGTTGTTTTCCACTATCTTTCTTTATGGTTCCAATTTAATCATGATAACCATGTTCTTAACAATTCAATCTTTCTTACTTCTTTGAGTTCTTGGGTTCCTAGGTTGTTAGCCTAAATGATCCACTTCATTTCGTATCAAAAACATGGTTGCTCAAAATAGGTTAAATATCTATATATTTCTATTTTTGGAATTTTAGATTTAAAAATATTTGTCCTTTGATTGTTTCCTACTTTCTTAAGTCGCAAATTACAAAAATAGAAAGATATTTTGTTCTTCAAGTATTGTGTTTTCTTTCAATTTTGTTCTCCTTATTCTCATTTTTAGGGTTCATTTGGTAGTTTTCTTTAGATTATCGGTTTTTTTTCTCGATCTTTATTTTCCGTGTCAAACTTATCTTTTATCTTGAAAAAAACAAGAGAGCTACTGAAGTGCACGGTTAAAAAAAAAAAGAAGGTAATACTTCTCGTTGCAACTTTGAAATCGTGCATCGCAATGACTATTATAATACAAAAAATTAAAGCTCGTTTCTATTCCTAAGCAGACACAGAAGTAATAGTTTAGTTCTCCGAGTTTTTGAACCCAAATAACTTCATTAATAGTAATTACAATCGTCTTAAAGTTTGGTGGCACCTTATTGCGTTGTTTTCCACTATCTTTCTTTATGGTTCCAATTTAATCATCATAACCATGTTCTTAACAATTCAATCTTTTTTACGTCTTTGAGTTCTTGGGTTCCTAGGTTGTCAGCCTAAAGGATCCACTTCATTTGGTATAAAAAACATGGTTGCTGAAAATTGGTTAACTATCTTCATATTTAAATTTTTTGAATTTTAGATTTAATAAAATATGTCCTTTGATTGTTTTATACTTTCTTAAATTACAAATCACAAAAATAGAAAGATATTTTATTCTACAAGTCTTGTGGTTCTTCCAATTTTGTTCTCCTTATTTTCGTTTCTGGAATTCATTTGGCAGTTTTCTTTAAATTATCTGTTTTTTTTTTCTTGTTCTTTGTTTTCCTTGTTCAACTTATCTTTTATCTTGAAAAAACAAGAGATTTAATGAAGTACACGGTTAAAAAAAAGAAGGTATTAATTTTCGTTGCAACTTTGAAATCGTGCATCGCAATGACTATTATAATATAAAAAATTAAAGCTCGATTCTATTCCTAACCACATACAAAAGTAATAGTTTAGTTCTCCAAGTTTTTGAACCCAAATAACTTCATTAATAGTAATTACAATCGTCTTAAAATTTGGTGGCACCTTATTGCGTTGTTTTCCACTATCTTTCTTTATGGTTCTAATTTAATCATCATAACTATGTTCTTAACAATTCAATCTTTCTTACTTCTTTGAGTTCTTGGGTTCCTAGGTTGTTAGCCTAAAGGATCGACTTCATTTGGTATCAAAAACATGGTTGCAGAAAATAGGTTAAATATCTTCATATTTCTATTTTTGGAATTTTAGATTTAAAAATATTTGTCCATTGGTTGTTTTCTACTTTCTTAAATTATAAATCACAAAAATAGAAAGATATTTTAATCTACAAGTCTTGTGTTTTCTTCCAATTTTGTTCTCCTTATTTTCGTTTCTGGAATTCATTTGGCAGTTTTCTTTAAATTATCTGTTTTTTTTCTTGTTCTTTGTTTTTCGTGTTCAACTTATCTTTTATCTTGAAAAAAACAAGAGTTTTAATGAAGTACACAGTTAAAAAATAGAAGGTATTAATTGTCGTTGCAACTTTGAAATCGTGCATCGCAATGACTATTACAATATATTAAATCAAAGCTTTTTTCAATTCCTAAGCACACACAGAAGTAATTGTTTAGTTCTCCAATTTTTTCAACCCAAATCCCTTCATTAATAGTAATTACAATCGTCTTAAAGTTTGGTGGCACCTTATTGCGTTGTTTTCCACTATCTTTCTTTATGGTTCTAATTTAATCATCATAACTATGTTCTTAACAATTCAATCTTTCTTACTTCTTTGAGTTCTTGGGTTCCTAGGTTGTTAGCCTAAAGGATCGACTTCATTTGGTATCAAAAACATGGTTGCTGAAAATAGGTTAAATATCTTCATATTTCTATTTTTGGAATTTTAGATTTAAAAATATTTGTCCTTTGATTGTTTTCTACTTTCTTAAGTCGTAAATTACAAATATGGAAAGATATTTTGTTCTTCAAGTCTTGTGTTTTCTTTCAATTTGTTCTTCCTATTCTTGTTTTTGGAATTCATTTTGTAATTTTCTTTATGTTATCTGTTTTTTTTCTTGTTTTTTGTTTTCCGTGTTCAACTTATCTTTTATTTGAAAAAAACAAGAGACTTAATGAAGTACACGGTTAAAAAAAACAAGGTATTAATTGTCATTGCAACTTTGAAATCGTGCATCGAAATGACTATTATAAAATATAAAATCAAAGCTCGTTTCGATTCCTAAGCACACACAGAAGTAATAGTTTAGTTCTCCAATTATTTGAACCCAAATGAGTTCATTAATAGTAATTACAATCGTCTTAAAGATTGGTGGCACCTTATTTTGTTGTTTTCCACTTTCTTTCTTTATAGTTCCAATTTAATCATCATAACATGTTCTTAACAATTCAATCTTTCTTACTTCTTTGAGTTCTTGGGTTCCTAGGTTGTTAGCCTAAATGATCCACTTCATTTCGTATCAAAAACATGGTTGCTCAAAATAGGTTAAATATCTATATATTTCTATTTTTGGAATTTTAGATTTAAAAATATTTGTCCTTTGATTGTTTCCTACTTTCTTAAGTCGCAAATTACAAAAATAGAAAGATATTTTGTTCTTCAAGTATTGTGTTTTCTTTCAATTTTGTTCTCCTTATTCTCATTTTTAGGGTTCATTTGGTAGTTTTCTTTAGATTATCGGTTTTTTTTCTCGATCTTTATTTTCCGTGTCAAACTTATCTTTTATCTTGAAAAAAACAAGAGAGCTACTGAAGTGCACGGTTAAAAAAAAAAAGAAGGTAATACTTCTCGTTGCAACTTTGAAATCGTGCATCGCAATGACTATTATAATACAAAAAATTAAAGCTCGTTTCTATTCCTAAGCAGACACAGAAGTAATAGTTTAGTTCTCCGAGTTTTTGAACCCAAATAACTTCATTAATAGTAATTACAATCGTCTTAAAGTTTGGTGGCACCTTATTGCGTTGTTTTCCACTATCTTTCTTTATGGTTCCAATTTAATCATCATAACCATGTTCTTAACAATTCAATCTTTTTTACGTCTTTGAGTTCTTGGGTTCCTAGGGTGTTAGCCTAAAGGATCGACTTCATTTGGTATCAAAAACATGGTTGCTGAAATTAGGTTAAATATCTTCATATTTCTATTTTTGGAATTTTAGATTTAAAAATATTTGTCCTTTTATTGTTTTCTACTTTCTTAAGTCGCAAATTACAAAATAGAAAGATATTTTGTTTCTTCAAGTCTTGCGTTTTCTTTCAATTTTGTTCGCCTTATTCTCGTTTTTGGGTTCATTTGGTAGTTTTCTTTAAATTATCTGTTTTTTTCTTGTTCTTTGTTTTCCGTGTTCAACTTATCTTTTATTTGGAAAAAAACAAAAGAGTTAATGAAGTACACGGTTAAAAAAAAGAAGGTATTAATTGTCGTTGCAACTTTGAAATCGTGCATCGCGATAACTATTATAATATATAAAATCAAAGTTCGTTTCGATTCCTAAGCACACACAGAAGTAATAATTGAGTTCTCCAAGTTTTTGAACCCAAATCCCTTCATTAATAGTAATTACAATCGTCTTAAAGTTTCGTGGCACCTTATTGCGTTGTTTTCCACTATCTTTCTTTATGGTTCCAATTAATCATCATAACCATGTTCTTAACAATTCAATCTTTCTTACTTCTTTGAGTTCTTGGGTTCCTAGGTTGTTAGCTTAAAGGATCCACTTCATTTGGTATCAAAAACATGGTTGCTGAAAATAGGTTAAATATCTTCATATTTCTATTTTTGGAATTTTAGATTTAAAAATATTTGTCCTTTGATTGTTTCCTACTTTCTTAAGTCGCAAATTACAAAAATAGAAAGATATTTTTTTCTTCAAGTTTTGCGTTTTCTTTCAATTTTTTCTCCTTATTCTCATTTTTTGGGTTCATTTGGTAGTTTTCTGTAAATTATCTGTTTTTTTCTTTTGCTTTATTTTCCATGTTCAACTTATCTTTTATTTGGAAAAAAACAAAAGAGTTAATGAAGTACACGGTTAAAAAAAAAAGAAGGTATTAATTGTTGTTGCAATTTTTAAATCGTGCATCACGATGACTGTTATAATACATCAAATCAAAGCTCGTTTGGATTCCCAAACACACACATAAGTAATAGTTTAGTTCTCCAAGTTTTTGAACCCAAATCCCTTCAGAAATAGTAATTGCAATCGTCTTAAATTTTTGTAGCACCTTATTGCATTTTTTTCCATTATATTTTTTATGATTCCAATTAAATCATCATAACAATGTTCTTAACAATTCCATCTTTCTTACTTCTTTGAGTGCTTCGGTTCCTAGGTATTTAGCCTAAAGGATCGACTTCATTTGGTATCAAAAACATGGTTGCTGAAAATAGGTTAAATATCTTCATATTTCTATTTTTGGAATTTTAGATTTAAAAATATTTTTCCATTGATTGTTTTCTACTTTCTTAAGTCGCAAATTACAAAAATATAAAGGCATTTTATTCATCAAGTCTTTTGTTTTCTTTCAATTTTGTTCTACTTATTCTCGTTTTTTGGGTTCATTTGGTAGTTTTCTTTAAATTCTCTGTTTTCTTTCTTGATCTTTGTTTTCCATGTTAAACTTATCTTTTATCTTTAAAAAAACAAGAGAGCAACTGAACTGCATGGTTAAAAAAAGAAGGTATTAATTGTCGTTGCAACTTTGAAATCGTGCATCACAATGACTATTATAATATATAAAATCAAAGCTCGTTTCTATTCCTAAGCACACGCAGAAGTAATAGTTTACTTCTAAAAAGTTTTTGAATCCAAATAACTTCATTAATAGTAATTACAATCGTCTTAAAGTTTGGTGGCACCTTATTGCGTTGTTTTCCACTATCTCTTTTTATGGTTCTAATTTAATCATCATAACCATGTTCTTAACAATTCAATCTTTCTTACTTCTTTGAGTTCTTGGGTTCCTAGGTTGTTAGCCAAAAGGATCGAATTCATTTCGTATCAAAAACATGGTTGCTGAAAATAGGTTAAATATCTTCATATTTCTATTTTTGGAATTTAAGATTTAAAAATATTTGTCCTTTGATTGTTTTCGCCTTTCTTAAGTCGCAAATTACAGAAATAGAAAGATATTTTGTTCTTCATGTCTTGTTTTTTCTTTCAATTTTTTTCTCCTTATTTTTGTTTCTGGAATTCATTTGGTAGTTTTCTTTAAATTATCTGTTTTTTTTCTTTTTCTTTGTTTTCCGTGTTCAACTTATCTTTTATCTTGAAAAAAACAAGAGAGTTAATGAAGTACATGGTTAAAAAAAAAAGAAGGTATTAATTGTCGTTGCAACTTTGAAATCGTGTATCGCAATGACTATTATAATATATAAAATCAAAGCTCGTTTCTATTCCTAAGCACACGCAAAAGTAATAGTTTAGTTCTCCAAGTTTTTGAACCCAAATAACTTCATTAATAGTAATTACAATCGTCTTAATGTTTCGTGGCACCTTATTGCGTTGTTTTCCACTATCTTTCTTTACGGTTCCAATTTAATCATCATAACCATGTTCTTAACAATTCAATCTTTCTTACTTCTTTGAGTTCTTGGGTTCCTAGGTTGTTAGCCTAAAGGATCCACTTCATTTGGTATCAAAAACATGGTTGCTGAAAAGAGGTTAACTATCTTCATATTTCTATTTTTTGAATTTTAGATTTAATAAAATATGTCCTTTGATTGTTTTATACTTTCTTAAATTACAAATCACAAAAATAGAAAGATATTTTATTCTACAAGTCTTGTGTTTTCTTCCAATTTTGTTCTCCTTATTTTCGTTTCTGGAATTCATTTGGCAGTTTTCTTTAAATTATCTGTTTTTTTTTCTTGTTCTTTGTTTTCCTTGTTCAACTTATCTTTTATCTTGAAAAAACAAGAGATTTAATGAAGTACACGGTTAAAAAAAAGAAGGTATTAATTTTCGTTGCAACTTTGAAATCGTGCATCGCAATGAGCATTATAATATACAAAATCAAAGCTCGTTTCTATTCCTAAGCACACGCAGAAGTAATAGTTTAGTTCTCCAAGTTTTTGAACCAAAATAACTTCATTAATAGTAATTACAATCGTCTTAATGTTTCGTGGCACCTTATTGCGTTGTTTTCCACTATCTATCTTTATGGTTCCAATTTAATCATCATAACCATGTTCTTAACAATTCAATCTTTCTTACTTCTTTGAGTTCTTGGGTTCCTAGGTTGTCAGCCTAAAGGATCCACTTCATTTGGTATAAAAAACATGGTTGCTGAAAATTGGTTAACTATCTTCATATTTCAATTTTTTGAATTTTAGATTTAATAAAATATGTCCTTTGATTGTTTTCTACTTTCTTAAATTACAAATCACAAAAATAGAAAGATATTTTATTCTACAAGTCTTATGTTTTCTTTCAATTTTGTTCTCCTTATTTTCGTTTTTGGGGTTCATTTGGTAGTTTTCTTTAAATTATCTGTTTTTTTCTTGTTCTTTGCTTTCCGTGTTCAACTTATCTTTTATCTTGAAAAAACAAGAGAGTTAATGAAGTACCCGATTAAAAAAAAGAAGGTATTAATTGTCGTTGCAACTTTGAAATCGTGCATCGCAATGACTATTATAATATATAAAATCAAAGCTCGTTTCTATTCCTAAGCACACATAGAAGTAATAGTTTAGTTCTCCAAGTTTTTGAACCCAAATAACTTCATTAATAGTAATTACAATCGTCTTAAAGTTTGGTGGCACCTTATTGCGTTGTTTTCCACTATCTTTCTTTATGGTTCCAATTTAATCATCATAACCATGTTCTTAACAATTCAATCTTTCTTACTTCTTTGAGTTCTTGGGTTCCTAGGTTGTTAGCCTAAAGGATCGACTTCATTTGGTATCAAAAACATGGTTGCTGAAAATAGGTTAAATATCTTCATATTTCTATTTTTGGAATTTTAGATTTAAAAATATTTGTCCTTTGATTGTTTTCTACTTTCTTAAATTACAAATCACAAAAATAGAAAGATATTTTATTCTACAAGTCTTGTGTTTTCTTCCAATTTTGTTCTCCTTATTTTCGTTTCTGGAATTCATTTGGCAGTTTTCTTTAAATTATCTGTTTTTTTTCTTGTTCTTTGTTTTCCGTGTTCAACTTATCTTTTATCTTGAAAAAAACAAGAGTTTTAATGAAGTACACAGTTAAAAAAAGAAGGTATTAATTGTCGTTGCAACTTTGAAATCGTGCATCGCAATGACTATTATAATATATAAAATCAAAGTTCGTTTCGATTCCTAAGCACACACAGAAGTAATAGTTTAGTTCTCCAAGCTTTTCAACCCAAATCCCTTCATTAATAGTAATTACAATCGTCTTAAAGTTTGGTGGCACCATATTGCGTTGTTTTCCACTATCTTTCTTTATGGTTCTAATTTAATCATCATAACCATGTTCTTAACAATTCAATCTTTCTTACTTCTTTGAGTTCTTGGGTTCCTAGGTTGTTAGCCAAAAGGATCGACTTCATTTCTTATCAAAAACATGGTCGTTGAAAATAGGTTAAATATCTTCATATTTCTATTTTTGGAATTTAAGATTTAAAAATATTTGTCCTTTGATTGTTTCCTACTTTCTTAAGTCGCAAATTACAAAAATAGAAAGATATTTTCTTCTTCAAGTTTTGCGTTTTCTTTCAATTTTGTTCTCCCTATTTATGTATTTGGAATTCATTTGGTAGTTTTCTTTAAGTTATCTGTTTTTTTCTTGTTCTTTTTTTTTCCGTGTTGAAATTATCTTTTATCTTGAAAAAAACAAGAGAGTTAATGAAGTACACGGTTAAAAAAAACAAGGTATTAATTGTCGTTGCAACTTTGAAATCGTGCATCGAAATGACTATTATAAAATATAAAATCAAAGCTCGTTTCGATTCCTAAGCACACACAGAAGTAATAGTTTAGTACTCCAAGTATTTGAACCAAAATGAGTTCATTAATAGTAATTACAATCGTCTTAAAGATTGGTGGCACCTTATTTTGTTGTTTTCCACTTTCTTTCTTTATAGTTCCAATTTAATCATCATAACCATGTTCTTAACAATTCAATCTTTCTTACTTCTTAGAGCTCTTGGGTTCCTAGGTTGTTAGCCTAAAGGATAAACTTCATTTGGTATCAAAAACATGGTTGCAGAAAATAGGTTATCTATCTTCATATTTCTCTTTTTTGAATTTTAGATTTAAAAATATTTGTCCTTTGATTGTTTCCTACTTTCTTAAGTCGCAAATTACAAAAATAGAAACATATTTTGTTCTTCAAGTATTGTGTTTTCTTTCAATTTTGTTCTCCTTATTCTCATTTTTAGGGTTCATTTGGTAGTTTTCTTTAGATTATCGGTTTTTTTTCTCGATCTTTGTTTTCCGTGTCAAACTTATCTTTTATCTTGAAAAAAACAAGAGAGTAAATGAAGTACACGGATAAAAAAAAGAAGGTACTAATTGTCGTTGCAACTTTTAAATCATGTATCGCAATGACTATTATAATATATAAAATCAAAGCTCGTTTCTATTCCTAAGCACACAGAAGTAATAGTTTAGTTCTCCAAGTTTTTGAACCCAAATAAATTCATTAATAGTAATTACAATCGTCTTAATGTTTGGTGGCACCTTATTGCGTTGTTTTCCACTATCTTTCTTTATGGTTCCAATTTAATCATCATAACCATATTCTTAACAATTCAACCTTTCTTACTTCTTTGAGTTCTTGGGTTCCTAGGTTGTCAACCTAAAGGATCCACTTCATTTGGTATCAAAAACATGGTTCTTTGAAAATAGGTTAACTATCTTCATATATCTATTTTTTGTATTTGGCGTATAAAAATATTTGTTGTTTGATTGTTTTGTGCTTTCTTAAATCCCAAATAACAAAAAAATAAAGAAATTTTATTCTACAAGTCTTGTGTTTTCTTCCAATTTTGTTCTCCTTATTTTCATTTCTGGAATTCATTTGGTAGTTTCCTTTAAATTATCTCTTTTTTTCTTGTTCTTTGTTTTCCATGTTCAACTTATCTTTTATCTTGAAAAAAACAAGAGAGTTAATGAAGTACACGGTTAAAAAAAAGAAGGTATTAATTGTCGTTGCAACTTTGAAATCGTGCATCGCAATGACTCTTATAATATAAAAAATCAAAGCTCGTTTCTATTCCTAAGCACACACAGAAGTAATAGTTTAGTTCTCCAAGTTTTTGAACCCAAATAACTTCATTAATAGTAATTACAATCGTCTTAAAGTTTGGTGGCACCTTATTGCGTTGTTTTCCACTATCTTTCTTTATGGTTCTAATGTAATCATCATAACCATGTTCTTAACAATTCAATCTTTCTCACTTCTTTGAGCTCTTGGGTTCCTAGGTTGTTAACCTAAAGGATCCACTTCATTTGGTATCAAAAACATGGTTGCTGAAAAGAGGTTAACTATCTTCCTATTTCTATTTTTGGAATTTTACATTTAAAAATATTAGTCATTTGAATGTTTTCTACTTTCTTAAGTCGCAAATTACAAAAATAGAAAGATATTTTATTCTACAAGTCTTGTGTTTTCTTCCAATTTTGTTCTCCTTATTTTCGTTTCTGGAATTCATTTGGCAGTTTTCTTTAAATTATCTATTTTTTTTCTTGTTCTTTGTTTTCCGTGTTCAACTTATCTTTTATCTTGAAAAAAACAAGAGATTTAATGAAGTACACGGTTAAAAAAGAAGAAGGTATTAATTGTCGTTGCAACTTTGAAATCGTGCATCCCAATGACAATTATAATATATAAAATCAAAGCTCGTTTCTATTCCTAAGCACACACAGAAGTAATAGTTTAGTTCTCCAACTTTTTGAACCCAAATCCCTTCATTAATAGTAATTACAATCGTCTTAAAGTTTGGTGGCACCTTATTGCGTTGTTTTCCACTATCTTTCTTTATGGTTCTAATTTAATCATCATAACTATGTTCTTAACAATTCAATCTTTCTTACTTCTTTGAGTTCTTGGGTTCCTAGGTTGTTAGCCTAAAGGATCGACTTCATTTGGTATCAAAAACATGGTTGCTGAAAATAGGTTAAATATCTTCATATTTCTATTTTTGGAATTTTAGATTTAAAAATATTTGTCCTTTGATTGTTTTCTACTTTCTTAAGTCGTAAATTACAAATATGGAAAGATATTTTGTTCTTCAAGTCTTGTGTTTTCTTTCAATTTGTTCTTCCTATTCTTGTTTTTGGAATTCATTTTGTAATTTTCTTTATGTTATCTGTTTTTTTTCTTGTTTTTTGTTTTCCGTGTTCAACTTATCTTTTATTTGAAAAAAACAAGAGACTTAATGAAGTACACGGTTAAAAAAAACAAGGTATTAATTGTCATTGCAACTTTGAAATCGTGCATCGAAATGACTATTATAAAATATAAAATCAAAGCTCGTTTCGATTCCTAAGCACACACAGAAGTAATAGTTTAGTTCTCCAATTATTTGAACCCAAATGAGTTCATTAATAGTAATTACAATCGTCTTAAAGATTGGTGGCACCTTATTTTGTTGTTTTCCACTTTCTTTCTTTATAGTTCCAATTAATCATCATAACCATGTTCTTAACAATTCAATCTTTCTTACTTCTTTGAGTTCTTGGGTTCCTAGGTTGTTAGCTTAAAGGATCCACTTCATTTGGTATCAAAAACATGGTTGCTGAAAATAGGTTAAATATCTTCATATTTCTATTTTTGGAATTTTAGATTTAAAAATATTTGTCTTTTGATTGTTTCCTACTTTCTTAAGTCGCAAATTACAAAAATAGAAAGATATTTTTTTCTTCAAGTATTGTGTTTTCTTTCAATTTTGTTCTCCTTATTCTCATTTTTTGGGTTCATTTGGTAGTTTTCTTTAAATTATCGGTTTTTTTTCTCGATCTTTGTTTTCCGTGTTGAACTTATCTTTTATCTTGAAAAAAACAAGAGAGCTACTGAAGTGCACGATTAAAAAAAAGAAGGTATTAATTCTCAAACAACTTTGAAATCGTGCATCGCAACGACTATTATAATATAAAAAATTAAAGCTCGTTTCTATTCCTAAGCACACACAGAAGTAATAGTTTAGTTCTCAGAGTTTTTGAACCCAAATAACTTCATTAATAGTAATTACAATCGTCTTAAAGTTTGGTGGCACCTTATTGCGTTGTTTTCCACTATCTTTCTTTATGGTTCCAATTTAATCATCATAACCATGTTCTTAACAATTCAATCTTTCTTACTTCTTTGAGTTCTTGCGTTCCTAGGTATTTAGCCTAAAGGATCGACTTCATTTGGTATCAAAAACATGGTTGCTGAAAATAGGTTAAATATCTTCATATTTCTATTTTTGGAATTTTAGATTTAAAAATATTTGTCCTTTTATTGTTTTCAACTTTCTTAAGTCGCAAATTACAAAAATAGAAAGATATTTTGTTCTTCAAGTCTTCGTTTTCTTTCAATTTTGTTCTCCTTATTCTCGTTTTTGGAATTCATTTGGTAGTTTTCTTTAAATTATCTATTTTTTTTCTTGATCTTTGTTTTCCATGTTAAAATTATCTTTTATCTTTAAAAAAACAAGAGAGCAACTGAACTGCATGGTTAAAAAAAAGAAGGTATTAATTGGCGTTGCAACTTTTAAATCGTGCAACAAAATGACTATTATAATATATCAAATCAAAGCTCTTTTCAATTCCTATGCACACACAGAAGTAATTGTTTAGTTCTCCAATTTTTTCAACCCAAATCCCTTCATTAATCGTAATTACAATCGTCTTAATTTTTGGTGGCACCTTATTGCGTTGTTTTCCACTATCTTTCTTTATGATTCCAATTTAATCATCATAACCATATTCTTAACAATTCAATCTTTCTTACTTCTTTGAGTTCTTAGGTTCCTAGGTTGTTAGCCTAAAGGATCGACTTCATTTGGTATCAAAAACATGGTTGTTGAAAATAGGTTAAATATCTTCATATTTCTATTTTTGGAATTTTAGATTTAAAAATATTTGTCCTTTGATTGTTTTCTACTTTCTTAAGTCGCAAATTACAAAAATGGAAAGATATTTTGTTCTTCAAGTCTTGTATTTTCTTTCAATTTTGTTCTCCTTATTCTCGTTTTTGGAATTCATTTGGTAGTTTTCTTTAAATTATCTATTTTTTTTCTTTGTTTTCCGTCTTCAACTTATCTTTTATCTTGAAAAAAACAAGAGAGTTAATGAAGTACATGGTTAAAAAAAAAGAAGGTATTAATTGTCGTTGCAACTTTGAAATCGTGTATCGCAATGACTATTATAATATATAAAATCAAAGCTCGTTTCTATTCCTAAGCACACGCAGAAGTAATAGTTTAGTTCTCCAAGTTTTTGAACCAAAATAACTTCATTAATAGTAATTACAATCGTCTTAATGTTTGGTGGCACCTTATTGCGTTGTTTTCCACTATCTTTCTTTATGGTTCCAATTTAATCATCATAACCATATTCTTAACAATTCAATCTTTCTTACTTCTTTGAGTTCTTGGTTCCTAGGTTGTTCACTTAAAGGATCGACTTCATTTGGTATCAAAAACATAGTCGTTGAAAATAGGTTATCCGTCTTCATATATCTATTTTTTGAATTTTAGATTTAAAAAAATATGTCCATTGATTGATTTCTAATTTCTTAAGTCACAAATCATAAAAAATGAAATAAATTTTGTTCTTCAAGTCTTGTGTTTCCTTTAAAATTTATTCTCATTATTTTCGTTTTTGGATTTCATTTCGTAGTTTTCTTTAAATTATCTCTTACTTTTCTTGTTCTTTGTTTTCTTTGTTCAACCTATCTTTGTTCTTGAAAAAAATAAGAGTTTTAATGAAGTACACAGTTAAAAAAAAAAAGGTATTAATTGTCGTTGTAACTTTGAAATACAATGACTATTATAATATATCAAATCAAAGCTTTTTTCAATTCCTAAGCACACACAGAAGTAATTGTTTAGTTCTCCAATTTTTTCAACCCAAATCCCTTCATTAATAGTAATTACAAACGTCTTAAAGTTTGGTGGCACCTTATTGCGTTGTTTTCCACTATCTTTCTTTATGCTTCTAATTTAATCATCATAACTATGTTCTTAACAATTCAATCTTTCTTACTTCTTTGAGTTCTTGGGTTCCTAGGTTGTTAGCCTAAAGGATCGACTTCATTTGGTATCAAAAACATGGTTGCTGAAAATAGGTTAAATATCTTCATTTTACTATTTTTGGAATTTTAGATTTAAAAATATTTGTCCTTTGATTGTTTCCTACTTTCTTAAGTCGCAAATTACAAAATAGAAAGATATTTTGTTTCTTCAAGTCTTGCGTTTTCTTTCAATTTTGTTCGCCTTATTCTCGTTTTTGGGTTCATTTGGTAGTTTTCTTTAAATTATCTGTTTTTTTCTTGTTCTTTGTTTTCCGTGTTCAACTTATCTTTTATTTGGAAAAAAACAAAAGAGTTAATGAAGTACACGGTTAAAAAAAAGAAGGTATTAATTGTCGTTGCAACTTTGAAATCGTGCATCGCGATAACTATTATAATATATAAAATCAAAGTTCGTTTCGATTCCTAAGCACACACAGAAGTAATAATTGAGTTCTCCAAGTTTTTGAACCCAAATCCCTTCATTAATAGTAATTACAATCGTCTTAATGTTTGGTGGCACCTTATTGCGTTTTTTCCCACTATCTTTCTTTATGGTTCCAATTTAATCATCATAACCATGTTCTTAACAATTCAATCTTTCTTACTTCTTTGAGTTCTTGGGTTCCTAGGTTGTTAGCCTAAAGGATCCACTTCATTTGGTATCAAAAACATGGTTGCTGAAAATAGGTTAAATATCTTCATATTTCTATTTTTGGAATTTTAGATTTAAAAATATTTGTCCTTTGATTGTTTCCTACTTTCTTAAGTCGCAAATTACAAAAATAGAAAGATATTTTTTTCTTCAACTTTTGCGTTTTCTTTCAATTTTTTCTCCTTATTCTCATTTTTTGGGTTAATTTGGTAGTTTTCTTTAAAATATCTGTTTTTTTCTTGTTCTTTATTTTCCGTGTTCAACTTATCTTTTATTTGAAAAAAACAAGAGAGTTAATGAAGTACACGGTTAAGAAAAAAGAAGGTATTAATTGTCGTTGCAACTTTTAAGTCGTGCAACACAATGACTATTATAATATATAAAATCAAAGCTCGTTTCGATTCCTAAGCACACACAGAAGTAATAGTTTAGTTCTCCAAGTTTTTGAACCCAAATCCCTTCATTAATAGTAATTACAATCGTCTTAAAGTTTGGTGGCACCTTATTGCGTTGTTTTCCACTATCTTTCTTTATGGTTCCAAGTTAATCATCATAACCATGTTCTTAACAATTCAATCTTTCTTACTTCTTTGAGTTCTTGGGTTCCTAGGTTGTTAGCCTAAAGGATCCACTTCATTTGGTATCAAAAACATGGTTGCTGAAAATAGGTTAAATATCTTCATATTTCTATTTTTGGAATTTTAGATTTAAAAATATTTGTCCTTTGATTGTTTTCTACTTTCTTAAGTCGCAAATTAAAAAAATAGAAAGACATTTTGTTCTTCAAGTCTTTTGTTTTCTTTCAATTTTGTTCTCCTTATTCTCGTTTTTGGGTTCTTTTCGTAGTTTTCTTTAAATTCTGTGTTTTTTTTCTTGATCTTTGTTGTCCGTGTTAAACTTATCCTTTATCTTGAAACAAACAAGAGAGCAACTGAACTGCACGGTTAAAAAAAAGAAATTATTAATTGGCGTTGCAACTTTGAAATCGTGCATCGCAATGACTTTTATAATATATCAAATAAAAGCTTGTTTCTATTCCTAAGCACACACAGAAGTAATAGTTTAGTTCTCCAAGTTTTTGAACCCAAATCCCTTCATTAATAGTAATTACAATCGTCTTAAAGTTTGGTGGCACCTTATTGCGTTGTTTTCCACTATCTTTCTTTATGGTTCTAATTTAATCATCATAACTATGTTCTTAACAATTCAATCTTTCTTACTTCTTTGAGTTCTTGGGTTCCTAGGTTGTTAGCCTAAAGGATCGACTTCATTTGGTATCAAAAACATGGTTGTTGAAAATAGGTGAAATATCTTCCTATTTCTATTTTTGGAATTTTAGATTTAAAAATATTTGTCCTTTGATTGTTTTCTACTTTCTTAAGTCGCAAATTACAAAAATGGAAAGATATTTTGTTCTTCAAGTCTTGTATTTTCTTTCAATTTTGTTCTCCTTATTCTCGTTTTTGGAATTCATTTGGTAGTTTTCTTTAAATTATCTATTTTTTTTTGTTCTTTTTTTCCGTGTTCACCTTATCTTTTATCTTGAAAAAAACAAGAGAGTTAATGAAGTACATGGTTAAAAAAAAAGAAGGTATTAATTGTCGTTGCAACTTTGAAATCGTGTATCGCAATGACTATTATAATATATAAAATCAAAGCTCGTTTCTATTCCTAAGCACACGCAAAAGTAATAGTTTAGTTCTCCAAGTTTTTGAACCCAAATAACTTCATTAATAGTAATTACAATCGTCTTAATGTTTCGTGGCACCTTATTGCGTTGTTTTCCACTATCTTTCTTTACGGTTCCAATTTAATCATCATAACCATGTTCTTAACAATTCAATCTTTCTTACTTCTTTGAGTTCTTGGGTTCCTAGGTTGTCAGCCTAAAGGATCCACTTCATTTGGTATAAAAAACATGGTTGCTGAAAAGAGGTTAACTATCTTCATATTTCTATTTTTTGAATTTTAGATTTAATAAAATATGTCCTTTGATTGTTTTATACTTTCTTAAATTACAAATCACAAAAATAGAAAGATATTTTATTCTACAAGTCTTGTGTTTTTTCCAATTTTGTTCTCCTTATTTTCGTTTCTGGAATTCATTTGGCAGTTTTCTTTAAATTATCTGTTTTTTTTTCTTGTTCTTTGTTTTCCTTGTTCAACTTATCTTTTATCTTGAAAAAACAAGAGATTTAATGAAGTACACGGTTAAAAAAAAGAAGGTATTAATTTTCGTTGCAACTTTGAAATCGTGCATCGCAATGAGCATTATAATATATAAAATCAAAGCTCGTTTCTATTCCTAAGCACACGCAGAAGTAATAGTTTAGTTCTCCAAGTTTTTGAACCAAAATAACTTCATTAATAGTAATTACAATCGTCTTAATGTTTCGTGGCACCTTATTGCGTTGTTTTCCACTATCTTTCTTTACGGTTCCAATTTAATCATCATAACCATGTTCTTAACAATTCAATCTTTCTTACTTCTTTGAGTTCTTGGGTTCCTAGGTTGTCAGCCTAAAGGATCCACTTCATTTGGTATAAAAAACATGGTTGCTGAAAATTGGTTAACTATCTTCATATTTCAATTTTTTGAATTTTAGATTTAATAAAATATGTCCTTTGATTGTTTTATACTTTCTTAAATTACAAATCACAAAAATAGAAAGATATTTTATTCTACAAGTCTTGTGGTTCTTCCAATTTTGTTCTCCTTATTTTCGTTTCTGGAATTCATTTGGCAGTTTTCTTTAAATTATCTGTTTTTTTTTTCTTGTTCTTTGTTTTCCTTGTTCAACTTATCTTTTATCTTGAAAAAACAAGAGATTTAATGAAGTACACGGTTAAAAAAAAGAAGGTATTAATTTTCGTTGCAACTTTGAAATCGTGCATCGCAATGAGTATTATAATATACAAAATCAAAGCTCGTTTCTATTCCTAAGCACACGCAGAAGTAATAGTTTAGTTCTCCAAGTTTTTGAACCCAAATAACTTCATTAATAGTAATTACAATCGTCTTAAAATTTGGTGGCACCTTATTGCGTTGTTTTCCACTATCTTTCTTTATGGTTCTAATTTAATCATCATAACTATGTTCTTAACAATTCAATCTTTCTTACTTCTTTGAGTTCTTGGGTTCCTAGGTTGTTAGCCTAAAGGATCGACTTCATTTGGTATCAAAAACATGGTTGCAGAAAATAGGTTAAATATCTTCATATTTCTATTTTTGGAATTTTAGATTTAAAAATATTTGTCCATTGGTTGTTTTCTACTTTCTTAAATTATAAATCACAAAAATAGAAAGATATTTTAATCTACAAGTCTTGTGTTTTCTTCCAATTTTGTTCTCCTTATTTTCGTTTCTGGAATTCATTTGGCAGTTTTCTTTAAATTATCTGTTTTTTTTTCTTGTTCTTTGTTTTCCGTGTTCAACTTATCTTTTATCTTGAAAAAAACAAGAGTTTTAATGAAGTACACAGTTAAAAAATAGAAGGTATTAATTGTCGTTGCAACTTTGAAATCGTGCATCGCAATGACTATTACAATATATTAAATCAAAGCTTTTTTCAATTCCTAAGCACACACAGAAGTAATTGTTTAGTTCTCCAATTTTTTCAACCCAAATCCCTTCATTAATAGTAATTACAATCGTCTTAAAGTTTGGTGGCACCTTATTGCGTTGTTTTCCACTATCTTTCTTGATGCTTCTAATTTAATCATCATAACTATGTTCTTAACAATTCAATCTTTCTTACTTCTTTGAGTTCTTGGGTTCCTAGGTTGTCAGCCTAAAGGATCGACTTCATTTGGTATCAAAAACATGGTTGCTGAAAATAGGTTAAATATCTTCATTTTACTATTTTTGGAATTTTAGATTTAAAAATATTTGTCCTTTGATTGTTTCCTACTTTCTTAAGTCGCAAATTACAAAAATAGAAAGATATTTTTTTCTTCAAGTTTTGCGTTTTCCTTCAATTTTGTTCGCCTTATTCTCGTTTTTGGGTTCATTTGGTAGTTTTCTTTAAATTCTCTGTTTTTTTCTTGTGCTTTATTTTCCGTGTTGAACTTAACTTTTATTTGGAAAAAAACAAAAGAGTTAATGAAGTACACGGTTAAAAAAAAGAAGGTATTAATTGTCGTTGCAACTTTTAAGTCGTGCAACACAATGACTATTATAATATATAAAATCAAAGCTCGTTTCTATTCCTAAGCACACGCAGAAGTAATAGTTTAGTTCTCCAAGTTTTTGAACCCAAATAACTTCATTAATAGTAATTACAATCGTCTTAAAGTTTGGTGGCACCTTATTGCGTTGTTTTCCACTATCTTTCTTTACGGTTCCAATTTAATCATCATAACCATGTTCTTAACAATTCAATCTTTCTTACTTCTTTGTGTTCTTGGGTTCCTAGGTTTTTAGCGTAAAGGATCCACTTCATTTGGTATCAAAAACATGGTTGTTGAAAATAGGTGAAATATCTTCCTATTTCTATTTTTTGAATTTTTGATTTAATAAAATATTTCCTTTGATTGTTTTCTACTTTCTTAAATTACAAATCACAAAAATAGAAAGATATTTTATTCTACAAGTCTTGTGTTTTTTCCAATTTTGTTCTCCTTATTTTCGTTTCTGGAATTCATTTGGCAGTTTTCTTTAAATTATCTGTTTTTTTTTCTTGTTCTTTGTTTTCCTTGTTCAACTTATCTTTTATCTTGAAAAAACAAGAGATTTAATGAAGTACACGGTTAAAAAAAAGAAGGTATTAATTTTCGTTGCAACTTTGAAATCGTGCATCGCAATGAGCATTATAATATACAAAATCAAAGCTCGTTTCTATTCCTAAGCACACGCAGAAGTAATAGTTTAGTTCTCCAAGTTTTTGAACCAAAATAACTTCATTAATAGTAATTACAATCGTCTTAATGTTTCGTGGCACCTTATTGCGTTGTTTTCCACTATCTTTCTTTACGGTTCCAATTTAATCATCATAACCATGTTCTTAACAATTCAATCTTTCTTACTTCTTTGAGTTCTTGGGTTCCTAGGTTGTCAGCCTAAAGGATCCACTTCATTTGGTATAAAAAACATGGTTGCTGAAAAGAGGTTAACTATCTTCATATTTCAATTTTTTGAATTTTAGATTTAATAAAATATGTCCTTTGATTGTTTTATACTTTCTTAAATTACAAATCACAAAAATAGAAAGATATTTTATTCTACAAGTCTTGTGGTTCTTCCAATTTTGTTCTCCTTATTTTCGTTTCTGGAATTCATTTGGCAGTTTTCTTTAAATTATCTGTTTTTTTTTCTTGTTCTTTGTTTTCCTTGTTCAACTTATCTTTTATCTTGAAAAAACAAGAGATTTAATGAAGTACACGGTTAAAAAAAAGAAGGTATTAATTTTCGTTGCAACTTTGAAATCGTGCATCGCAATGACTATTATAATATAAAAAATTAAAGCTCGTTTCTATTCCTAAGCACACACAGAAGTAATAGTTTAGTTCTCCAAGTTTTTGAACCCAAATAACTTCATTAATAGTAATTACAATCGTCTTAAAGATTGGTGGCACCTTATTGCGTTGTTTTCCACTATCTTTCTTTATGGTTCTAATTTAATCTTCATAACCATGTTCTTAACAATTCAATCTTTCTTACTTCTTTGAGTTCTTGGGTTCCTAGGTTGTTAGCCTAAAGGATCGCCTTCATTTGGTATCAAAAACATGGTTGCTGAAAATAGGTTAAATATCTTCATATTTCTATTTTTGGAATTTTAGAATTAAAAATATTTGTCCTTTGGTTGTTTTCTACTTTCTTAAATTATAAATCACAAAAATAGAAAGATATTTTCTTCTTCATGTCTTGTGTTTTCTTCCAATTTTGTTCTCCTTATTTTCGTTTATGGAATTCATTTGGCAGTTTTCTTTAAATTATCTGTTTTTTTTTCTTGTTCTTTGTTTTCCGTGATCAACTTATCTTTTATCTTGAAAAAAACAAGAGTTTTAATGAAGTACACAGTTAAAAAAAAGAAGGTATTAATTGTCGTTGCAACTTTGAAATCGTGCATCGCAATGACTATTATAATATATCAAATCAAAGCTTTTTTCAATTCCTAAGCACACACAGAAGTAATTGTTTAGTTCTCCAATTTTTTCAACCCAAATCCCTTCATTAATAGTAATTACAAACGTCTTAAAGTTTGGTGGCACCTTATTGCGTTGTTTTCCACTATCTTTCTTGATGCTTCTAATTTAATCATCATAACTATGTTCTTAACAATTCAATCTTTCTTACTTCTTTGAGTACTTGGGTTCCTAGGTTGTCAGCCTAAAGGATCGACTTCATTTGGTATCAAAAACATGGTTGCTGAAAATAGGTTAAATATCTTCATTTTACTATTTTTGGAATTTTAGATTTAAAAATATTTGTCCTTTGATTGTTTCCTACTTTCTTAAGTCGCAAATTACAAAAATAGAAAGATATTTTGTTCTTCAAGTATTGTGTTTTCTTTCAATTTTGTTCTAATTATTCTCATTTTTTGGGTTCATTTGGTAGTTATCTTTAAATTATCTGTGTTTTTTTCTCGATGTTTTTTTTCAGTGTTAAACTTATCTTTTATCTTGAAGAAAACAAGAGAGTTAATGAAGTACACGGTTAAAAAAAAGAAGGTATTAATTGTCGTTGCAACTTTGAAATCGTGCATCGCAATGATTATTATAATATATAAAATCAAAGTTCATTTCGATTCCTAAGCACACACAGAAGTAATAGTTTAGTTCTCCATGTTTTTGAACCCAAATCCCTTCATTAATAGTAATTACAATCGTCTTAAAGTTTGGTGGCACCTTATTGCGTTGTTTTCCACTATCTTTCTTTATGGTTCCAATTTAATCATCATAACCATGTTCTTAACAATTCAATCTTTCTTACTTCTTTGAGTTCTTGGGTTCCTAGGTTGTTAGCCTAAAGGATCCACTTCATTTGGTATCAAAAACATGGTTGCTGAAAATAGGTTAAAAATCTTCCTATTTCTATTTTTGGAATTTTAGATTTAAAAATATTTGTCCTTTGATTGTTTTCAACTTTCTTAAGTCGCAAATTACATAAATAGAAAGATATTTTGTTCATTATTTATTGTGTTTTCTTTCAATTTTGTTCTCCTTATTCTCATTTTTTGGGTTCATTTTGTAGTTATCTTTAAATTATCTGTTTTTTTTTCTCGATCCTTGTTTTCCGTGTTAAACTTATCTTTTATCTTGAAAAAAACAAGAGAGTTAATGAAGTACACGGTTAAAAGAAAGAAGGTATTAATTGTCGGTGCAACTTTGAAATCGTGCATCGCAATGATTATTATAATATATAAAATCAAAGTTCATTTCGATTCCTAAGCACACACAGAAGTAATAATTGAGTTCTCCAAGTTTTTGAACCCAAATCCCTTCATTAATAGTAATTACAATCGTCTTAATGTTTGGTGGCACCTTATTGCGTTGTTTTCCACTATCTTTCTTTATGGTTCCAATTTAATCATCATAACCATGTTCTTAACAATTCAATCTTTCTTACTTCTTTGTGTTCTTGGGTTCCTAGGTTTTTAGCGTAAAGGATCCACTTCATTTGGTATCAAAAATATGGTTGCTGAAAATAGGTTATCTTTCTTCATATATCTATTTTTTGACTTTTAGATTAAAAATATTTTATCCTTTGATTGTTTTCTGCTTTCTTAAGTCACAAATCACACAAATAGAAAGATATTTTGTTCTTCAAGTCTTGTGTTTTCTTCCAATTTTGTTCTCTTTATTTTCGTTTCTGGAATTCATTTGGCAGTTTTCTTTAAATTATCTGTTTTTTTTTCTTGTTCTTTGGTTTCCGTGTTCAACTTATCTTTTATCTTGAAAAAAACAAGAGTTTTAATGAAGAAAACAGTTAAAAAAAGAAGGTATTAATTGTCGTTTCAACTTTGAAATCATGCATCGCAATGACTGTTATAATATATAAAATCAAAGCTCGTTTCTATTCCTAAGCACACGCAGAAGTAATAGTTTAGTTCTCCAAGTTTTTGAACCCAAATAACTTCATTAATAGTAATTACAATCGTCTTAAAGTTTGGTGGCACCTTATTGCGTTGTTTTCCACTATCTTTCTTTATGCTTCCAATTTAATCATCATAACTATGTTCTTAACAATTCAATCTTTCTTACTTCTTAGAGCTCTTGGGTTCCTAGGTTGTTAGCCTAAAGGATAAACTTCATTTGGTATCAAAAACATGGTTGCAGAAAATAGGTTATCTATCTTCATATTTCTCTTTTTTGAATTTTAGATTTAAAAATATTTGTCCTTTAATTGTTTTTTGCTTTCTTAAATCACAAATCACAAATATAGAAAGATATTTTATGCTATAAGTCTTCTATTTTCTTTCAATTTTGTTCTCCTTATTTTCGTTTTTGGAATTCATTTGGTAGTTTTCTTTAAATTCTCTGTTTTTTTTTCTTGATCATTGTTTTCTTGTTAAACTTATCTTTTATCTTTAAAATAAACAAGAGAGCTACTGAACTGCACGGTTAAAAAAAAGAAGGTATTAATTGGCATTGCAACTTTGAAATCGTGCATCGCAATGACTATTATAATATATAAAATCAAAGCTCGTTTCTATTCCTAAGCACACGCAGAAGTAATAGTTTAGTTCTCCAAGTTTTTGAACCCAAATCCCTTCATTAATAGTAATTACAATCGTCTTAAAGGTTGGTGGCACCTTATTGCGTTGTTTTCCACTATCTTTCTTTATGGTTCCAATTTAATCATCATAACCATGTTCTTAACAATTCAATCTTTCTTACTTCTTTGAGTTCTTGGGTTCCTAGTTTGTTAGCCTAAAGGATCCACTTCATTTGGTATCAAAAAAATGGTTGCTGAAAATTGGTTAAATATCTTCATATTTCTATTTTTGGAATTTTAGATTTAAAAATATTTGTCCTTTGATTGTTTTCAACTTTCTTAAGTCGCTAATTACAAAAATAGAAAGATATTTTGTTCTTCAAGTATTGTGTTTTCTTTCAATTTTGTTCTAATTATTCTCATTTTTTGGGTTCATTTGGTAGTTATCTTTAAATTATCTGTGTTTTTTTCTCGATCTTTTTTTTCAGTGTTAAACTTATCTTTTATCTTGAAGAAAACAAGAGAGTTAATGAAGTACACGGTTAAAAAAAAGAAGGTATTAATTGTCGTTGCAACTTTGAAATCGTGCATCGCAATGATTATTATAATATATAAAATCAAAGTTCATTTCGATTCCTAAGCACACACATAAGTAATAATTTAGTTCTCCAAGTTTTTGAACCCAAATAACTTCATTAATAGAAATTACAATCGTCATAAAGTTTGGTGGCACCTTATTGCGTTGTTTTTTACTATCTATCTTTATGGTTCCAATTTAATCATCATAACCACGTTCTTAATAATTCAATCTTTCTTACTTCTTTGAGTTCTTGGGTTCCTAGGTTTTTAGCCTAAAGGATCCACTTCATTTGGTATCAAAAACATGGTTGCTGAAAAGAGGTTAACTATCTTCATATTTCTATTTTTTGAATTTTAGATTTAATAAAATATGTCCTTTGATTGTTTTCTACTTTCTTAAATTACAAATCACAAAAATAGAAAGATATTTTATTCTACAAGTCTTGTGTTTTCTTCCAATTTTGTTCTCCTTATTTTCGTTTCTGGAATTCATTTGGTAGTTTTCTTTAAATTATCTGTTTTTCTTTTCTTGTTCTTTGTTTTCCGTGTTCAACTTATCTTTTATCTTGAAAAAAACAAGAGAGTTAATGAAGTACACGGTTAAAAAAAAGAAGGTATTAATTGTCGTTGCAACTTTGAAATCGTGCATCACAATGACTATTATAATATATAAAATCAAAGCTCGTTTCTATTCCTAAGCACACGCAGAAGTAATAGTTTAGTTCTCCAAGTTTTTGAACCCAAATAACTTCATTAATAGTAATTACAATCGTCTTAAAGTTTGGTGGCACCTTATTGCGTTGTTTTCCACTATCTTTCTTTATGCTTCTAATTTAATCATCATAACCATGTTCTTAACAATTCAATCTTTCTTACTTCTTGGAGTTCTTGGGTTCCTAGGTTGTTAGCCTATAGTATGGACTTCATTTGGTATCAAAAACATGGTTGCTGAAAATAGGTTAAATATCTTCATATTTCTATTTTTGGAATTTTAGATTTAAAAATATTTGTCCTTTTTTTGTTTCCTACTTTCTTAAGTCGCAAATTACAAAAATAGAAAGATATTTTTTTCTTCAAGTTTTGCGTTTTCTTTCAATTTTGTTCGCCTTATTCTCGTTTTTGGGTTCATTTGGTAGTTATCTTTAAATTATATGTGTGTTTTTTTCTTGTGCTTTATTTTCCGTGTTCAACTTATCTTTTATCTTGAAAAAAACAAGAGAGCTACTGAAGTGCACGGTTAAAAAAAAGAAGGTATTAATTGGCGTTGCAACTTTGAAATCGTGCATTGCAATGACTATGATATTATAAAAAATCAAAGCTCGTTTTTATTCCTAAGCACACACAGAAGTAATAGTTTAGTTCTCCAAGTTTTTGAACCCAAATAACTTCATTAATAGTAATTACAATCGTCTTAAAGTTTGGTGGCACCTTATTGGGTTGTTTTCCACTATCTTTCTTTATGGTTCTAATTTAATCATCATAAACATGTTCTTAACAATTCAATCTTTCTTACTTCTTTGAGTTCTTGGGTTCCTTGGTTGTTAGCCTAAAGGATCGACTTCATTTGGTATCAAAAACATGGTTGCTGAAAATAGGTTAAATATCTTCATATTTCTATTTTTTGAATTTTATATTTAATAATATTTGTCCTTTTATTGTTTTCTACTTTCTTAAGTCGCAAATTTCAATAATAGAAAGATATTTTGTTCTTCAAGTCTTGCGTTTTCTTTCAATTTTTTCTCCTTATTCTCTTTTTTTGGGTTAATTTGGTAGTTTTCTTTAAAATATCTATTTTTTTCTTGTTCTTTATTTTCCGTGTTCAACTTATCTTTTATTTGAAAAAAACAAGAGAGTTAATGAAGTACACGGTTAAAAAAAAGAAGGTATTAATTGTCGTTGCAACTTTGAAATCCTGCATCGCAATGACTATTATAATATATAAAATAAAAGTTCATTTCTATTCCTAAGCACACGCAGAAGTAATAGTTTAGTTCTCCAAGTTTTTGAACCCAAATAGCTTCATTAATAGTAATTACAATCGTCTTAAAGTTTGGTGGTACCTTATTGCGTTGTTTTCCACTATCTTTCTTTATGCTTCTAATTTAATCATCATAACCATGTTCTTAACAATTCAATCTTTCTTACTTCTTTGAGTTCTTGGGTTCCTAGGTTGTTAGCCTATAGTATCGACTTCATTTGGTATCAAAAACATGGTTGCTGAAAATAGGTTAAATATCTTCATATTTCTATTTTTGGAATTTTAGAATTAAAAATATTTTTCCATTGATTGTTTCCTACTTTCTTACGTCGCAAATTACAAAAAGAGAAAGATATTTTTTTCTTCAAGTTTTGCGTTTTCTTTCAATTTTGTTCGCCTTATTCCCGTTTTTGGGTTCATTTGGTAGTTTTCTGTAAATTATCTGTTTTTTTCTTGTGCTTTATTTTCCGTGTTCAACTTATCTTTTATTTCGAAAAAAACAAAGAGTTAATGAAGTACACGGTTAAAATCAAGAAGGTATTAATTGTCGTTGCAACTTTTAAGTCGTGCAACACAATGACTATTATAATATATAAAATCAAAGCTCGTTTCGATTCCTAAGCACACACAGAAGTAATAGTTTAGTTCTCCAAGTTTTTGAACCCAAATCCCTTCATTAATAGTAATTACAATCGTCTTAAAGTTTGGTGGCACCTTATTGCGTTGTTTTCCACTATCTTTCTTTATGGTTCCAATTTAATCATCATAACCATGTTCTTAACAATTCAATCTTTCTTACTTCTTTGAGTTCTTGGGTTCCTAGGTTGTTAGCCTAAAGGATCCACTTCATTTGGTATCAAAAACATGGTTGCTGAAAATAGGTTAAATATCTTCATATTTCTATTTTTGGAATTTTAGATTTAAAAATATTTGTCCTTTGATTGTTTTCTACTTTCTTAAGTCGCAAATTACAAAAATAGAAAGATATTTTGTTCTTCAAGTCTTGTGTTTTCTTTCAATTTTGTTCTCCTTATTCTCGTTTTTTGGGTTCATTTGGTAGTTTTCTTTAAATTATCTGTTTTTTTCTCGATCTTTGTTTTCCGTGTTAAACTTATCTTTTATCTTGAAAAAAACAAGAGAGCTACTGAACTGCACGGTTAAAAAAAAGAAGGTATTAATTGGCGTTGCAACTTTGAAATCGTGCATTGCAATGACTATTATAATATAAAAAATCAAAGCTCGTTTTTAATCCTAAGCACACACAAAATTAATAGTTTAGTTCTCCAAGTTTTTGAACACAAATAACTTCATTAATAGTAATTACAATCGTCTTAAAGTTTGGAGGCACCTTATTGCGTTGTTTTCCACTATCTTTCTTTATGGTTCTAATTTAATCATCATAACCATGTTCTTAACAATTCAATCATTCTTACTTCTTTGAGTTCTTGGGTTCCTAGGTTGTTAGCCTATAGTATCGACTTCATTTGGTATCAAAAACATGGTTGCTGAAAATAGGTTAAATATCTTCATATTTCTATTTTTTGTATTTTATATTTAATAATATTTGTCCTTTTATTGTTTTCTACTTTCTTAAGTCGCAAATTTCAATAATAGAAAGATATTTTTTTCTTCAAGTCTTGCGTTTTCTTTCAATTTTGTTCCCCTTATTCTCACTTTTTGGGTTCATTTGGTAGTTTTCTTTAAATTATCTGTTTTTTCTTGTTCTTTGTTTTCCGTGTTCAACTTATCTTTTATTTGGAAAAAAACAAGAGAGTTAATGAAGTACACGGTTAAAAAAAAGAAGGTATTAATTGTCGTTGCAACTTTGAAATCCTGCATCGCAATGACTATTATAATATATAAAATAAAAGTTCATTTCTATTCCTAAGCACACGCAGAAGTAATAGTTTAGTTCTCCAAGTTTTTGAACCCAAATAGCTTCATTAATAGTAATTACAATCGTCTTAAAGTTTGGTGGTACCTTATTGCGTTGTTTTCCACTATCTTTCTTTATGGTTCCAATTTAATCATCATAACCATGTTCTTAACAATTCAATCTTTCTTACTTCTTTGAGTTCTTGGGTTCCTAGGTTGTCAGCCTAAAGGATCCACTTCATTTGGTATCAAAAACATGGTTGCTGAAAAGAGGTTAACTATCTTCATATTTCTATTTTTGGAATTTTAGATTTAATAAAATATGTCCTTTGATTGTTTTCTACTTTCTTAAATTACAAATCACAAAAATAGAAAGATATTTTGTTCTTCATGTTTTGCGTTTTCTTTCAATTTTGTTCTCCTTATTCTCATTTTTTGGGTACATTTGGTAGTTATCTTTAAATTATCTTTGTTTTTTTCTCGATCTTTGTTTTCCGTGTTAAACTTATCTTTTATCTTGAAAAAAACAAGAGAGCTACTGAAGTGCACGGTTAAAAAAAAGAAGGTATTAATTGGCGATGCAACTTTGAAATCGTGCATTGCAATGACTATTATAATATAAAAAATCAAAGCTCGTTTTTAATCCTAAGCACACACAGAATTAATAGTTTAGTTCTCCAAGTTTTTGAAACCAAATAACTTCATTAATAGTAATTACAATCGTCTTAAAGTTTGGTGGCACCTTATTGCGTTGTTTTCCACTATCTTTCTTTATGGTTCTAATTTAATCATCATAACCATGTTCTTAACAATTCAATCATTCTTACTTCTTTGAGTTCTTGGGTTCCTAGGTTGTTAGCCTATAGTATCGACTTCATTTGGTATCAAAAACATGGTTGCTGAAAATAGGTTAAATATCTTCATATTTCTATTTATGGAATTTTAGATTTAAAAATATTTGTCCTTTTATTGTTTCCTACTATCTTAAGTCGCAAATTACAAAAATAGAAAGATATTTTGTTCTTCAAGTTTTGCGTTTTCTTTCAACTTTGTTCCCCTTATTCTCGTTTTTGGGTTCATTTGGTAGTTTTCTTTAAATTATCTGTTTTTTTCTTGTGCTTTATTTTCCGTGTGCAACTTATCTTTTATTTGGAAAAAAACAAAAGAGTTAATGAAGTACACGGTTAAAAAAAGAAGGTATTAATTGTCGTTGCAACTTTTAAGTCGTGCAACACAATGACTATTATAATATATAAAATCAAAGCTCGTTTCGATTCCTAAGCACACACATAAGTAATAGTTTAGTTCTCGAAGTTTTTGAACCCAAATCTCTTCATTAATAGTAATTACAACCGTCTTAAAGTTTGGTGGCACCTTATTGTATTGTTTTCCACTATGTTTCTTTATGGTTCCAATTTAATCATCATAACCATGTTCTTAACAATTCAATCTTTCTTACTTCTTTGAGTTCTTGGGTTCCTAGTTTGTTAGCCAAAAGAATCCACTTCATTTGGTATCAAAAACATGGTTGCTGAAAATAGGTTAAATATCTTCATATTTTTATTTTTGGAATTTTAGATTTAAAAATATTTGTCCTTTGATTGTTTTCAACTTTCTTAAGTCGCAAATTACAAAAATAGAAAGATATTTTGTTCTTCATGTTTTGCGTTTTCTTTCAATTTTGTTCTCCTTATTCTCATTTTTTGGGTACATTTGGTAGTTATCTTTAAATTATCTTTGTTTTTTTCTCGATCTTTGTTTTCCGTGTTAAACTTATCTTTTATCTTGAAAAAAACAAGAGAGCTACTGAAGTGCACGGTTAAAAAAAGAAGGTATAAATTGGCGTTGCAACTTTGAAATCGTGCATTGCAATGACTATTATAATATAAAAAATCAAAGCTCGTTTTTAATCCTAAGCACACACAGAATTAATAGTTTAGTTCTCCAAGTTTTTGAACCCAAATAACTTCATTAATAGTAATTACAATCGTCTTAAAGTTTGGAGGCACCTTATTGCGTTGTTTTCCACTATATTTCTTTATGGTTCTAATTTAATCATCATAACCATGTTCTTAACAATTCAATCATTCTTACTTCTTTGAGTTCTTGGGTTCCTAGGTTGTTAGCCTATAGTATCGACTTCATTTGGTATCAAAAACATGGTTGCTGAAAATAGGTTAAATATCTTCATATTTCTATTTATGGAATTTAAGATTTAAAAATATTTGTCCTTTTATTGTTTCCTACTTTCTTAAGTCGCAAATTACAAAAATAGAAAGATATTTTGTTCTTCAAGTTTTGCGTTTTCTTTCAACTTTGTTCCCCTTATTCTCACTTTTTGGGTTCATTTGGTAGTTTTCTTTAAATTATCTGTTTTTTCTTGTTCTTTGTTTTCCGTGTTCAACTTATCTTTTATTTGGAAAAAAACAAGAGAGTTAATGAAGTACATGGTGAAAAAAAATAAGGTATTAATTGTCGTTGCAACTTTGAAATCCTGCATCGGAATGACTATTATAATATATAAAATCAAAGTTCGTTTCGATTCCTAAGCGCACACAGAAGTAATAGTTTAGTTCTCCAAGTTTTTGAACACAAATCCCTTCATTAATGATGAGTGCTCAAAAAGCACTAAAATAACCATGATTTTATGCACTTTAATTGATTAAAAATATATATATTTATATGTTTTATCATATATTTATATAAATTTGTCTTTTTCGGAATCACGGGTATTTTTATTGTTTTTCAGGAATTTTGGCCTAAAAACGCAATGTAAAGACTCAAAGAAGAATACTTGAAGCAATACATCACAAATAAATTGATAAATAAGTGGAAAAAGGTCAACAAACATGGAAAAATTGGACAAAATGGGTCGAAAAGGTCAAAAATGTCAAAAGACGGAAAACGCCAAGTCGCAGCCAGCCACTACAAGGCCCGCCAGCGCCCGGCGCCAGGCCAGAGTCACCGCGCCGGCCGGCGCACAAGGCGCCGATGCGCTGTGCCCACGCGCCAGCGCCAGCCGCCCAGCGCGCCCAACGCGTTTTTGACCCATTTTTCACGTGCGGCCGCCCATGACGTCATCTTGGCGTCATTGATGACCTCAATAGGTCCAAAACACGTTTTTATTTTTTTAATATTTTTTTTAACATTTTTTAATCATTTTTTCTCTCCATCCTCACCTATAAATACCCCCTTCCATTCACTTCAAAACACACCTTAAAACCTCACTTCTCTCTTCTTTCTTTCTCTCATTTCTTAGTTTTTAAGTTTTCTTTAGTTTCTTTCTTAGTTTCTAAGCTTTTCTTAGTTTTTCTCTTAGTTTTTAGTTCAATTGTCTTAGGTTTAGAGTTCTTCTCTTTTTGAGAGGAATTTGTAATGTTTTTGTAATAATTTAGATTTTTGATTCAATAAATGGAAGTGCAAAGTCCGGTTGGACGTTTTCTACCAACGGAATAGCGTCGAAGTTACGTAAGGATTTTATTTTCTTTATAGTTATTTTTATGCTTTATTCTTACATGTTATATTTAATTTGTCTGTGATTAAATTTAAGCGTACATTGCTTATAATCATGATATAATAATAACGTTGTTATGCTTGCGAAATATTAAATAGGTGAAAATTTCTAAAATGAATTGATTTTATTTTTATTCAAGATTTTATATTAAGGATGTTAGAGAGAAATACATTATTTTTCATTACAAACTTAAATCTGAAAGTTAGACAATAAGGTTTAGTTATCCTGTCTAATTTAGAGTAGTGCCTTTTATTTGTTGGTACAATCGCCGGTAGTTAGAGTGAAGCTCTATTTCAAAAGTTTTTATAAGAATTATTATGTGGAAATGTATTGACAACATGTTTTCAATAGTGGTTTTAAAACTTGAAAGTTAGTACTAGGATAACTAAATTCTTAAGTTTAATTTGACACCTTGAATAAAGTTTAAAAGCTAATTTAGCACCAAAGGTGGCATTTAAATGGTTCATTTTCAATCTCTTAGAAAAAGGAATTAATTTAATTAACCAAATTAGTTATCAACCCCACCCATAGGTGTTAATTGATTTGTTTAGTTAACAAAGAAGATCTAACCTCACCAAACGTGGGATTCATACAAGAAAGAGAGAATCAATAAAATATCAATTTATATCTTTAATAACCTAGATAATATGAAGCAAGCGTAATTAACTTAGTTATTATATCCATAAATACTCCACTAATATAAATGATAAAATTTGCATGAATATTTATTGAATCAGTATTTATATTTATTTATTCAATTTGTATCTATGTTTATTCTTTTTAGATTATATTTAATTAATCAGATATATGTTTATTTTATGTTATTAGATTAGGAACACAAAACCAAAACTATCGTGACGGATGTTTAGGATTTAATTTCGTTTTTAAAAGTTTGAATAATAAATTAAAAACCACATACATTCCTTCCTTAGATCGACCGGGAGTATACTTATCATTTTCTACGAAATGATTCGCACTTCATGAGAGTTTTACAAATATTAAAACCAAAGTATTTGCGAGAATTGGCGATGCCGGTTTTCGCTCATCAAGTTTTTGGCGCCGTTGCCGGGCAAGGAATAGCGTTTTTAATTTATTTATCAAAATTTTAAAAATATTTTTGTGTTGTAAATAATTGTGATATTTAAAAAAAAAAAATAATAATAATAATAAATAAATAAAATAAAAATTAATCAAATTTCAAATTTCATAAAAAATAAATAATAAATAAATAAATAAATAAATAAAAAAAAATTAAAATTTTTTTTATTATAGCATAAAAAGTAAATAATTTAGAAATTTGAAATTTGAAGTAAAAAAGTTTTTACCTTAAAAAAAAAAAAAAAAAAAAAAAAAATTTAAATTTTTAAGTTAATAAGAAATAAGATAGTGTGAATAGTAAAATAAAATTACCGTATGTAAAAAAAAAAAAAAAAAAAAAAAAAAAATTAAATTTTTTTAAAAATTTTAAGAAATAAGATAGTGTGAATAGTAAAATAAAATTACCGTACGTAAAAAAAAAAAAAAAAAAAAAAAAAGAAAAAAAAAAAATTAAAAAACTAAAAGGCAAGAAAAGGAAAAAACTAAGGTAGTTATCTAGGAGACTAGTTCTTTGAAGCCTGTCTTTAATCTTTCTGAACGTTGTTACAGTAGGAGAATGGTTTTTAAGGAGCTACCACCATTCTTTCCTAGAACAATTTCTTGGTTATCTTAATTATGTTATTTTAAAAAAAAAAAAAATAAAAATAAAAAAAAAAGAGAAAAAAAAAATAAAAAAAAAAAAAGAATTAAAAAAAAAAAAAAAAAAAAAAAATTGTCTAGTGTTTTGAATTAAATGCCATGGAAATTTTCTAATTTCTTTATTTTTGTTGACAGGAGTTTTAAATTTACGTTTAAAAATAGTCTATGCGTGGTAGGAGATCCTTAGGAAACCCCCTAACACCATATGTAAATAATATTCATAAATTTAAACAAGTGTCAACAACACTGGATCCTACCCATCAACAAGTTTTTGAGCCAAACATAGAACGTCTTAATCCTTTACTAGAACCAAAAGAAATGGAGGAAAACCAACATGTTAGGGAAACCACGATGAAAGAGTTTGCAAGGCCGGTGATTGGCACGGCAACTGCCGCTATCCAGTTGGGAGAGGCTGCTAGGAATTATGACCTTAAAAATATTCATTTTTCTATGCTTCCTTCCTTCTATGGGCTACCTAATGAAGATTCTCTTTCCTTTATGAGAGATTTCTATGCTACGGTCCAAACATTCCCCCTCGGTATTCTAAACGAGGATCGACTTAGAATGAGATGTTTTCCGTACACCTTAAAGGATAAGGCTAAAGCTTGGTTGATGTCACTTACCCCGGTTCTACGATGACATGGGGTCAAATTTACAATAAATTCATGGGAAAATTCTATTCCCATCAAAAAACATCGAGTGAGAGGAAAGATTGCTACTTTCTCTCGGATGGAAGGAAGAACCATTCCATGAAGCTTGGGATAGGTTCAAAATGTTTCTCACTCAATGTCCCCATCATAGCTTTCCCTACGGTTGCAGAACCAATTCTTTTACGATGGACTTACACAACAATGTCGGTTCATTGTCGACAACGCTGCGGGAGGAGCAATAGGAGAAAAGACTGCATCGAAACGTATAATCTCTTTGAGATGTTGGGTGCTAATTCCCGTGAGAAAAGCCCCAGAGTGAGAAAAGCTGGTGTTCATGAGATTGACTCCAGTAATGAAATTCAACAACAACTTGTTCAGCGACTAAGCAAGTTGCCGCTTCTCGCTACACAAACCAACACAAATAATGAACAATATGGTTTGTACGACAACGTGGGACAAGATGCGAAGCCTGTCCACATCAAGGAGATACAACCGGACCTGGCGAGGTTAATGTGTTGGGAGCGTATCAACAAAGACCAAGGTTTGATCCCAATTCAAATACCTATAATCCTGGGTGGAGAAGTCATCCAAATTTCTCTTGGAGGCAAAATAACCCTCCTTTCCCTCAAAGCTCAAACCAGGCGGGCCAATTCCACCCACCTATTCCACGAAGCATTCCAAATAAACCAACCCTGGAGGACAACTTGAATTCTTTTATTCAAGTTTGTAGGACAATCAATCAAAAACCAATCAACGGTTGGACTCTGTGGAAGCTTCTATCAAAAGGTGGAAGTTCAAGTTGAGCAGTTAGTTGAACATTTGCGAGAAAGGCAAAAATTGAAACTTAAATGAATTCAATGAAGAGGAGACATTGAGTTTTTCATTCTGCAATCTCCAAGCAACGTCTTACTAGAAGACGATAAATTTTAGTCCTACATGGGAGGTCACCCATTATTGTATTTTCCTTTGTTTTGTTTGCGTGTAATAAAAAAAAAAAAAATATTTCAAATAAAATAAATTCGTTTGTTTCAAAAATTGTGTCCCTTCGTTTAAATTAAAAAAAAAATAAAAAAAATAAATAAATAAAAAAATAAAATAAAAAAATAAAAAAATAAAAAAAAAATAATTTAGGTTCCTTGCATTTTTTAGAGATATCTACCATTGTTTTTAAAAGCAAAATGCTGATTCACAATAGGAGGAGGATCATTTTCAACTACAAACAACCATGGGAGATGCTGAAGATAGGCGGAAAAAGATGAAAGACTATACAATGCCAATCATTGGCAATGTAACTTCCGGCATCCAATTGCAAGAGGCTGCAAGGAATTATGAATTGAAAAAGATTCATTATTCTTTGTTGCCTTCCTTTTACGGTATCCCTAATGAAGATCCTTTGCATTTCATTCGAGAATTCTATGCTATTGTCCAAACCTTTCCACTACATGAAATTAGTGAAGATCAACTTAGGATGAGGTGTTTTCCTTACACTCTCAAAGATAAAGCTTGGTCATGGTTCATTACTCTACGAACGGGTTCTCTTAAAACTTGGGAGGCGATCTATGAAATTTTTATGGGTAGGTTCTATTCCCATCAAAAGATCATTGATCTAAGAACAAAGATAGCAACATTTTCTCAAATGAATGAAGAGCCCTTTCATGAAGCTTGGGAACGATTCAAACTCCTTTTCATTCAATGTCAAAATCATAGCTTTCCACTACAGCTACAAAACCAATTCTTTTACGATGGATTGACACTACAGAGTCAATACATGGTTGATAATCTTCTTTGGTGGTCTTTGTAGGAGAAAAGACCGCAGAGGAAACCTATAATCTCTATGAGCTATTGGGTTCTAATTCCCAACAAAGAGGTGGTAGAAGGAAAGCAAAGGTCAATGAAGTCGGCTTTGATAATGAGATAACCTTGCAACTTGTCAATTGACTAAACAAGTGAAATTCATCACGTCTCACCACATTTCAAATCAAGAGGTATGTGGAGTCTCTTGTTCAATTGGGTTTGGTACTCATAATTGTTCAAATACTTGTGATTCTAGTGTCGATGCCATAGAGGAAGTCCAATATTTTCAAAAGTATCATCCAAACACCTATAATCACCCAACCTACAACCACCCTTACCCACCAAGCCAATCTTTTAAACCAACCTTAGAAGATAGCTTGAATGCTTTTATTCAAGTTAGTCGTGACAACCAATCGATGACTAATCAAAGGTTGAACACCATGGAGGCTTCGTTAAAAGAATTGAATCTAAAGTTGGGCAACCAGAAACAAATGCAAAAGAAAGAACCGGGAAAGTTGCCCGGTCAACTGAACAAGCAAAAGATGTTAGAACCCTTCAAGTGGTAAGGTAGTCAATACCGGTGTACCTGAAATCTCTAACAAAGAAGGCGACATTCTAATATCGCAAAAAGGAGAAACAAGTGTTAAACTTCACAAGCTTTCGAAAAACTCATTGGGGGTCATCGACACTCCCAAAATTCAAAAGACAACGAGAACCACACCGGATGCAAGTACCTTTTCCCCACCGGTTGAAAGAGTCCAAACAAGATAAGCAATTCAATGATCTTTTTAATATGCTCTCTAAAGTAAATATCAATTTACCATTATTAGAAGTGATCATGAATGTGCCCTCATATGCCAAGTTTTTCAAAGAGTTGAACACTAAGAAAAGGAGGTATGAACCGAATGAGCGAGTAGTAGTGTCGAGAAATTTCTAGCGGTACTTGACCTGACAAACTACCCCTAAGTTGAAAGACCCTGGAAGTTTTATTATAAACATAACTATGGGGGATAGGAAGGTTGCTAAGGCAATGCTTGATTTAGGTGCTAGTATAAATTTGATGCCTGCTACTCTATATTCTCACATTTCAATCTAGGGGATCTAAAACCCACAACTATGTCCCCGCAACTTGCGGATAGATCTCTTAAATATCCGGAGGGAATAGTTGAGGATGTTTTGGTACAGGTAGACAAACCGATAATACCTGTTGACTTTGTGGTTCTGGATATGCAAGAAAATCCGGCATTGGACGAGAGAGCATACAATATTGCTTGGTAGACCATTTATGGCAACTACTAAAACTATTATTGATGTCCAAGATGGAAATTTGACAATGACAGTCTTAGGAGAGACTGTTCATTTCAAAGTTTTTGATTCTTCACCTTTCCCTTCTATTTCTCGCCATCGATGAAATATTCGAAGTTGATCCTTTGGATAATCTTATCCAAAACACCTTTTTCCAAACCGGAATAGAAGACAAGCTTGAAACTTGTTCTTACACTTGAAAAGGTTGAAGAAGATTTAGATGAAGAAATTAAGGGGTACCTTGAACAACTAGACAATAATGAAGTGATGACAAAATCTAGTGCACTTTTAAATCTACCCAGTTCTTCATCTGTTAAAGAGGCCAATCCACCTGGACTTGAATTCAAAGACTTACCCGAGCACTTAAAATATGTGTTTTTGGGAGAAGGAGAAACATATCCAAAGGATAATTTCTTCAACCTTGACCAAACCACAAGAAAAAGAACTCATCAAAGTGCTTAAACAGTTTAAGAAATCTATAGGTTGGAGTATAGGGGATATAAGAGGCATTAGTCCAACAATGTGTATGCACAAGATCAACTTGGAGGATGGTGCTAAACACATGCGAGAGGCCCAAAGAAGACTAAACCCAAACATGCAAGAGGTAGTTAAAAAGGAAATCCTTAAATTGTTAGAAGAAGGGATTATCTATCCTATTGCGGATAGTAAGTGGGTTAGTCCAGTGCATGTGGCACCAAAGAAATCTGGGCTAACAGTTGTTAAAAATGATAAAAGTTGAGTCGTGCTCAGTAGAATAATCCCTGGATGGAGAATGTGTATAGATTTTAGGAAACTAAATTTATATACGAAAAAGGATCACTTTCCTCTTCCATTCATTGATCAAATGTTGGAAAGATTAGTGCACGAATTTTCTTGTTTTTGGATGGACTGTCTGGATATTATCAAGTACCCATAGCACCGTAAGATCGGGAAAAGACCACATTTACATGTCCTTTTGGGACATTTGCTTTTCGCAGAATGCCATTTGGGTTATGCAATGCCCCCGCCACTTTCCGTAGATGCATGATATCTATTTTCTCGGACATGGTGGAGAAATTCATTGAAATTTTCATGGACGATTTCTCTGTCTTTGGGAACTCATTTGATGATTGCTTACATAAATTGACTTTGGTTTTAGAAAGATGCATTGAATGCAATCTAACCCTTAGTTGGGAGAAAAGTCATTTTATGGTTCAACAAGGGATAGTTTTGGGACATATAATTTCAAACAAGGGTATTGAAGTTGATAAGGCAAAAGTTGAATTGATATCCAAACTACCTCCCCCTACATCTGTAAAGGGGATAAGAAGCTTCTTGGGACATGCAGGATTTTTCAGAGGCTTTATTAAAGACTTGTCTAAAAAAAGTCGCCCTTTATGTAACTTATTATCCAAGGATGCTGAATTTGACTTCAACACTGACTCGCTTATTTACTTTAATACCTTGAAAGACAAACTAACATCTCCCCCTCTTATAATGGCACCAAACTGGTCTTTACCTTTTGAAATAATCTGTCATGCTTCTGATTATGCAATAGGAGCAGTCTTGGGACAAAGAGTGGATAAGCGTTTACATGTCATCTACTATGCTAGCAAAACACTCAATGATGCCCAAATGAATTACACCACCATGAAAAAGGAATTCTTGGCTATAGTATTCTCTTTAGACAAATTTCGGTCTTATTTAGTAGGATCTAAAGTGATTGTACATTCTGATCATCTTTGCTTTAAGATACCTATTAAGTAAACCAAATGCCAAGCCAAGATTAATCGAGGTGGGTCTTACTCTTACAAGAATTTGACCTAGAAATCAAGGATAAGAAAGGCGGTGAAAACTTAGTAGCCGACCATTTGTCTAGGTTGATTTCGACTTCAATTCTCTTAAAGATGAGAGTAATGATGATATAGTTGAAACCTTTCACGATGAACAGTTATTTTTCATAGGTCCGAACCCATGGTATCTTGATATTGTAAACTATCTTGCCATCGGTGTTTTGCGACCTAACACTTCATATCAGGACAAGAAAAGGTTTTTTAAAACTATTAAGGACTATTTCTGGGATGACCCTTATTTATACAAGATTGGTCAAGATCAAATCATCCAGAGATGTGTACCAGAAGAAGAACATAAGAGCATTCTGACTTTTTGTCATGAACTTCATTGTGGGGATCATTTTGGAGGTGAAAAGACAGCCCGCAAGATATTACAGTCTGGATTCTTTTGGCCCACTCTTTTTAAAGATGCTCATATGTTTTGTGCACAATGTGATAGATGTCAAAGAACAGGAAACATAAGCAAAAGAGATGAAATGCCTTTGACATCTAATTTAGTTGTTGAACTCTTTGATGTATGGGGGATTGACTTCATGGGTCCTTTTCCCCCATCTAATGGTTTTCAATATATTTTGGTTGCTGTGGATTATGTGTCCAAGTGGGTAGAAGCTATCCCCACCAAAACCAATGATGCTAATGTTGTTGTGAAATTCTTGAAAGATTTCATATTCAGTAGGTTCGGAACGCCTAGAGCTATAATAAGTGATGGAGGTAGCCATTTTTGTAACAAACTCTTTGATGGAGTACTAAACAAGTACAACATCACACATAAAGTAGCTACTCCATATCATCCTCAAACTTCCGGTTTAGTGGAAGTGAGCAATAGGCAAATTAAGGGAAGTCTTTGGAACGCACCGTGCGTCCGTCGAGGAAGGATTGGGCATTTAAGCTAAATGATGCCTTATGGGCATACCGCACCGCTTACAAAACACCTATTGGGATGAGCCACTTACCGGTTAATCTTTGGGAAAGCGTGCCACCTTCCGATTGAACTTGAACACAAAGCTTATTGGGCAATTAAAGAGTTAAACATGGATTTAGATAAAGCGGTGAAAAACGATTACTCGACTTCATGAGTTGGAAGAAATTAGGAATGAAGCCTATGAGAATGCCAAATTATACAAGGAGCGTACTAAGCGCTATCATGACAAGAGGCTAGTTCCTAAGACTCTTCACCCTGGAATGAAAGTTCTTTTATTTAACTCTCGTTTGAGATTGTTTCCAGGAAAGCTGAGATCAAGATGGGATGGACCATTCAAAATAGTTCAAGTATTTGAACATGGAGTAGTGGAACTATTGGACTCCAAGACACAAAAAACGTTCAAAGTCAATGGCCATCGTGTCAAGCCTTATTTAGAAGAACCAAACAACATTGCTGAAATGGATTGCATTTGGCTGAGTAACCCTTAGCACCAAAAAGATACGTCTTGCTAAGACGTTAAACTAAGCGCTGGATGGGAGGCAACCCATCATTTTAAGTAAAATAAAAAAAAAAAAAATAATTTTTGTTTGTTATTTGTTTTCTTTACTTAATTTTATTGTTTATTTCATTTTAATTGCATGTGAATAATTTTTAAATTGTTAGAACTAAAAATATTTGTTGAGATGTTAGAAGTTTACAATGACCGTCTGTATACACTTTAATGATGAATATGATGGATGCACCGCATTTTCCATTACTACTTGCACATTCTCAGAAATAGGTAATCTTTCTTCTCTTCTCTCTTTATCTTTAATTTACGGTTGTTACATTGAGGACAATGTAAGTTCTAGGTTGGGGTGGTGAAAAGTTACCATGCTTAATTAAAAAAATAAAATAAAAAAAATATACTTTTTGTGTGTTTGGTTTTATTTCTATTACGTGTGATTTAGTAATTTTTGGAATAAAAAAAAAAAAAAAAAAAAAGAAAGTTTCACAAAAGTTTATCATTTCTTTAAATCAAATTTAAGTAAATAGTTAAGTCTTTTGTCTTTGTTACATTAATTTTTGAAAACATATCATGAAATATTTTGTAACTATTTTTGATAATTAGTTAGTTTTTGTCATAATTAGTATTTCTTGATAAGATGTAGAAATTATATTAAACCCAAAATCGGTGTTTATGAGTTTTTTTAGTGGAGACTACCTTTGTGAGATATAATTTGAGCCTAATTTCCTTTATTCAGAGTGAAATATATATTTTTTCTACTCCAAACACATTTCTTATTTCTTCAAATTTTTAGATGATCTCTATAGGTATTAGCATTGAATGTATGAATTTTTTTCATCTTAATAGAGTATCATATATTTTTGATTATTATTTTTGCTTAGATTAAATGATTTGAGTAGAAGTTGATAGTATATGCTTATATCTCATTTATGCATGACTACTACAAAAACAAAAAGACATATCTGGGGTTACCTAAACCAAGATCAAACAAAAAGCCACAAAATTAACCACTCACCAAAATCCAAAATATGTACAATCTGTACATGGGTTGACTCTCTAAGAAATACACATATTGAAAAATATCTACAAAAAAAAAAGAGAGAGATAAAAATAGTATCATCTACATACTATAACCCGCATTGCCTACAAAGTCGTGAGTAAAGGCTAATTACAAAAGAAAGATATAAGAAGTAATTCCCCAAAAAGTCATTGCAATTTCTTCATTTGTAAAAGGCATATATCTTGAAATTCTTTCTTAATGAGTTTGATTTATGCATGAAAATAATTTTTATATATGATATCTTTATAATTTATACATTTGATTCCTTTCATGAGATCAATGTTAAAATAACACTTTGAGCCTTTATTCTTTATACATATGCGAACATATTAGTTCATTTCTATACATCAACTCTTTCGCATATAAATTAGTATGAGTGTTTGAACCCATAGGATTCAGTGTTTTGAGAGTATTGACTTGTGAGGAATAGAGTCGAGGCGAATTCTGATTCATGACACTGAAATTGGGTGAAATTAAATGGATACATTTTTGATATGAAATATGAAAATGATTTTCGACTAATTATTATAATAAATCATGATTGTTTAAAGAGATTAAGATAACTTATGCTTGAGATTTTAATTACGATCTTAAAGGAGATTAAAAAGTATGAGACATTTTTGTGAAATGTTGATAATTTGTGATTTTGTTGTAAATTTAATTTTTAAGTTGTTTGTTTTTATTGTTTCTTTTGTTTTTACATTTAGTGCAATGTTTGTGGGTATCATTACTGAAAACCCTCACGAGACTCAAACTCGTCCACTAGGGCAACCTAGGGGTTTAAAGGCTTGTTGCATAGGCTAAATGCAACCGTGTCAATCCACGGAAGTGATTTAGGATAGTTTAATTTTTAGTTTTTATCGATTCTCTTGCTAAGGGACTAGCAAGAAAGTGGTTGGGGTTGTGATGAGTGCTCAAAAAGCACTAAAATAACCATGATTTTATGCACTTTAATTGATTAAAAATATATATATTTATATGTTTTATCATATATTTATATAAATTTGTCTTTTTCGAATCACGGGTATTTTTATTGTTTTTCAGAATTTTGGCCTAAAAACGCAATGTAAAGACTCAAAGAAGAATACTTGAAGCAATACATCACAAATAAATTGATAAATAAGTGGAAAAAGGTCAACAAACATGGAAAAATTGGACAAAATGGGTCGAAAAAGGTCAAAAATGTCAAAGACGGAAAAACGCTACGCGCCGCGGCCGGCCCCGCCCGGCCAGGCCGCCCGAGGCCGCGCGCGCCATGCGCGCGATGATGCTTCCGCGCTACGCAAGGCGGGCACCTTCACGCGCACCGAGCCGCGCGCGGCCAGCCCAGCGGCTGGCCAGCGGCCCAGCGCGCCCAACGCGTTTTTGACCCATTTTTCACGTGCAGCCGCCCCCCATGACGTCATGCGGCGTCATTGATGACCTCAAAGGTCCAAAACACGTTTTTATTTTTTTAATATTTTTTTAACATTTTTTAATCATTTTTTCTCTCCATCCTCACCTATAAATACCCCCCTTCCATTCACTTCAAAACACACCTCAAAACCTCACTTCTCTCTTCTTTCTTTCTCTCATTTCTTAGTTTTTGAGTTTTCTTTAGTTTCTTTCTTAGTTTCTAAGCTTTTCTTAGTTTTTCTCTTAGTTTTTAGTTCAATTGTCTTAGGTTTAGAGTTCTTCTCTTTTTGAGAGGAATTTGTAATGTTTTTGTAATAATTTAGATTTTTGATTCAATAAATGGAAGTGCAAATTCCGCTTGGAGGTTTTCTAGCAACGGGAATAGCGTCAAGTTACGTAAGGATTTTATTTTCTTTACGATTATTTTTATGCTTTATTCTTACATGTTATATTTAATTTGTCCGTGATTAAATTTAAGCGTGCTAGTATTTATAATCATGATATAATAATAACGTTGTTATGCTTGCGAAATATTAAATAGGTGAAAATTTCTAAAATGAATTGATTTTATTTTTATTCAAGATTTTATATTAAGGATGTTAGAGAGAAATACATTATTTTTCATTACAAACTTAAATCTGAAAGTTAGACTTTAAGGTTTAGTTATCCGGTCTAATTTAGAGTAGTGCTCTTTTATTTGTTGGTACAATCGCCCGGTAGTTAGAGTGAAGCTCTATTTCAAAAGTTTTTATAAGAATTATTATGTGGAAATGTATTGACAACATGTTTTCAATAGTGGTTTTAAAACTTGAAAGTTAGTACTCGGATAACTAAATTCTTAAGTTTAATTTGGACACCTTGAATAAAGTTTAAACTGTCTAACCCCACCAAAGGTGGCATTTAAATGGTTCATTTTCAATCTCTTAGAAAAAGGAATTAATTTAATTAACCAACTTAGCTATCAACCCCACCCATAAGTGTTAATTGATTTGTTTAGGTAACAAAGAGTGTCTAGACCCACCAAAGGTGGTATTCATACAAAAAAGAGAGAATCAATAAAATATCAATTTATATCTTTAATAACCTAGATAATATGAGCAAGCATAATTAACTTAGTTATTATATCCATAAATACTCCACTAATATAAATGATAAAATTTGCATGAATATTTATTGAATCAGTAATTATATTTATTTTTAGATAAATATTTATTCAATTTGTATCTATGTTTATTCTTTTTAGATTATATTTAATTAATCTGTATATATGTTTATTTTATGTTATTAGATTAGGAACACAAAAACCAAAACTATCGTGACAGGATGTTTAGGATTTAATTTCGTTTTTAAAAGTTTGAATAATAAATTAAAAACCACATACATTCCTTCCTTAGATCGACCTTGGGAGTATACTTATCATTTTCTACGAAATGATTCGTGCACTTGCGAGAGTTTTACAAATATTAAAACCAAAGTATTTGCGAGAATCGGCGATGCCGGTTTTCGTTCATCAATTAATAGTAATTACAATCGTCTTAAAGTTTGGTGGCACCTTATTGCGTTGTTTTCCACTATCTTTCTTTATGGTTCTAATTTAATCACCATAACCATGTTCTTAACAATTCCATCTTTATTACATCTTTGAGTTCTTGGGTTCCTTGGTTGTTAGCCTAAAGGATCGACTTCATTTGGTATCAAAAACATGGTTGCTGAAAATAGGTTAAATATCTTCATATTTCTATTTTTGGAATTTTAGATAATAGTAATTATTGTCCTTTTATTGCTTTCTACTTTCTTAAATCGCAAATTACAAAAATAGAAAGATATTTTGTTCTTCAAGTCTTGCGTTTTCTTTCAATTTTGTTCTCCTTATTCTCATTTTTGGGTTCATTTGGTAGTTTTCTTTAAATTATCTGTTTTTTTCTTGTTCTTTGTTTTCCGTGTTCAACTTATCTTTTATTTGGAAAAAAACAAGAGAGTTAATGAAGTACACGGTTAAAAAAAGAAGGTATTAATTGTCGTTGCAACTTTGTAATCGTCCATCGCAATGACTATTATAATATATAAAATCAAAGTTCGTTTCGATTCCTAAGCACACACAGAAGTAATAGTTTAGTTCTCCAAGTTTTTGAACCCAAATAACTTAATTAATAGTAATTACAATCGTCTTCAAGTTTGGTGGCACCTTATTGCGTTGTTTTCCACTATCTTTCTTTATGGTTCTAATTTAATCATCATAACCATGTTCTTAACAATTCAATCTTTCTTACTTCTTTGAGTTCTTGGGTTCCTAGGTTGTTAGCCTAAAGGATCATATTCATTTGGTAACAAACACATGGTTGCTGAAAATAGGTTAAATATCTTCATATTTCTATTTTTGGAATTTTAGATTTAAAAATATTTGTCCTTTTAAATTTTTCTACTTTCTTAAGTCGCAAATTACAAAAATAGAAAGATATTTCGTTCTTCAAGTCTTGCGTTTTCTTTCAATTTTGTTCTCCTTATTCTCTATTTTTTGGATCATTTGGTAGTTTTCTTTAAATTATCTGTTTTTTTCTTGTTCTTTGTTTTCCGTGTTCAACTTATCTTTTATTTGGAAAAAAACAAGAGAGTTAATGAAGTACACTGTTAAAAAAAAGAAGGTATTAATTGTCGTTGCAACTTTGAAATTGTGCATCGCAGTGACTATTATAATATATAAAATCAAAGCTCGAATCGATTCCTAAGCACACACAGAAGTAATAGTTTAGTTCTCCAAGTTTTTGAACCCAAATCCCTTCATTAATAGTAATTACAATCGTCTTAAAGTTTGGTGGCACCTTCTTGCGTTGTTTTCCACTATCTTTCTTTATGGTTCTAATTTAATCATCATAACCATGTTCTTAACAATTCAATCTTTCTTACTTCTTTGAGTTCTTGGGTTCCTTGGTTGTTAGCCTAAAGGATCGACTTCATTTGGTATCAAAAACATGGTTGCGGAAAATAGGTTAAATATCTTCATATTTCTATTTTTGGAATTTTAGATTTAAAAATTATTGTCCTTTTATTGTTTTCTACTTTCTTAAATCGCAAATTACAAAAATAGAAAGATATTTTGTTCTTCAAGTCTTGCGTTTTCTTTCAATTTTGTTCTCCTTATTCTCACTTTTTGGGTTCATTTGGTAGTTTTCTTTAAATTATCTGTTTTTTTCTTGTTCATTGTTTTCCTTGTTCAACTTATCTTTTATTTGAAAAAAAACAAGAGAGTTAATGAAGTACACTGTTAAAAAAAAGAAGGTATTAATTGTCGTTGCAACTTTGCAATCGTGCATCGCAATGACTATTATAATATATAAAATCAAAGTTCGTTTCGATTCCTAAGCACACACAGAAGTAATAGTTTAGTTCTCCAAGTTTTTGAACCCAAATAACTTAATTAATAGTAATTACAATCGTCTTCAAGTTTGGTGGCACCTTATTGCGTTGTTTTCCACTATCTTTCTTTATGGTTCTAATTTAATCATCATAACCATGTTCTTAACAATTCAATCTTTCTTACTTCTTTGAGTTCTTGGGTTCCTTGGTTGTTAGCCTAAAGGATCGACTTCATTTGGTATCAAAAACATGGTTGCTGAAAATAGGTTAAATATCTTCATATTTCTATTTTTGGAATTTTAGATAATAGTAATTTTTGTCCTTTTATTGCTTTCTACTTTCTTAAATCGCAAATTACAAAAATAGAAAGATATTTTGTTCTTCAAGTCTTGCGTTTTCTTTCAATTTTGTTCTCCTTATTCTCACTTTTTGGGTTCATTTGGTAGTTTTCTTTAAATTATCTGTTTTTTTCTTGTTCTTTGTTTTCCGTGTTCAACTTATCTTTTTTTTGGAAAAAAACAAGAGAGTTAATGAAGTACACGGTTAAAAAAAAGAAGGTATTAATTGTCGTTGCAACTTTGCAATCGTGCATCGCAATGACTATTATAATATATAAAATCAAAGTTCGTTTCGATTCCTAAGTGCACACAGAAGTAATAGTTTAGTTCTCCATGTTTTTGAACCCAAATAACTTAATTAATAGTAATTACAATCGTCTTAAAGTTTGGTGGCACCTTATTGCGTTGTTTTCCACTATCTTTCTTTATGGTTCTAATTTAATCATCATAACCATGTTCTTAACAATTCAATCTTTCTTACTTCTTTGAGTTCTTGGGTTCCTAGGTTGTTAGCCTAAAGGATCGACTTCATTTGGTATCAAAAACATGGTTGCTGAAAATAGGTTAAATATCTTCATATTTCTATTTTTGGAATTTTAGATTTAAAAATATTTGTCCTTTTTTTGTTTTCTACTTTCTTAAGTCGCAAATTACAAAAATAGAAAGATATTTTGTTCTTCAAGTCTTGCGTTTTCTTTCAATTTTGTTCTCCTTATTCTCTCTTTTTTGGTTCATTTGGTAGTTTTCTTTAAATTATCTGTTTTTTTCTTGTTCTTTGTTTTCCGTGTTCAACTGATCTTTTATTTGGAAAAAAACAAGAGAGTTAATGAAGTACACGGTTAAAAAAAAGAAGGTATTAATTGTCGTTGCCACTTTGAAATCGTGCATCGCAATGACTATTATAATATATAAAATCAAAGCTTGTTTCTATTCCTAAGCACACACAGAAGTAATAGTTTAGTTCTCCAAGTTTTTGAACCCAAATCCCTTCATTAATAGTAATTACAATCGTCTTAAAGTTTGGTGGCACCTTATTGCGTTGTTTTCCACTATCTTTCTTTATGGATATAATGTAATCATCATAACCATGTTCTTAACAATTCAATCTTTCTCACTTCTATGAGTTCTTGGGTTCCTAGGTTGTTAGCCTAAAGGATCGACTTCATTTGGTATCAAAAACATGGTTGCTGAAAATAGGTTAAATATCTTCATATTTCAATTTTTGGAATTTTAGATTTAAAAATATTTGTCCTTTTTTTGTTTTCTACTTTCTTAAGTCGCAAATTAAAAAAATAGAAAGATATTTTGTTCTTCATGTCTTGCGTTTTCTTTCATTTTTGTTCTCCTTATTCTCTATTTTTTGGTTCATTTGGTAGTTTTCTTTAAATTATCTGTTTTTTTCTTGTTCTTTGTTTTCCGTGTTCAACTTATCTTTTATCTGGAAAAAAACAAGAGAGTTAATGAAGTAAACGGTTAAAAGAAAGGTATTAATTGTTGTTTTAACTTTGAAATCGTGCATCGCAATGACTATTAATATATATAAAATCAAAGCTCGTTTCGATTCCTAAGCACACACAGAACTAATAGTTTAGTTCTCCATGTTTTTCAACCCAAATCCCTTCAATAAGAGTTATTACAATCGTCTTAAAGTTCGGTGGCACCTTATTGCGTTGTTTTCCACTATCTTTCTTTATGGTTCCAATTTAATCATCATAACCATGTTCTTAACAATTCAATCTTTCTTACTTCTTTGAGTTCTTGGGTTCCTAGGTTGTTAGCCTAAAGGATCGACTTCATTTGGTATCAAAAACATGGTTGCTGAAAATAGGTTAAATATCTTCATATTTCTATTTTTGGAATTTTAGATTTAAAAATATTTGTCCTTTGATTGGTTTCTACTTTCTTAAGTCGCAAATTACAAAAATAGAAAGATATTTTGTTCTTCAAGTCTTGCGTTTTCTTTCAATTTTGTTCTCCTTATTCTCATTTTTTGGGTTCATTTCGTAGTTTTCTTTAAATTATCTATTTTTTTTGTTCTTTGTTTTCGGTGTTCAACTAATCTTTTATTTGGAAAAAAACAAGAGGGTTAATGAAGTACACGGTTAAAAAAAAGAAGGTATTAATTGTCGTTGCCACTTTGAAATCGTGCATCGCAATGACTATTATAATATATAAAATCAAAGCTCGTTTCGATTCCTAAGCACACACTGAAGTAATAGTTTAGTTCTCCAAGTTTTTGAACCCAAATCCCTTCATTAATAGTAATTACAATCGTCTTAAAGTTTGGTGGCACCTTATTGCGTTGTTTTCCACTATCTTTCTTTATGGTTCCAATTTAATCATCATAACCATGTTCTTAACAATTCAATCTTTCTTACTTCTTTGAGTTCTTGGGTTCCTAGGTTGTTAGCCTAAAGGATCCACTTCATTTGGTATCAAAAACATGGTTGCTGAAAATAGGTTAAATATCTTCATATTTCTATTTTTGGAATTTTAGATTTAAAAATATTTGTCCTTTGATTGTTTTCAACTTTCTTAAGTCGCAAATTACAAAAATAGAAAGATATTTTGTTCTTCAAGTATTGTGTTTTCTTTAAATTTTGTTCTCCTTATTCTCATTTTTTGGGTTCATTTGGTAATTTTCTTTAAATTATCGGGTTTTTTTATCTTTGTTTTCCTTGTTAAACTTATCTTTTATCTTGAAAAAAACAAAAGAGCTACTGAAGTGCACGGTTAAGAAAAAGGTATTAATTGGCGTTGCAACTTTGAAATCGTGCATCGCAATGACTCTTATAATATAAAAAATTAAAGCTCGTTTCTATTCCTAAGCACACACAGAAGTAATAGTTTAGTTCTCCAAGTTTTTGAACCCAAATAACTTCATTAATAGTAATTACAATCGTCTTAAAGTTTGGTGGCACCTTATTGCGTTGTTTTCCACTATCTTTCTTTATGGTTCCAATTTAATCATCATAACCATGTTCTTAACAATTCAATCTTTCTTACTTCTTTGAGTTCTTGGGTTCCTAGGTTGTTAGCCTAAAGGATCCACTTCATTTGGTATCAAAAACATGGTTGCTGAAAATAGGTTAAATATCTTCATATTTCTATTTTTGGAATTTTAGATTTAAAAATATTTGTCCTTTGATTGTCTCCTACTTTCTTTAGTGGAAAATTACAAAAATAGAAAGATATTTTGTTCATCAAGTTTTGCGTTTTCTTTCAATTTTGTTCTCCTTATTCTCGTTTTTTGGGTTCATTTGGCAGTTTTCTTTAAATTATCTGTTTTTTTTCTTGTTCTATGTTTTCCGTGTTCAACTTATCTTTTATTTGAAAAAAAACAAGAGAGTTAATGAAGTACACGGTTAAAAAAAAGAAGGTATTAATTGTCGTTGCAACTTTGAAATCGTGGATCACAATGACTATTATAATATATAAAATCAAAGTTCGTTTCGATTCCTAAGCACACACAGAAGTAATAGTTTAGTTCTCCAAGTTTTTGAACCCAAATCCCTTCATTAATAGTAATTACAATCGTCTTAAAGTTTGGTGGCACCTTATTGCGTTGTTTTCCACTATCTTTCTTTATGGTTCTAATTTAATCATCATAACCATGTTCTTAACAATTCAATCTTTCTTACTTCTTTGAGTTCTTGGGTTCCTAGGTTGTTAGCCTAAAGGATCGACTTCATTTGGTATCAAAAACATGGTTGCTGAAAATAGGTTAAATATCTTCATATTTCTATTTTTTTAATTTTAGATAATAGTAATTATTGTCCTTTTATTGCTTTCTACTTTCTTAAATCGCAAATTACAAAAATAGAAAGATATTTTGTTCTTCAAGTCTTGCGTTTTCTTTCAATTTTGTTCTCCTTATTCTCACTTTTTGGGTTCATTTGGTAGTTTTCTTTAAATTATCTGTTTTTTTCTTGTTCTTTGTTTTCCGTGTTCAACTTATCTTTTATTTGGAAAAAAACAAGAGAGTTAATGAAGTACACGGTTAAAAAAAAGAAGGTATTAATTGTCGTTGCAACTTTGAAATCGTGCATCGCAATGACTATTATAATATATAAAATCAAAGTTCGTTTCGATTCCTAAGCACACACAGAAGTAATAGTTTAGTTCTCCAAGTTTTTGAACCCAAATCCCTTCATTAATAGTAATTACAATCGTCTTAAAGTTTGGTGGCACCTTATTGCGTTGTTTTCCACTATCTTTCTTTATGGTTCTAATTTAATCATCATAACCATGTTCTTAACAATTCAATCTTTCTTACTTCTTTGAGTTCTTGGGTTCCTAGGTTGTTAGCCAAAAGGATCGAATTCATTTCGTATCAAAAACATGGTTGCTGAAAATAGGTTAAATATCTTCATATTTCTATTTTTGGAATTTTAGATTTAAAAATATTTGTCCTTTGATTGTTTCCTACTTTCTTAAGTCGCAAATTACAAAAATAGAAAGATATTTTGTTCTTCAAGTTTTGCGTTTTCTTTCAATTTTGTTCTCCTTATTCTCGTTTTTTAGGTTCATTTGGTAGTTTTCTTTAAATTATCTGTTTTTTTCTTGTTCTTTGTTTTCCGTGTTCAACTTATCTTTTATTTGAAAAAAAACAAGAGAGTTAATGAAGTACACGGTTAAAAAAAGAAGGTATTAATTGTCGTTGCAACTTTGAAATCGTGCATCGCAATGACTATTATAATATATAAAATCAAAGCTCGTTTCGATTCCTAAGCACACACAGAAGTAATAGTTTAGTTCTCCAAGTTTTTGAACCCAAATCCCTTCATTAATAGTAATTACAATCGTCTTAAAGTTTGGTGGCACCTTATTGCGTTGTTTTCCACTATCTTTCTTTATGGTTCTAATTTAATCATCATAACCATGTTCTTAACAATTCAATCTTTCTTACTTCTTTGAGTTCTTGGGTTCCTAGGTTGTTAGCCTAAAGGATCGACTTCATTTGGTATCAAAAACATGGTTGCTGAAAATAGGTTAAATATCTTCATATTTCTATTTTTGGAATTTTAGATTTAAAAATATTTGTCCTTTGATTGTTTTCTACTTTCTTAAGTCGCAAATTACAAAAATAGAAAGATATTTTGTTCTTCAAGTCTTGTGTTTTCTTTCAATTTTGTTCTCCTTATTCTCGTTTTTTGGGTTCATTTGGTAGTTTTCTTTAAATTATCTGTTTTTTTCTTGATCTTTGTTATCCGTGTTAAACTTATCTTTTATCTTGAAACAAACAAGAGAGTTAATGAAGTAAACGGTTAAAAAAAAAGGTATTAATTGTTGTTTTAACTTTGAAATCGTGCATCGCAATGACTATTAATATATATAAAATCAAAGCTCGTTTCGATTCCTAAGCACACACAGAAGTAATAGTTTAGTTCTCCAAGTTTTTGAACCCAAATCCCTTCATTAATAGTAATTACAATCGTCTTAAAGTTTGGTGGCACCATATTGTGTTGTTTTCCACTATCTTTCTTTATGGTTCCAAATTAATCATCATAACCATGTTCTTAACAATTCAATCTTTCTTACTTCTTTGAGTTCTTGGGTTCCTAGGTTGTTAGCCTAAAGTATCCACTTCATTTGGTATCAAAAACATGGTTGGTGAAAATAAGTTAAATATCTTCATATTTCTATTTTTGGAATTTTAGATTTAAAAATATTTGTCCTTTTATTGTTTTCAACTTTCTTAAGTCGCAAATTACAAAAATAGAAAGATATTTTGTTCTTCAAGTTTTGCGTTTTCTTTCAATTTTGTTCTCCTTATTCTCGTTTTTTGGGTTCATTTGGTAGTTTTCTTTAAATTATCTGTTTTTTTCTTGTTCTTTATTTTCCGTGTTCAACTTATCTTTTATTTGAAAAAAACAAGAGAGTTAATGAAGTACACGGTTAAAAAAAAAGAAGGTATTAATTGTCGTTGCAACTTTGAAATCGTGCATCGCAATGACTATTATAATATATAAAATCAAAGTTCGTTTCGATTCCTAAGCACACACAGAAGTAATAGTTTAGTTCTCCAAGTTTTTGAACCCAAATCCCTTCATTAATAGTAATTACAATCGTCTTAAAGTTTCGTGGCACCTTATTGCGTTGTTTTCCACTATCTATCTTTATGGTTCCAATTTAATCATCATAACCATGTTCTTAACAATTCAATCTTTCTTACTTCTTTGAGTTCTTGGGTTCCTAGGTTGTTAGCTTAAAGGATCCACTTCATTTGGTATCAAAAACATGGTTGCTGAAAATAGGTTAAATATCTTCATATTTCTATTTTTGGAATTTTAGATTTAAAAATATTTGTCCTTTTATTGTTTTCAACTTTCTTAAGTCGCAAATTACAAAAATAGAAAGATATTTTGTTCTTCAAGTATTTTGTTTTCTTTCAATTTTGTTCTCCTTATTCTCGTTTTTTGGGTTCATTTGGTAGTTTTCTTTAAATTATCTGTTTTTTTCTTGTTCTTTGTTTTCCGTGTTCAACTAATCTTTTATTTGGAAAAAAACAAGAGAGTTAATGAAGTACACGGTTAAAAAAAGAAGGTATTAATTGTCGTTGCAACTTTGAAATCGTGCATCGCAATGACTATTATAATATAAAAAATTAAAGCTCGTTTCTATTCCTAAGCACACACAGAAGTAATAGTTTAGTTCTCCAAGTTTTTGAACCCAAATAACTTCATTAATAGTAATTACAATCGTCTTAATGTTTGGTGGCACCTTATTGCGTTGTTTTCCACTATCTTTCTTTATGGTTCCAATTTAATCATCATAACCATGTTCTTAACAATTCAATCTTTCTTACTTCTTTGAGTTCTTGGGTTCCTAGGTTGTTAGCCTAAAGGATCCATTTCATTTGGTATCAAAAACATGGTTGCTGAAAATAGGTTAAATATCTTCATATTTCTATTTTTGGAATTTTAGATTTAAAAATATTTGTCCTTTGATTGTTTCCTACTTTCTTAAGTCGCAAATTACAAAAATAGAAAGATATTTTGTTCTTCAAGTTTTGCGTTTTCTTTCAATTTTGTTCTCCTTATTCTCGTTTTTTGGGTTCATTTGGTAGTTTTCTTTAAATTATCTGTTTTTTTCTTGTTCTTTGTTTTCCGTGTTCAACTAATCTTTTATTTGGAAAAAACAAGAGAGTTAATGAAGTACACGGTTAAAAAAAGAAGGTATTAATTGTCGTTGCAACTTTGAAATCGTGCATCGCAATGACTATTATAATATATAAAATCAAAGTTCGTTTCGATTCCTAAGCACACACAGAAGTAATAGTTTAGTTCTCCAAGTTTTTGAACCCAAATCCCTTCATTAATAGTAATTACAATCGTCTTAAAGTTTCGTGGCACCTTATTGCGTTGTTTTCCACTATCTTTCTTTATGGTTCCAATTTAATCATCATAACCATGTTCTTAACAATTCAATCTTTCTTACTTCTTTGAGTTCTTGGGTTCCTAGGTTGTTAGCCTAAAGGATCCACTTCATTTGGTATCAAAAACATGGTTCTTTGAAAATAGGTTAAATATCTTCATATTTCTATTTTTGGAATTTTAGATTTAAAAATATTTGTCCTTTGATTGTTTTCAACTTTCTTAAGTCGCAAATTACAAAAATAGAAAGATATTTTGTTCTTCAAGTATTTTGTTTTCTTTCAATTTTGTTCTCCTTATTCTCGTTTTTTGGGTTCATTTGGTAGTTTTCTATAAATTATCTGTTTTTTTCTTGTTCTTTGTTTTCCGTGTCCAACTTATCTTTTATCTTGAAAAAAACAAGAGAGTTAATGAAGTACACGGTTAAAAAAAAAGGTATTAATTGTCGTTGCAACTTTGAAATCGTGCATCGCAAAGACTATTATAATATAAAAAATTAAAGCTCGTTTCTATTCCTAAGCACACACAGAAGTAATAGTTTAGTTCTCCAAGTTTTTGAACCCAAATAACTTCATTAATAGTAATTACAATCGTCTTAATGTTTGGTGGCACCTTATTGCGTTGTTTTCCACTATCTTTCTTTATGGTTCCAATTTAATCATCATAACCATGTTCTTAACAATTCAATCTTTCTTACTTCTTTGAGTTCTTGGGTTCCTAGGTTGTTAGCCTAAAGGATCGACTTCATTTGGTCAAAAACATGATTTTTGAAAATAGGTTAAATATCTTCATATTTCTATTTTTGGAATTTTAGATTTAAAAATATTTTTCCTTTGATTGTTTCCTACTTTCTTAAGTGACAAATTACAAAAATAGAAAGATATTTTGTTCTTCAAGTCTTGCGTTTTCTTTCAATTTTGTTCTCCTTATTCTCACTTTTTGGGTTCATTTGGTAGTTTTCTTTAAATTATCTGTTTTTTTCTTGTTCTTTGTTTTCCGTGTTCAACTTATCTTTTATTTGGAAAAAAACAAGAGAGTTAATGAAGTACACGGTTAAAAAAAAGAAGGTATTAATTGTCGTTGCAACTTTGAAATCGTGCATCGCAATGACTATTATAATATATAAAATCAAAGTTCGTTTCGATTCCTAAGCACACACAGAAGTAATAGTTTAGTTCTCCAAGTTTTTGAACCCAAATCCCTTCATTAATAGTAATTACAATCGTCTTAAAGTTTGGTGGCACCTTATTGCGTTGTTTTCCACTATCTTTCTTTATGGTTCCAATTTAATCATCATAACCATGTTCTTAACAATTCAATCTTTCTTACTTCTTTGAGTTCTTGGGTTCCTAGGTTGTTAGCCTAAAGGATCCACTTCATTTGGTATCAAAAACATGGTTGCAGAAAATAGGTTAAAAATCTTCCTATTTCTATTTTTGGAATTTTAGATTTAAAAATATTTGTCCTTTGATTGTTTTCTACTTTCTTAAGTCGCAAATTAAAAAAATAGAAAGATATTTTGTTCTTCAAGTCTTGTGTTTTCTTTCAATTTTGTTCTCCTTATTCTCGTTTTTGGGTTCTTTTCGTAGTTTTCTTTAAATTATCTGTTTTTTTCTTGTTCTTTGTTTTCCGTGTTCAACTTATCTTTTATTTGGAAAAAAACAAGAGAGTTAATGAAGTACACGGTTCAAAAAAAGAAGGTATTAATTGTCGTTGCAACTTTGAAATCGTGCATTGCAATGACTATTATAATATATAAAATCAAAGCTCGTTTATATTCCTAAGCACACATAGAAGTAATAGTTTAGTTCTCCAAGTTTTTGAACCCAAATAACTTCATTAATAGTAATTACAATCGTCTCAAAGTTTGGTGGCACCTTATTGCGTTGTTTTCCACTATCTTTCTTTATGGTTCCAATTTAATCATCATAACCATGTTCTTAACAATTCAATCTTTCTTACTTCTTTGAGTTCTTGGGTTCCAAGGTTGTTAGCCTAAAGGATCCACTTCATTTGGTATCAAAAATATGGTTGCGGAAAATAGGTTAAAAATCTTCCTATTTCTATTTTTGGAATTTTAGATTTAAAAATATTTGTCCTTTGATTGGTTTCTACTTTCTTAAGTCGCAAATTACAAAAATAGAAAGATATTTTGTTCTTCAAGTCTTGCATTTTCTTTCAATTTTGTTCTCCTTATTCTCACTTTTTGGGTTCATTTGGTAGTTTTCTTTAAATTATCTGTTTTTTTCTTGTTCTTTGTTTTCCGTGTTCAACTTATCTTTTATTTGGAAAAAAACAAGAGAGTTAATGAAGTACACGGTTAAAAAAAAGAAGGTATTAATTGTCGTTGCAACTTTGAAATCGTGCATCGCAATGACTATTATAATATATAAAATCAAAGTTCGTTTCGATTCCTAAGCACACACAGAAGTAATAGTTTAGTTCTCCAAGTTTTTGAACCCAAATCCCTTCATTAATAGTAATTACAATCGTCTTAAAGTTTGGTGGCACCTTATTGCGTTGTTTTCCACTATCTTTCTTTATGGTTCCAATTTAATCATCATAACCATGTTCTTAACAATTCAATCTTTCTTACTTCTTTGAGTTCTTGGGTTCCTAGGTTGTTAGCCTAAAGGATCCACTTCATTTGGTATCAAAAACATGGTTCTTTGAAAATAGGTTAAATTTCTTCATATTTCTATTTTTGGAATTTTAGATTTAAAAATATTTGTCCTTTGATTGTTTTCAACTTTCTTAAGTCGCAAATTACAAAAATAGAAAGATATTTTGTTCTTCAAGTATTGTGTTTTCTTTCAATTTTGTTCTCCTTATTCTCATTTTTTGGGTTCATTTGGTAGTTTTCTTTAAATTATCAGTTTTTTTCTTGTTCTTTGTTTTCCGTGTTCCACTAATCTTTTTTTTGGAAAAAAACAAGAGAGTTAATGAAGTACACGGTTAAAAAAAAGAAGGTATTAATTGTCGTTGCAACTTTGCAATCGTGCATCGCAATGACTCTTATAGTATAAAAAATCAAAGCTCGTTTATATTCCTAAGCACACACAAAAGTAATAGTTTAGTTCTCCAAGTTTTTGAACCCAAATAACTTAATTAATAGTAATTACAATCGTCTTAAAGTTTGGTGGCACCTTATTGCGTTGTTTTCCACTATCTTTCTTTATGGTTCTAATTTAATCATCATAACCATGTTCTTAACAATTCAATCTTTCTTACTTCTTTGAGTTCTTGGGTTCCTAGGTTGTTAGCTTAAAGGATCCACTTCATTTGGTATCAAAAACATGGTTGCTGAAAATAGGTTAAATATCTTCATATTTCTATTTTTGGAATTTTAGATTTAAAAATATTTGTCCTTTGATTGTTTCCTACTTTCTTAAGTCGCAAATTACAAAAATAGAAAGATATTTTGTTCTTCAAGTTTTGCGTTTTCTTTCAATTTTGTTCTCCTTATTCTCGTTTTTTGGGTTCATTTGGTAGTTTTCTTTAAATTATCTGTTTTTTTCTTGTTCTTTGTTTTCCGTGTTCAACTTATCTTTTATTTGAAAAAAAACAAGAGAGTTAATGAAGTACACGGTTAAAAAAAGAAGGTATTAATTGTCGTTGCAACTTTGAAATCGTGCATCGCAATGACTATTATAATATATAAAATCAAAGTTCGTTTCGATTCCTAAGCACACACAGAAGTAATAGTTTAGTTCTCCAAGTTTTTGAACCCAAATCCCTTCATTAATAGTAATTACAATCGTCTTAAAGTTTGGTGGCACCTTATTGCGTTGTTTTCCACTATCTTTCTTTATGGTTCCAATTTAATCATCATAACCATGTTCTTAACAATTCAATCTTTCTTACTTCTTTGAGTTCTTGGGTTCCTAGGTTGTTAGCCTAAAGGATCCACTTCATTTGGTATCAAAAACATGGTTGCTGAAAATAGGTTAAATATCTTCATATTTCTATTTTTGGAATTTTAGATTTAAAAATATTTGTCCTTTGATTGTTTTCAACTTTCTTAAGTCGCAAATTACAAAAATAGAAAGATATTTTGTTCTTCAAGTATTGTGTTTTCTTTCAATTTTGTTCTCCTTATTCTCACTTTTTGGGTTCATTTGGTAGTTTTCTTTAAATTATCAGTTTTTTTCTTGTTCTTTGTTTTCCGTGTTCCACTAATCTTTTTTTTGGAAAAAAACAAGAGAGTTAATGAAGTACACGGTTAAAAAAAAGAAGGTATTAATTGTCGTTGCAACTTTGCAATCGTGCATCGCAATGACTCTTATAAAATAAAAAATCAAAGCTCGTTTATATTCCTAAGCACACACAAAAGTAATAGTTTAGTTCTCCAAGTTTTTGAACCCAAATAACTTAATTAATAGTAATTACAATCGTCTTAAAGTTTGGTGGCACCTCATTGCGTTGTTTTCCACTATCTTTCTTTATGGTCCTAATTTAGTCATCATAACCATGTTCTTAACAATTCAATCTTTATTACTTCTTTGAGTTCTTGGGTTCCTAGGTTGTTAGCCTAAAGGATCCACTTCATTTGGTATCAAAAACATGGTTGCTGAAAATAGGTTAAATATCTTCTTATTTCTATTTTTGGAATTTTGCATTTAAAAATATTTGTCCTTTGATTGTTTCCTACTTTCTTAAGTGACAAATTACAAAAATAGAAAGATATTTTGTTCTTCAAGTCTTGCGTTTTCTTTCAATTTTGTTCTCCTTATTCTCACTTTTTGGGTTCATTTGGTAGTTTTCTTTAAATTATCTGTTTTTTTCTTGTTCTTTGTTTTCCGTGTTCAACTTATCTTTTTTTTGGAAAAAAACAAGAGAGTTAATGAAGTACACGGTTAAAAAAAAGAAGGTATTAATTGTCGTTGCAACTTTGCAATCGTGCATCGCAATGACTATTATAATATATAAAATCAAAGTTCGTTTCGATTCCTAAGCACACACAGAAGTAATAGTTTAGTTCTCCAAGTTTTTGAACCCAAATCCCTTCATTAATAGTAATTACAATCGTCTTAAAGTTTGGTGGCACCTTATTGCGTTGTTTTCCACTATCTTTCTTTATGGTTCTAATTTAATCATCATAACCATGTTCTTAACAATTCAATCTTTCTTACTTCTTTGAGTTCTTGGGTTCCTAGGTTGTTAGCCTAAAGGATCGACTTCATTTGGCATCAAAAACATGGTTGCGGAAAATAGGTTAAATATCTTCATATTTCTATTTTTGGAATTTTAGATAATAGTAATTATTGTCATGTTATTGTTTTCTACTTTCTTAAATCGCAAATTACAAAAATAGAAAGATATTTTGTTCTTCAAGTCTTGCGTTTTCTTTCAATTTTGTTCTCCTTATTCTCACTTTTTGGGTTCATTTGGTAGTTTTCTTTAAATTATCTGTTTTTTTCTTGTTCTTTGTTTTCCGTGTTCAACTGATCTTTTATTTGGAAAAAAACAAGAGAGTTAATGAAGTACATGGTTAAAAAAAATAAGGTATTAATTTTCGTTGCAACTTTGAAATCGTGCACCGCAATGACTATTATAATATATAAAATCCAAGCTCGTTTCTATTCCTAAGCACACACAAAAGTAATTGTTTAGTTCTCCAAGTTTTTGAACCCAAATAACTTCATTAATAGTAATTACAATCGTCTTAATGTTTTGTGGCACCTTATTGCGTCGTTTGCCGCTATCTTTCTTTATGGTTCCAATTTAATCATCATAACCATGTTCTTAACAATTCAATCTTTCTTACTTCTTTGAGTTCTTGGGTTCCTAGGTTGTTAGCCTAAAGGATCCACTTCATTTGGTATCAAAAACATGGTTGCTGAAAATAGGTTAAATATCTTCATATTTCTATTTTTGGAATTTTGGATTTAAAAAGATTTGTCCTTTGATTGTTTCCTACTTTCTTAAGTGACAAATTACAAAAATAGAAAGATATTTTGTTCTTCAAGTCTTGCATTTTCTTTCAATTTTGTTCTCCTTATTCTCACTTTTTGTGTTCATTTGGTAGTTTTCTTTAAGTTATCTGTTTTTTTCTTGTTCTTTTTTTTTCCGTGTTGAAATTATCTTTTATCTTGAAAAAAACAAGAGAATTAATGAAGTACACGGTTAAAAAAGAAGGTATTAATTGTCGTTGCAAGTTTGCAATCGTGCATCGCAATGACTAGTACAATATATAAAATCAAAGTTCGTTTTGATTCCTAAGCACACACAGAAGTAATAGTTTAGTTCTCCAAGTTTTTGAACCCAAATCCCTTCATTAATAGTAATTACAATCGTCTTAAAGTTTGGTGGCACCATATTGCGTTGTTTTCCACTATCTTTCTTTATGGTTCCAATTTAATCATCATAACCATGTTCTTAACAATTCAATCTTTCTTACTTCTTTGAGTTCTTGGGTTCCTAGGTTGTTAGCCTAAAGGATCCACTTCATTTGGTATCAAAAACATGGTTGCTGAAAATAGGTTAAATATCTTCATATTTCTATTTTTGGAATTTTAGATTTAAAAATATTTGTCCTTTGATTGTTTTCAACTTTCTTAAGTCGCAAATTACAAAAATAGAAAGATATTTTGTTCTTCAAGTATTGTGTTTTCTTTCAATTTTGTTCTCCTTATTCTCATTTTTTGGGTTCATTTGGTAGTTTTCTTTAAATTATCTGTTTTTTCTTGTTCTTTGTTTTCCGTGTTCAACTTATCTTTTATTTGGAAAAAAACAAGAGAGTTAATGAAGTACACGGTTAAAAAAAAGAAGGTATTAATTGTCGTTGCAACTTTGAAATCGTGCATCGCAATGACTATTATAATATATAAAATCAAAGCTCGTTTCGATTCCTAAGCACACACAGAAGTAATAGTTTAGTTCTCCAAGTTTTTGAACCCAAATAACTTCATTAATAGTAATTACAATCGTCTTAAAGTTTGGTGGCACCTTATTGCGTTGTTTTCCACTATCTTTCTTTATGGTTCCAATTTAATCATCATAACCATGTTCTTAACAATTCAATCTTTCTTACTTCTTTGAGTTCTTGGGTTCCTAGGTTGTTAGCCTAAAGGATCCACTTCATTTGGTATCAAAAACATGGTTGCTGAAAATAGGTTAAATATCTTCATATTTCTATTTTTGGAATTTTAGATTTAAAAATATTTGTCCTTTGATTGTTTCCTACTTTCTTAAGTCGCAAATTACAAAAATAGAAAGATATTTTGTTCTTCAAGTTTTGCGTTTTCTTTCAATTTTGTTCTCCTTATTCTCGTTTTTTGGGTTCATTTGGTAGTTTTCTTTAAATTATCTGTTTTTTTCTTGTTCTTTGTTTTCCGTGTTCAACTTATCTTTTATTTGGAAAAAAACAAGAGAGTTAATGAAGTACACGGTTAAAAAAAAGAAGGTATTAATTGTCGTTGCAACTTTGAAATCGTGCATCGCAATGACTATTATAATATATAAAATCAAAGTTCGTTTCGATTCCTAAGCACACACAGAAGTAATAGTTTAGTTCTCCAAGTTTTTGAACCCAAATCCCTTCATTAATAGTAATTACAATCGTCTTAAAGTTTGGTGGCACCTTATTGCGTTGTTTTCCACTATCTTTCTTTATGGTTCCAATTTAATCATCATAACCATGTTCTTAACAATTCAATCTTTCGTACTTCTTTGAGTTCTTGGGTTCCTAGGTTGTTAGCCTAAAGGATCCACTTCATTTGGTATCAAAAACATGGTTGCTGAAAATAGGTTAAATATATTCATATTTCTAATTTAGGAATTTTAGATTTAAAAATATTTTTCCTTTGATTGTTTTCAAATTTCTTAAGTCGCAAATTACAAAAATAGAAAGATATTTTGTTCTTCAAGTATTGTGTTTTCTTTCAATTTTGTTCTCCTTATTCTCACTTTTTGGGTTCATTTGGTAGTTTTCTTTAAATTATCAGTTTTTTTCTGGTTCTTTGTTTTCCGTGTTCCACTAATCTTTTTTTTGGAAAAAAACAAGAGAGTTAATGAAGTACACGGTTAAAAAAAATAAGGTATTAATTGTCGTTGCAACTTTGAAATCGTGCACCGCAATGACTATTATAATATATAAAATCAAAGCTCGTTTCTATTCCTAAGCACACACAAAAGTAATTGTTTAGTTCTCCAAGTTTTTGAACCCAAATAACTTCATTAATAGTAATTACAATCGTCTTAATGTTTTGTGGCACCTTATTGCGTTGTTTGCCGCTATCTTTCTTTATGTTTCCAATTTAATCATCATAACCATGTTCCTAACAATTCAATCTTTCTTACTTCTTTGAGTTCTTGGGTTCCTAGGTTGTCAGCCTAAAGGATCCACTTCATTTTTTTTTATCAAAAACATGGTTCTTTGAAAATAGGTTAAATATCTTCTTATTTCTATTTTTGGAATTTTGCATTTAAAAATATTTGTCCTTTGATTGTTTCCTACTTTCTTAAGTGACAAATTACAAAAATAGAAAGATATTTTGTTCTTCAAGTCTTGCGTTTTCTTTCAATTTTGTTCTCCTTATTCTCACTTTTTGGGTTCATTTGGTAGTTTTCTTTAAATTATCTGTTTTTTTCTTGTTCTTTGTTTTCCGTGTTCAACTTATCTTTTTTTTGGAAAAAAACAAGAGAGTTAATGAAGTACACGGTTAAAAAAAAAGGTATTAATTGTCGTTGCAACTTTGCAATCGTGCATCGCAATGACTATTATAATATATAAAATCAAAGTTCGTTTCGATTCCTAAGTGCACACAGAAGTAATAGTTTAGTTCTCCAAGTTTTTGAACACAAATCCTTTCATTAATAGTAATTACAATCGTCTTAAAGTTTGGTGGCACCTTATTGCGTTGTTTTCCACTATCTTTCTTTATGGTTCTAATTTAATCATCATAACCATGTTCTTAACAATTCAATCTTTCTTACTTCTTTGAGTTCTTGGGTTCCTAGGTTGTTAGCCAAAAGGATCGAATTCATTTCGTATCAAAAACATGGTTGCTGAAAATAGGTTAAATATCTTCATATTTCTATTTTTGGAATTTAAGATTTAAAAATATTTGTCCTTTGATTGTTTCCTACTTTCTTAAGTCGCAAATTACAAAAATAGAAAGATATTTTCTTCTTCAAGTTTTGCGTTTTCTTTCAATTTTGGTCTCCTTATTCTCGTTTTTTGGGTTCATTTGGTAGTTTTCTTTAAATTATCTGTTTTTTCTTGTTCTTTGTTTTCCGTGTTCAACTTATCTTTTATTTGGAAAAAAACAAGAGAGTTAATGAAGTACACGGTTAAAAAAAAGAAGGTATTAATTGTCGTTGCAACTTTGAAATCGTGCATCGCAATGACTATTATAATATATAAAATCAAAGTACGTTTCGATTCCTAAGTGCACACGTAGTAATAGTTTAGTTCTCCAAGTTTTTGAACCCAAATCCCTTCATTAATAGTAATTACAATCGTCTTAAAGTTTGGTGGCACCTTATTGCGTTGTTTTCCACTATCTTTCTTTATGGTTCTAATTTAATCATCATAACCATGTTCTTAACAATTCAATCTTTCTTACTTCTTTGAGTTCTTGGGTTCCTAGGTTGTTAGCCTAAAGGATCGACTTCATTTGGTATCAAAAACATGGTTGCTGAAAATAGGTTTAATATCTTCATATTTCTATTTTTGGAATTTTAGATTTAAAAATATTTGTCCTTTGATTGTGTCCTACTTTCTTAAGTGGCAAATTACAAAAATAGAAAGATATTTTGTTCTTCAAGTATTGTGTTTTCTTTCAATTTTGTTCTCCTTATTCTCACTTTTTGGGTTCATTTGGTAGTTTTCTTTAAATTATCTGTTTTTTTCTTGTTCTTTGTTTTCCGTGTTCAACTTATCTTTTATTTGGAAAAAAACAAGAGAGTTAATGAAGTACATGGTTAAAAAAAAAGAAGGTATTAATTGTCGTTGCAACTTTGCAATCGTGCATCGCAATGACTATTATAATATATAAAATCAAAGTTCGTTTCGATTCCTAAGCACACACAGAAGTAATAGTTTAGTTCTCCAAGTTTTTGAACCCAAATAACTTAATTAATAGTAATTACAATGGTCTTAAAGTTTGGTGGCACCTTATTGCGTTGTTTTCCACTATCTTTCTTTATGGTTCTAATGTAATCATCATAACCATGTTCTTAACAATTCAATCTTTCTCACTTCTTTGAGCTCTTGGGTTCCTAGGTTGTTAACCTAAAGGATCCACTTCATTTGGTATCAAAAACATGGTTGCTGAAAAGAGGTTAACTATCTTCCTATTTCTATTTTTGGAATTTTACATTTAAAAATATTAGTCATTTGAATGTTTTCTACTTTCTTAAGTCGCAAATTACAAAAATAGAAAGATATTTTCTGCTTCAAGTCTTGCGTTTTCTTTCAATTTTGTTCTCCTTATTCTCATTTTTTGGGTTCATTTGGTAGTTTTCTTTAAATTATCTGTTTTTTTCTTGTTCTTTGTTTTTCGTGTTCAAATTATCTTCTATTTGGAAAAAAACAAGAGAGTTAATGAAGTACATGGTTAAAAAAAAGAAGGTATTAATTTTCGTTGCAACTTTGAAATCGTGCATCGCAATGACTTTTATAATATATAAAATCAAAGTTCGTTTCGATTCCTAAGCACACACAGAAGTAATAATTGAGTTCTCCAAATTTTTCAACCCAAATCCCTTCATTAATAGTAATTACAATCGTCTTAATGTTTGGTGGCACCTTATTGCGTTGTTTTCCACTATCTTTCTTTATGGTTCTAATTTAATCATCATAACCATGTTCTTAACAATTCAATCTTTCTTACTTCTTTGAGTTCTTGGGTTCCTAGGTTGTTAGCCTAAAGGATCGACTTCATTTGGTATCAAAAACATGGTTGCTGAAAATAGGTTAAATATCTTCATATTTCTATTTTTGGAATTTTAGATTTAAAAATATTTGTCCTTTTATTGCTTTCTACTTTCTTAAATCGCAAATTACAAAAATAGAAAGATATTTTGTTCTTCAAGTCTTGCGTTTTCTTTCAATTTTGTTCTCCTTATTCTCACTTTTTGGGTTCATTTGGTAGTTTTCTTTAAATTATCTGTTTTTTTTCTTGTTCTTTGTTTTCCTTGTTCAACTTATCTTTTTTTTGGAAAAAAACAAGAGAGTTAATGAAGTACACGGTTAAAAAAAAGAAGGTATTAATTGTCGTTGCAACTTTGCAATCGTGCATCGCAATGACTATTATAATATATAAAATCAAAGTTCGTTTCGATTCCTAAGCACACACAGAAGTAATAGTTTAGTTCTCCAAGTTTTTGAACCCAAATAACTTCATTAATAGTAATTACAATCGTCTTAAAGTTTGGTGGCACCTTATTGCGTTGTTTTCCACTATCTTTCTTTATGGTTCCAATTTAATCATCATAACCATGTTCTTAACAATTCAATCTTTCTTACTTCTTTGAGTTCTTGGGTTCCTAGGTTGTTAGCCTAAAGGATCGACTTCATTTGGTATCAAAAACATGGTTGCTGAAAATAGGTTAAATATCTTCATATTTCTATTTTTGGAATTTTAGATTTAAAAATATTTGTCCTTTGATTGTTTTCTACTTTCTTAAGTCGCAAATTACAAAAATAGAAAGATATTTTGTTCTTCAAGTCTTGCGTTTTCTTTCAATTTTGTTCTCCTTATTCTCACTTTTTGGGTTCATTTGGTAGTTTTCTTTAAATTATCTGTTTTTTTCTTGTTCTTTGTTTTCCGTGTTCAACTTATCTTTTATTTGGAAAAAAACAAGAGAGTTAATGAAGTACATGGTTAAAAAAAAGAAGGTATTAATTGTCGTTGCAACTTTGCAATCGTGCATCGCAATGACTATTATAATATATAAAATCAAAGTTCGTTTCGATTCCTAAGCACACACAGAAGTAATAGTTTAGTTCTCCAAGTTTTTGAACCCAAATAACTTAATTAATAGTAATTACAATGGTCTTAAAGTTTGGTGGCACCTTATTGCGTTGTTTTCCACTATCTTTCTTTATGGTTCTAATTTAATCATCATAACCATGTTCTTAAAAATTCAATCTTTCTTACTTCTTTGAGTTCTTGTGTTCCTAGGTTGTTAGCCTAAAGGATCGACTTCATTTGGTCAAAAACATGATTTTTGAAAATAGGTTAAATATCTTCATATTTCTATTTTTGGAATTGTAGATTTAAAAATATTTGTCCTTTTATTGTTTTCTACTTTCTTAAGTCGTAAATTACAAAAATAGAAAGATATTTTCTTCTTCAAGTCTTGCGTTTTGTTTCAATTTTGTTCTCCTTATTCTCACTTTTTGGGTTCATTTGGAAGTTTTCTTTAAATTATCTGTTTTTTTGTTGTTCTTTGTTTTCCGTGTTCAACTTATCTTTTATTTGGAAAAAAACAAGAGAGTTAATGAAGTACACGGTTAAAAAAAAGAAGGTGTTAATTGTCGTTGCAACTTTGAAATCGTGCATCGCAATGACTATTATAATATATAAAATCAAAGTTCGTTTCGATTCCTAAGCACACACAGAAGTAATAGTTTAGTTCTCCAAGTTTTTGAACCCAAATAACTTAATTAATAGTAATTACAATCGTCTTAAAGTTTCGTGGCACCTTATTGCATTGTTTTCCACTGTCTTTCTTTATCGTTCCAATTTAATCATCATAACCAGATTCTTAACAATTCAATCTTTTTTACTTCTTTGAGTTCTTGGGTTCCTAGGTTGTTAGCTGAAAGGATCGACTTAATTTCGTATCAAAAACATGGTTGCTGAAATTAGGTTAAATATCTTCATATTTCTATTTTTGGAATTTAAGATTTAAAAGTATTTGTCCTTTGATTGTTTCCTACTTTCTTAAGTCGCAAATTACAAAAATAGAAAGATATTTTTTTCTTCAAGTTTTGCGTTTTCTTTCATTTTTGTTCTCCTTATTCTCTATTTTTTGGTTCATTTGGTAGTTTTCCTTAAATTATCTGTTTTTTTCTTGTTCTTTGTTTTCCGTGTTCAACTTATCTTTTATTTGAAAAAAAAAACAAGAGAGTTAATGAAGTACACTGTTAAAAAAAGAAGTTATTAATTGTCGTTGCAACTTTGAAATTGTGCATCGCAGTGACTATTATAATATATAAAATCAAAGCTCGAATCGATTCCTAAGCACACACAGAAGTAATAGTTTAGTTCTCCAAGTTTTTGAACCCAAATAACTTAATTAATAGTAATTACAATGGTCTTAAAGTTTGGTGGCACCTTATTGCGTTGTTTTCCACTATCTTTCTTTATGGTTCTAATTTAATCATCATAACCATGTTCTTAACAATTCCATCTTTATTACTTCTTTGAGTTCTTGGGTTCCTTGGTTGTTAGCCTAAAGGATCGACTTCATTTGGTATCAAAAACATGGTTGCTGAAAATAGGTTAAATATCTTCATATTTCTATTTTTGGAATTTTAGATAATAGTAATTTTTGTCCTTTTATTGCTTTCTACTTTCTTAAATCGCAAATTACAAAAATAGAAAGATATTTTGTTCTTCAAGTCTTGCGTTTTCTTTCAATTTTGTTCTCCTTATTCTCACTTTTTGGGTTCATTTGGTAGTTTTCTTTAAATTATCTGTTTTTTTCTTGTTCTTTGTTTTCCGTGTTCAACTTATCTTTTATTTGGAAAAAAACAAGAGAGTTAATGAAGTACATGGTTAAAAAAAAAAGAAGGTATTAATTGTCGTTGCAACTTTGCAATCGTGCATCGCACTGACTATTATAATATATAAAATCAAAGTTCGTTTCGATTCCTAAGCACACACAGAAGTAATAGTTTAGTTCTCCAAGTTTTTGAACCCAAATCCCTTCATTAATAGTAATTACAATCGTCTTAAAGTTTGGTGGCACCTTCTTGCGTTGTTTTCCACTATCTTTCTTTATGGTTCTAATTTAATCATCATAACCATGTTCTTAACAATTCAATCTTTCTTACTTCTTTGAGTTCTTGGGTTCCTTAGTTGTTAGCCTAAAGGATCCACTTCATTTGGTATCAAAAACATGGTTGCTGAAAATAGGTTAAAAATCTTCCTATTTCTATTTTTGGAATTTTAGATTTAAAAATATTTGTCCTTTTTTTGTTTTCTACTTTCTTAAGTCGCAAATTACAAAAATAGAAAGATATTTTGTTCTTCAAGTCTTGCGTTTTCTTTCAATTTTGTTCTCCTTATTCTCATTTTTTGGGTTCATTTGGTAGTTTTCTTTAAATTATCTATTTTTCTCTTGTTCTTTGTTTTCCGTGTTCAACTGATCCTTTATTAGGAAAAAAACAAGAGAGTTAATGAAGTACACGGTTAAAAAAAAGAAGGTATTAATTGTCGTTGGCACTTTGAAATCGTGCATCGCAATGACTATTATAATATATAAAATCAAAGCTTGTTTCTATTCCTAAGCACACACAGAAGTAATAGTTTAGTTCTCCAAGTTTTTGAACCCAAATCCCTTCATTAATAGTAATTACAATCGTCTTAAAGTTTGGTGGCACCTTATTGCGTTGTTTTCCACTATCTTTCTTTATGGTTCCAATTTAATCATCATAACCATGTTCTTAACAATTCAATCTTTCTTACTTCTTTGAGTTCTTGGGTTCCTAGGTTGTTAGCCTAAAGGATCGACTTCATTTGGTATCAAAAACATGGTTGCTGAAAATAGGTTAAATATCTTCTTATTTCTATTTTTGGAATTTTAGATTTAAAAATTATTGTCCTTTTATTGTTTTTTACTTTCTTAAATTGCAAATAACAAATATAGAAAGATATTTTGTTCTTCAAGTCTTGCGTTTTCTTTCAATTTTGTTCTCCTTATTCTCACTTTTTGGGTTCATTTGGTAGTTTTCTTTAAATTATCTGTTTTTTTCTTGTTCTTTGTTTTCCGTGTTCAACTTATCTTTTTTTTGGAAAAAAACAAGAGAGTTAATGAAGTACACGGTTAAAAAAAAGAAGGTATTAATTGTCGTTGCAACTTTGCAATCGTGCATCGCAATGACTATTATAATATATAAAATCAAAGTTCGTTTCGATTCCTAAGTGCACACAGAAGTAATAGTTTAGTTCTCCAAGTTTTTGAACACAAATCCCTTCATTAATAGTAATTACAATCGTCTTAAAGTTTGGTGGCACCTTATTGCGTTGTTTTCCACTATCTTTCTTTATGGTTCTAATTTAATCATCATAACCATGTTCTTAACAATTCCATCTTTATTACTTCTTTGAGTTCTTGGGTTCCTTGGTTGTTAGCCTAAAGGATCGACTTCATTTGGTATCAAAAACATGGTTGCTGAAAATAGGTTAAATATCTTCATATTTCTATTTTTGGAATTTTAGATTTAAAAATTTTTGTCGTTTGATTGTTTCCTACTATCTTAAGTCGCAAATTACAAAAATAAAAAGATATTTTGTTCTTCAAGTCTTGCGTTTTCTTTCAATTTTGTTCTCTTTCTTCCCACTTTTTGTGGTCAATTGCTAGTTTTCTTTAAATTATCTGTTTTTTCTTGTTCTTTGTTTACCGTGTTCAACTTATCTTTTTTTTGGAAAAAAACAAGAGAGTTAATGAAGTACACTGTTAAAAAAAAGAAGGTATTAATTGTCGTTGCAACTTTGAAATTGTGCATCGCAGTGACTATTATAATAAATAAAATCAAAGCTCGAATCGATTCCTAAGCACACACAGAAGTAATAGTTTAGTTCTCCAAGTTTTTGAACCCAAATCCCTTCATTAATAGTAATTACAATCGTCTTCAAGTTTGGTGGCACCTTCTTGCGTTGTTTTCCCCTATCTTTCTTTATGGTTCGAATTTAATCACCATAACCATGTTCATAACAATTCCATCTTTATTACTTCTTTGAGTTCTTGGGTTCCTTGGTTGTTAGCCTAAAGGATCGACTTCATTTGGCATCAAAAACATGGTTGCGGAAAATAGGTTAAATATCTTCATATTTCTATTTTTGGAATTTTAGATAATAGTAATTATTGTCCTGTTATTGTTTTCTACTTTCTTAAATCGCAAATTACAAAAATAGAAAGATATTTTGTTCTTCAAGTCTTGCGTTTTCTTTCAATTTTGTTCTCCTTATTCTCACTTTTTTTTGTTCATTTGGTAGTTTTCTTTAAATTATCTGTTTTTTTCTTGTTCTTTGTTTTCCGTGTTCAACTTATCTTTTATTTGGAAAAAAACAAGAGAGTTAATGAAGTACATGGTTAAAAAAAAAGAAGGTATTAATTGTCATTGCAACTTTGCAATCGTGCATCGCAATGACTATTATAATATATAAAATCAAAGTTCGTTTCGATTCCTAAGCACACACAGAAGTAATAGTTTAGTTCTCCAAGTTTTTGAACCCAAATCCCTTCATTAATAGTAATTACAATCGTCTTAAAGTTTGGTGGCACCTTATTGCGTTGTTTTCCACTATCTTTCTTTATGGTTCCAATTTGATCATCATAACCATGTTCTTAACAATTCAATCTTTCTTACTTCTTTGAGTTCTTGGGTTCCTAGGTTGTTAGCCTAAAGGATAGACTTCATTTGGTATAAAAAACATGGTTGCTGAAAATAAGTTAAATATCTTCATGTTTCTATTTTTGGAATTTTAGATTTAAAAATATTTGTCCTTTTTTGGTTTTCTACTTTCTTAAATCGCAAATTACAAAAATAGAAAGATATTTTTGTCTTCAAGTCTTGCGTTTTCTTTCAATTTTGTTCTCCTTATTCTCTCTTTTTTGGTTCATTTGGTAGTTTTCTTTAAATTATCTGTTTTTTTCTTGTTCTTTGTTTTCCGTGTTCAACTAATCTTTTATTTGGAAAAAAACAAGAGAGTTAATGAAGTACATGGTTAAAAAAAGAAGGTATTAATTGTCGTTGCAACTTTGAAATCGTGCATCGCAATGACTATTATAATATATTAAATCAAAGTTCGTTTCGATTCCTAAGCACACACAGAAGTAATAGTTTAGTTCTCCAAGTTTTTGAACCCAAATCCCTTCATTAATAGTAATTACAATCGTCTTAAAGTTTCGTGGCACCTTATTGCGTTGTTTTCCACTATCTTTCTTTATGGTTCTAATTTAATCATCATAACCATGTTCTTAACAATTCAATCTTTCTTACTTCTTTGAGTTCTTGGGTTCCTAGGTTGTTAGCTTAAAGGATCCACTTCATTTGGTATCAAAAACATGGTTGCTGAAAATAGGTTAAATATCTTCATATTTCTATTTTTGGAATTTTAGATTTAAAAATATTTGTCCTTGTATTGCTTTCTACTTTCTTAAATCGCAAATTACAAAAATAGAAAGATATTTTGTTCTTCAAGTCTTGCGTTTTCTTTCAATTTTGTTCTCCTTATTCTCACTTTTTTTTGTTCATTTGGTAGTTTTCTTTAAATTATCTGTTTTTTTCTTGTTCTTTGTTTTCCGTGTTCAACTTATCTTTTATTTGGAAAAAAACAAGAGAGTTAATGAAGTACATGGTTAAAAAAAAAGAAGGTATTAATTGTCTTTGCAACTTTGCAATCGTGCATCGCAATGACTATTATAATATATAAAATCAAAGTTCGTTTCGATTCCTAAGCACACACAGAAGTAATAGTTTAGTTCTCCAAGTTTTTGAACCCAAATCCCTTCATTAATAGTAATTACAATCGTCTTAAAGTTTGGTGGCACCTTATTGCGTTGTTTTCCACTATCTTTCTTTATGGTTCTAATTTAATCATCATAACCATGTTCTTAACAATTCAATCTTTCTTACTTCTTTGAGTTCTTGGGTTCCTAGGTTGTTAGCCTAAAGGATCGACTTCATTTGGTATCAAAAACATGGTTGCTGAAAATAGGTTAAATATCTTCATATTTCTATTTTTGGAATTTTAGATTTAAAAATATTTGTCCTTTGATTGTTTCCTACTTTCTTAAGTCGCAAATTACAAAAATAGAAAGATATTTTGTTCTTCAAGTCTTGCGTTTTCTTTCAATTTTGTTCTCCTTATTCTCACTTTTTTTTGTTCATTTGGTAGTTTTCTTTAAATTATCTGTTTTTTTCTTGTTCTTTGTTTTCCGTGTTCAACTTATCTTTTATTTGGAAAAAAACAAGAGAGTTAATGAAGTACATGGTTAAAAAAAAAGAAGGTATTAATTGTCTTTGCAACTTTGCAATCGTGCATCGCAATGACTATTATAATATATAAAATCAAAGTTCGTTTCGATTCCTAAGCACACACAGAAGTAATAGTTTAGTTCTCCAAGTTTTTGAACACAAATCCCTTCATTAATAGTAATTACAATGGTCTTAAAGTTTGGTGGCACCTTATTGCGTTGTTTTCCACTATCTTTCTTTATGGTTCTAATTTAATCATCATAACCATGTTCTTAACAATTCCATCTTTATTACTTCTTTGAGTTCTTGGGTTCCTTGGTTGTTAGCCTAAAGGATCGACTTCATTTGGTATCAAAAACATGGTTGCTGAAAATAGGTTAAATATCTTCATATTTCTATTTTTGGAATTTTAGATAATATTAATTTTTGTCCTTGTATTGCTTTCTACTTTCTTAAATCGCAAATTACAAAAATAGAAAGATATTTTGTTCTTCAAGTCTTGCGTTTTCTTTCAATTTTGTTCTCCTTATTCTCACTTTTTTTTGTTCATTTGGTAGTTTTCTTTAAATTATCTGTTTTTTTCTTGTTCTTTGTTTTCCGTGTTCAACTTATCTTTTATTTGGAAAAAAACAAGAGAGTTAATGAAGTACACGGTTAAAAAAAAGAAGGTATTAATTGTCGTTGCAACTTTGCAATCGTGCATCGCAATGACTATTATAATATATAAAATCAAAGTTCGTTTCGATTCCTAAGCACACACAGAAGTAATAGTTTAGTTCTCCAAGTTTTTGAACACAAATCCCTTCATTAATAGTAATTACAATCGTCTTAAAGTTTGGTGGCACCTTATTGCGTTGTTTTCCACTATCTTTCTTTATGGTTCTAATTTAATCATCATAACCATGTTCTTAACAATTCAATCTTTCTTACTTCTTTGAGTTCTTGGCTTCCTAGGTTGTTAGCCTAACGTATCCACTTCATTTGGTATCAAAAACATGGTTGATGAAAATAGGTTAAATATCTTCATATTTCTATTTTTGGAATTTTAGATTTAAAAATATTTGTCCTTTGATTGGTTTCTACTTTCTTAAGTCGCAAATTACAAAAATAGAAAGATATTTTGTTCTTCAAGTCTTGTGTTTTCCTTCAATTTTGTTCTCCTTATTCTCGTTTTTTGGGTACATTTGGTAGTTTTCTTTAAATTATCTGTTTTCTTTGTTCTTTGTTATCCGTGTTCAACTTATCTTTTATCTTGAAAAAAACAAGAGAGTTAATGAAGTAAACGGTTAAAAAAAAGGTATTAATTGCCGTTGCAACTTTGAAATCGTGCATCGCAATGACTATTAAAATATATAAAATCAAAGCTCGTTTCGATTCCTAAGCACACACAGAACTAATAGTTTACTTCTCCATGTTTTTGAACCCAAATCCCTTCATTAAGAGTTATTACAATCGTCTTAAAGTTCGGTGGCACCTTATTGCGTTGTTTTCCACTATCTTTCTTTATGGTTCTAATTTAATCATCCAAACCATGTTCTTAACAATTCCATCTTTCTTACTTCTTTGAGTTCTTGGGTTCCTTGGTTGTTAGCCTAAAGGATCGACTTCATTTGGTATCAAAAACATGGTTGCTGAAAATAGGTTAAATATCTTCATATTTCTATTTTTGGAATTTTAGATTTAAAAATTATTGTCCTTTTATTGTTTTTTACTTTCTTAAATTGCAAATAACAAATATAGAAAGATATTTTGTTCTTCAAGTCTTGCGTTTTCTTTCAATTTTGTTCTCCTTATTCTCACTTTTTGGGTTCCTTTGGTAGTTTTCTTTAAATTATCTATTTTTTCTTGTTCTTTGTTTTCCGTGTTCAACTTATCTTTTGTTTGGAAAAAAACAAGAGAGTTAATGAAGTAAACGGTTAAAAAGAAGAAGGTATTAATTATCGTTGCAACTTTGAAATCGTGCATCGCAGTGACTATTATAATATATAAAATCAAAGCTCGAATCGATTCCTAAGCACACACAGAAGTAATAGTTTAGTTCTCCAAGTTTTTCAACCCAAATCCCTTCATTAATAGTAATTACAATCGTCTTAAAGTTTGGTGGCACCTTCTTGCGTTGTTTTCCACTATCTTTCTTTATGGTTCCAATTTAATCATCAAAACCTTGTTCTTAACAATTTAATCTTTCTTACTTCTTTGAGTTCTTGGGTTCCTTGGTTGTTAGCCTAAAGGATCGACTTCATTTGGTATCAAAAACATGGTTGCTGAAAATAGGTTAAATATCTTCATATTTCTATTTTTGGAATTTTAGATAATAGTAATTTTTGTCCTTTTATTGCTTTCTACTTTCTTAAATCGCAAATTACAAAAATAGAAAGATATTTTGTTCTTCAAGTCTTGCGTTTTCTTTCAATTTTGTTCTCCTTATTCTCACTTTTTGGGTTCATTTGGTAGTTTTCTTTAAATTATCTGTTTTTTTCTTGTTCTTTGTTTTCCGTGTTCAACTTATCTTTTATTTGAAAAAAAAACAAGAGAGTTAACGAAGTACACTGTTAAAAAAAGAAGGTATTAATTGTCGTTGCAACTTTGAAATTGTGCATCGCAGTGACTATTATAATATATAAAATCAAAGCTCGAATCGATTCCTAAGCACACACAGAAGTAATAGTTTAGTTCTCCAAGTTTTTGAACCCAAATCCCTTCATTAATAGTAATTACAATCGTCTTAAAGTTTGGTGGCACCTTCTTGCGTTGTTTTCCACTATCTTTCTTTATGGTTCTAATTTAATCATCATAACCATGTTCTTAACAATTCAATCTTTCTTACTTCTTTGAGTTCTTGGGTTCCTTGGTTGTTAGCCTAACGGATCGACTTCATTTGGTATCAAAAACTGGTTGCTGAAAATAGGTTAAATATCTTCATATTTCTATTTTTGGAATTATAGATTTAAAAAAATATATCCTTTGATTGTCTTCTACTTTCTTAAGTCGCAAATTACAAAAATAGAAAGATATTTTGTTCTTCAAGTCTTGTGTTTTCTTTCAATTTTGTTCTCCTTATTCTCATTTTTTGGGTTCCTTTGGTAGTTTTCTTTAAATTATCTATTTTTTTCTTGTTCTTTGTTTTCCGTATTCAACTTATCTTTTGTTTGGAAAAAAACAAGAGAGTTAATGAAGTAAACGGTTAAAAAGAAGAAGGTATTAATTGTCGTTGCAACTTTGAAATTGTGCATCGCAATGACTATTATAATATATAAAATCAAAGCTCGAATCGATTCCTAAGCACACACAGAAGTAATAGTTTAGTTCTCCAAGTTTTTGAACCCAAATCCCTTCATTAATAGTAATTACAATCGTCTTAAAGTTTGGTGGCACCTTCTTGCGTTGTTTTCCACTATCTTTCTTTATGGTTCTAATTTAATCATCCAAACCATGTTCTTAACAATTCCATCTTTCTTACTTCTTTGAGTTCTTGGGTTCCTTGGTTGTTAGCCTAAAGGATCGACTTCATTTGGTATCAAAAACATGGTTGCTGAAAATAGGTTAAATATCTTCATATTTCTATTTTTGGAATTTTAGATTTAAAAATTATTGTCCTTTTATTGTTTTTTACTTTCTTAAATTGCAAATAACAAATATAGAAAGATATTTTGTTCTTCAAGTCTTGCGTTTTCTTTCAATTTTGTTCTCCTTATTCTCACTTTTTGGGTTCCTTTGGTAGTTTTCTTTAAATTATCTATTTTTTCTTGTTCTTTGTTTTCCGTGTTCAACTTATCTTTTGTTTGGAAAAAAACAAGAGAGTTAATGAAGTAAACGGTTAAAAAGAAGAAGGTATTAATTATCGTTGCAACTTTGAAATCGTGCATCGCAGTGACTATTATAATATATAAAATCAAAGTTCGTTTCGATTCCTAAGCACACACAGAAGTAATAGTTTAGTTCTCCAAGTTTTTGAACACAAATCCCTTCATTAATAGTAATGATGAACGAAAACCGGCATCGCCAATTCTCGCAAATACTTTGGTTTTAATATTTGTAAAACTCTCGCAAGTGCACGAATCATTTCGTAGAAAATGATAAGTATACTCCCAAGGTCGATCTAAGGAAGGAATGTATGTGGTTTTTAATTTATTATTCAAACTTTTAAAAACGAAATTAAATCCTAAACATCCTGTCACGATAGTTTGGTTTTTGTGTTTCTAATCTAATAACATAAAATAAACATATATACAGATTAAATAAAAAAATAAACATAGATACAAATTCAATAAATATTTATCTACAAATAAATATAATTACAGATTCAATAAATATTCATGCAAATTTTATCATTTATATTAGTGGAGTATTTATGGATATAATAACTAAGTTAATTATGCTTGCTCATATTATCTAGGTTATTAAAGATATAAATTGATATTTTATTGATTCTCTCTTTTTTGTATGAATACCACCTTTGGTGGGGTTAGATACTCTTTGTTAACTAAACAAATCAATTAACACCTATGGGTGGGGTTGATAACTAATTTGGTTAATTAAATTAATTACTTTTTCTAAGAGATTGAAAATGAATCATTTAAATGCCACCTTTGGTGGGGTTAGACAGTTTAAACTTTATCCAAGGTGTCCAAATTAAACCCAAGAATTTAGTTATCCGAGTACTAACTTTCAAGTTTTAAAACCACTATTGAAAACATGTTGTCAATACTTTTTCACATAATAATTCTTATAAAAACTTTTGAAATAGAGCTTCACTCTAACTACCGGGCGATTGTACCAACAAATAAAAGAGCACTACTCTAAATTAGACCGGATAACTAAACCTTAAAGTCTAATTTTGATTTAAGTTTGTAATGAAAAATAATGTATTTCTCTCTAACATCCTTAATATAAAATCTTGAATAAAAATAAAATCAATTCATTTTAGAAATTTTCACCTATTTAATATTTCGCAAGCATAACAACGTTATTATTATATCATGATTATAAAATAGCAGTTAAATTTAATCACAGACAAATTAAATATAACATGTAATAATAAAGCATAAAAATAACTGAAAACAAAATAAAATCCTTACAGTACTTCGACGCTATTCCCCTTGCTAGAAAACCTCCAAGCGCAATTTGCACTTCCATTTATTGAATCAAAAATCTAAATTATTACAAAAACATTACAAGTTCCTCTCAAAAAGAGAAGAACTCTAAACCTAAGACAATTGAACTAAAAACTAAGAGAAAAACTAAGAAAAGCTTAGAAACTAAGAAAGAAACTAAAGAAAACTCAAAAACTAAGAAATGAGAGAAAGAAAGAAGAGAGAAGTGAGGTTTTTAGGTGTGTTTTGAAGTGAATGGAAGGGGGGTATTTATAGGTGAGGATGGAGAGAAAAAATGATTAAAAAAATGTTAAAAAAATATTAAAAAAATAAAAAAGGTGTTTTGGACCTCTTGAGGTCATCAATGACGTCAGATGACGTCATGGGACGGCTGCACGTGAAAAATGGGTCAAAAACGCGTTGGGCGCGCTATGGGCCGGGCCGCGCTGCCAGCGTCAGGCGCGCGCTCTCGGCGCGCGTGTTGCTCCGCTGCAGCGCGCGCGAGCGTGCATCAACGCGCGCGCGGCGCGCGCGCCTCGGGCCCGCGCGCGGCTGGGCGCTGGGGCTGGGCTGCGGCGCGCGTTTTTCCGTCTTTTGACATTTTTGACCTTTTTGACCCATTTTGTCCAATTTTTCCATGTTTGTTGACCTTTTTCCACTTATTTATCAATTTATTTGTGATGTATTGCTTCAAGTATTCTTCTTTGAGTCTTTACATTGCGTTTTTAGGCCAAAATTCCTGAAAAACAATAAAAATACCCGTGATTCCGAAAAAGACAAATTTATATAAATATATGATAAAACATATAAATATATATATTTTTAATCAATTAAAGTGCATAAAATCATGGTTATTTTAGTGCTTTTTGAGCACTCATCACAAGCACCAAACAGCTTCTTGCTAGTCCCTTAGCAAGAGAAGCGATAAAAACTAAAAATTAAACTATCCTAAATCACTTCCGTGGATTGACACGGTTGCATTTAGCCTATGCAACAAGCCTTTAAACCCCTAGGTTGCCCTAGTGGACGAGTTTGAGTCTCGTGAGGGTTTTCGTAATGATACCCACAAACATTGCACTAAATGTAAAAACAAAAGAAACAGTAAAAACAAGCAACTTAAAAATTAAATTTACAACAAAATCGCAAATTATAAACATTTCACAAAAATGTCTCATACTTTTTAATCTCCTTAAGATCATAATTAAAATCTCAAGCATAAGTTATCTTAATCTCTTTAAACAATCATGATTTATTATAATAATTAGTCGAAAATCATTTTCATATTTCATATCAAAAATGTATCCATTTAATTTCACCCAATTTCGGTGTCATGAATCGAATTCGCCGACTCTATTCCTCACAAGTCAATACTCTCAAAACACCGAATCCTATGGGTTCAAACACTCATACTAATTTATATGCGAAAGAGTTGATGTATAGAAATGAACTAATATGTTCGCATATGTATAAAGAATAAAGGCTCAAAGTGTTATTTTAACATTGATCTCATGAAAGGAATCAAATGTATAAATTATAAAGATATCATATATAAAAATTATTTTCATGCATAAATCAAACTCATTAAGAAAGAATTTCAAGATATATGCCTTTTACAAATGAAGAAATTGCAATGACTTTTTGGGAATTACTTCTTATATCTTTCTTTTGTAATTAGCCTTTACTCACAACTTTGTAGGCAATGAGGGTTATAGTATGTAGATGATACTATTTTTATCTCTCTCTTATTTTTTTTTTTCTGAAGAAATTTTTCAATATGTGTATTTCTTAAGAAGTCAACCCATGTACAGATTGTACATATTTTGGATTTTGGTGAGTGGTTAATTTTGTGGCTTTTCGGTTTGATCTTGGTTTAGGTAACCCCAGATATGTCTTTTTGTTTTTGTAGTAGTCATGCATAAATGAGATATAAGCATATACTATCAACTTCTACTCAAATCATTTAATCTAAGCAAAAATAATAATCAAAAATATATGATACTCTATTAAAATGAAAAAAAATTCATACATTCAATGCTAATACCTATAGAGATCATCTAAAAATTTGAAGAAATAAGAAATGTGTTTGGAGTAGAAAAAATATATATTTCACTCTGAATAAAGGAAATTAGGCTCAAATTATATCTCACAAAGGTAGTCTCCACTAAAAAAAAAACTCATAAACACCGATTTTTGGGTTTAATATAATTTCAACATCTTATCAAGAAATACTAATTATGACAAAAACTAACTAATTATCAAAAATAATTACAAAATATTTCATGATATGTTTTCAAAAATTAATCTAACAGTACAAAAGACTTAACTATTTACTTAAATTTGATTTAAAGAAATGATAAACTTTTGTGAAACTTTCTCTTTTTTTTTTTTTTTTTTTTTTTTTTTATTCCAAAAAGTTACTAAATCACACAAAATAGAAATAAAACCAACAACACAAAAAGTATATTTTTATTTTATTTTATTTTTATTTTATTTTTTTTTTTTAATTAAGCATGGTAACTTTTCACCACCCCCAACCTAGAACTTACATTGTCCTCAATGTAACAACTGTAAATTAAAGATAAAGAGAGAAGAGAAGAAAGATTACCTATTTCCTGAGAATGTGCAAGTAGTAATGGAAAATGCGGCATCCATCATATTCATCATTAAAAGTGTATACGACAGACGGTCAGAACTTAACATCTCAACAAATATTTTTAGTTCTAACAATTTAAAAATTATTCACATGCAATTAAAATGAAATAAACAATAAAATTAAGTAAAGAAAACAAATAACAAAAATTTTTTTTTTTTTTTTTTTTTTTATTTTACCTAAAATGATGGGTTGCCTCCCATCCAGCGCTTAGTTTAACGTCTTAGCAAGACGTATCTTTTTGGTGCTAAGGGTTACTCGACCAAATGCAATCCATTTCAAGAATGTTGTTTGGATTCTTCTAAATAAGGCTTGACACGATGGCCATTGACTTTGAACGTTTTTGTGTCTTCGAGTCCAATAGTTCCACTACTCCATGTTCAAATACTTGAACTATTTTGAATGGTCCATCCCATCTTGATCTCAAATTTTCACGAAACAATCTCAAACGAGAGTTAAATAAAAGAACTTTCATTCCAGGGTGAAGAGTCTTAGGAACTAGCCTCTTGTCATGGTAGCGCTTAGTACGCTCCCTTGTATAATTTGGCATTCTCATGGCTTCATTCCTAATTTCTTCCAACTCACGGCTGAGTAATCGCTTTTCACCTCGCTTTATCTAAATCCATGTTTAACTCTTTAATTGCCCAATAAGCTTTGTGTTCAAGTTCAACTCGGAAGGTGGCACGCTTTCCCAAAGATTAGCAGATAAGGGCTCATCCCAATAGGTGTTTTGTGAAACGGTGTGGTACGCCCATAAGGCATCATTTAGCTTAAATGCCCAATCCTTCCTTGACGGACGCATACGGTCTCCGATCCCTTAATTTGCCTATTGCTCACTTCCACTAAACCTAAGTTTGAGGATGATATGGAGTAATACTTTATGTGTGATGTTGTACTTGTTTAGTACTCCATCAAAGAGTTTGTTACAAAAATGGCTACCTCCATCACTTATTATAGCTCTAGGCATTAGAACCTACCGAATATGAAATCTTTCAAGAATTTCACAACAACATTAGCATCATTGGTTTTGGTGGGGATAGCTTCTACCCACTTGGACCGGACATAATCCACAATGAACCAAAATATATTGAAAACCATTAGATGGGGGGAAAAGGACCCGTGAAGTCAATCCCCATTACATCAAAAAAGTTCAACAACTAAATTAGATGTCAAAGGCATTTCATCTCTTTTGCTTATGTTTTCTGTACATCTATCATACATCACAGGTTACAAAACATATGAGCATCTTTAAAAGAGTGGGCCAAAAGAATCCAGATTGTAATATCTTGGTACATCTTTTCCACCTCCAAAATGACTCCCCACAACGAAGTTCATGACAAAAAGTCGGGAATGCTCTTATGTTCTGTCCGGTACACATCTCGATGACTTGATCTTGACCAATCTTGTATAAATAAGTGGTCATCCAGAAATAGTCCTTAATAGTTTTAAAAAACCTTTTCTTGTCCTCGATATGAAGTGTTAGGTCGCAAAACACCAATTGGCAAGATAGTTTACAATATCAATACCACGGGTTCGACCTATGAAAAATACCTGTTCATCAGGAAAGGTTTCAACTATATCATCATTACTCTCATCTTTAAGAGAATTGAAGTCAGAAATCAACCTAGACAAATGGTCAGCTACTAAGTTTTCACTGCCTTTCTTATCCTTGATTTCTAGGTCAAATTCTTGTAAGAGTAAGACCCTTTTTGATTAATCTTGGTTGGCATTTGGTTTACTTAATAGGTATCTTAAAGCAGCGTGATCAGAATGCACAATCACTTTAGATCCTACTAAATAAGACCGAAATTTGTCTAAAGAGAATACTATAGCCAAGAATTCCTTTTCAGTGGTGGTATAATTCATTTGGGCATCGTCGAGTGTTTTGCTAGCATAAGTAGATGACATGTAAACGCTTATCCACTCTTTGTCCCAGGACTGCTCCTATTGCATAATCAGAAGCATCACACATTATTTCAAAAGGTAAAGACCAGTTTGGTGCCATTATAACAGGGGTAGATGTTAGTTTCTCTTTCAAGGTATTAAAGGAAATAAGGCGTCTATTGTTGAAGTCAAATTGACATCTTTGGATAATAAGTTACATAAAGGACGACTTATTTTAGAGAAATCTTTAATAAATCGTCTATAAAATCCTGCATGTCCCAAGAAGCTTCTTATCCCCTTCACGTATGTAGGGAGGTAGTTTGGATATCAATTCAACTTTTGCCTTATCAACTTCAATACCCTTGTTTGAAATTATATGTCCCAAAACTATCCTCTTGTTGAACCATAAAATGACTTTTCTCCCAACTAAGGGTTAGATTGCATTCAATGCATCTTTCTAAAACCAAAGTCAATTTATGTAAGCAATCATCAAATGAGTTCCCAAAGACAGAGAAATCGTCCATGAAAATTTCAATGAACTTCTCCACCATGTCCGAGAAAATGGATATCATGCATCTCTGGAAAGTGGCGGGGAGCATTGCATAACCCAAATGGCATTCTGCGAAAAGCAAATGTCCCAAAGGACATGTAAATGTGGTCTTTTCCTGATCTTCCTGGTGCTATGGGTACTTGATAATATCCAGACCCATCCAAAAACAAGAAAATTAGGTACTTGACTAATCTCTCCAACATTTGATCAATGAATGGAAGAGGAAAGTGATCCTTTTTCGTATATAAATTTAGTTTCCTAAAATCTATACACATTCTCCATCCAGTGATTATTCTAGTGCGCACTAATTCACTTTTTTCATTTTTAACAACCTTATCCCGCATTTCTTTCGAACCACATGCTCTGGACTGACCCACTTACTATCCGCAATAGGATAGATAATCCCTTCTCCTAACAATTTAAGGATTTCCTTTTTAACTACCTCTTGCATGTTTGGGTTTAGTCTTCTTTGGGCCTCTCGTACAGGTTTAGCACCATCCTCCAAGTTGATCTTGTGCATACACATTGTTGGACTAATGCCTCTTATATCCCCTATACTCCAACCTATAGATTTCTTAAACTGCTTAAGCTCTTTGATGAGTTCCTTCTCTTGTGGTTTGGTCAAGGTTGAAGAAATTATCACCGATATGTTTCTCCTTCTCCCAAAAACACATATTTTAAGTGCTCGTGTAAGTCTTTGAGTTCAAGTTCGGTGGATTGTCCTCTTTAATAGATGAAGAACTGGGTAGATTTAAAACTGCACTAGATTTTGTCATCACTTCATTATTGTCTAGTTGTTCAAGGTACCCCTTAATTTCTTCATCTAAATCTTCTTCAACCTTTTCAAGTGTAAGAACGATTTCAAGCTTGTCTTCTATTCCGTTTGGAAAAAGGTGTTCGACAAGATTATCCAAAGGATCAACTTCAAATATTTCATCGATGGCGTAAATAGAAGTGGAAAGGTGAAGAATCAAAAACTTTGAAATGAACAGTCTCTCCTAAGACTGCATTGTCAAATTTCCATCTTGGACATCAATAATAGTTTTAGTAGTTGCCATAAATGGTCTACCAAGCAATATTGTATGCTCTCCGTCCAATGCCGGATTTTCTTGCATATCCGAACCACAAAGTCAACAGTATTATCGGTTTGTCTACCGTACCAAAACATCCTCAACTATTCCCTCTGGATATTTAAGAGATCTATCTGCAAGTTGCAGGGACATAGTTGTGGGTTTTAAATCCCCTAGATTGAGCTGTGAGAATATAGAGTAGGGCATCAAATTTATACTAGCACCTAAATCAAGCATTGCTTTAGCAACCTTCCTATCCCCCATAGTTATGTTTATAATAAAACTTCCAGGGTCTTTCAACTTAGGGGGTAGTTTGTGCTGAAGTACAGCGCTAGAAATTTCTGATACTACTACTCGTTCATTCAGTTCATACCTCCTTTTCTTAGTGTTCAACTCTTTGAAAAACTTGGCATATGAGGGCACATTCATGATCACTTCTAATAATGGTAAATTGATATTTACTTTAGAGAGCATATTAAAAAGATCATTGAATTGCTTATCTTGTTTGGATTCTTTCAACCTAGTGGGGAAAAGGTACTTGCATATGGTGTGGTTACATTTGTCTTTTGAATTTTGGGAGTGTCGGATGACCCCCGATGAGTTTTTCGAGAAAGCTTGTGAAGTTTAACACTTGTTTCTCCTTTTTGTGAGATTAGAATGTCGCCTTCTTTGTTAAATGAACTACATGGTAGTTTAGAGATTTCGTACCTTGTATTGACTACCTTACCACTTGAAGGTTCTAACATCTTTTGCTTGTTCAGTTGGTAGGCAACTTTCCTCAGTTCTTTCTTTTGCATTTGTTCACCATTGCCAACTTTAGATTCAATTCTTTTAACCGAAGCTTCCATGGTGTTCAACCTTTGATTAGTCATCAGTTGGTTGTCACTACTAACTTGAATAAAAGCATTCAAGCTATCTTAAGGTTGGTTTAAAAGATTGGCTTGGTGGTAAAGTGTGGTCAGAGTTGGGTGATTATAGGTGTTTGGATGATACTTTTGAAAATATTGGACTTCTCTATGGCATCGACACTAGAATCACAAGTATTTGAATAATTATGAGTACCATGCCCAATTGAACAACACACTCACATACCTCTTGATTTGAAATTTGGTAGAGGCGTGAGGAATTTCACTTGTTTAGTCAATTCAAGAATTTGCAAGGTTATCTCATCATCAAAGCCGACCTATCAATTGACCTTTGCTTTCCTTCCACCACCTCTTTGTTGGGAATTAGAACCCGATAGCTCATAGAGATTATAGGCTTCCTCTCATTGTCTTTTTCTCCTACAAAGACCTCGCGGACATTATCAACCATGTATTGACCAGAAGTGTCAATCCATCGTAAAAGAGTTGGTTTTGTAGTCAGAATGTAGTGAAAGCTATGATTTTGACATTGAATGAAAAGGAGTTTGAATCGTTCCCAAGCTTCGTGAAAGTGGCTCTTCATTCATTTGAGAAAATGTTGCTATCTTTGTTCTTAGATCAATGTAGTCTTTTGACGGGAATAGAACCTACCCATAAAAATTTCATAGGCCTCCCAAGTTTTAAGAGAACTCGACTGTAGAGTAATGAACCATGACTGCTTTATCTTTGAGTAGTGTAAGGAAAACACCTCATCCTAAGTTGATCTTCACTAATTTCATGTAGTGGAAAGGTTTGGACAATAGCATAGAATTCTCGAATGAAATGCAAAGGATCTTCATTAGGGATACGAAGTAAAGGAAGGCAACAAAGAATAATGAATCTTTTTCAATTCATAATTCCTTACTGACCTCTTTACAATTGGATCTGCCTAAGTTACATTGCCAATGATTGGCATTGTATAGTCTTTCATCTTTTCCGCCTATCTTCAAAGATCTCCCTGTTTTTTTGTAGTTGAAATGATCCTCCTCCCTATGTGAATCAACATTTTGCTCTTAAAAACAATAGTAGATATCTCTAAAAAAATGCAAGGAACCTAAAATTTTTTTTTTTTTTTTTTTTTTTTTAATTTAAACGAAGGGACACAATTTTGAAACAAACGAATCTATTTTATTTGAAATATTTTTTTTTATTACATAAACTAAACACAAAGGAAAATACAATAATGGGTGACCTCCCATGTGGGACTAAAATTTATCGTCTCTAGTAAGACGTTGCTTGGGATCGTTAATGAAAAACTCAATGTCTCCTCTTCATTGAATTCATTTAAGTTTCAATTTTGCCTTTACGCAAATGTTCAACTAACTGCTCAACTTGAACTTCCACCTTTTTGATAGTAAGCTTCCACGTAGTCCAAACCGTTGATTGGTTTTAGATTGATTGTCTCTACAAACTTGAATAAAAGAATTCAAGTTGTCCTCCGTGGTTGGTTTATTTGGAATGCTTCGTGGAATGGGTGGGTGGAATTGTCAGCTGGTTTTGAGCTTTGAGGAAAGGAGGGTTGTTTTGCCTCAAGAGAAATTTGGATGACTTCTCCACCCGGGATTATAAGGTATTTGAATTGGGATCAAACCTTGGTCTCGTTGATATGCTCCCAACACATTAACCTCGCTCTCGAGTCCAGTTGTATCTCCTTGATGTGGGCCAGTACCTTGTCCCACGTATTCTTTGGCCGTACAAACCATATTGTTCATTATTTGTGTTGGTTTGTGTAGCGAGAAAGGGCAACTTGCTTAGTCAATTGAACAAGTTGTTGTTGAACTTCATTACCGGAGTCAATCTCGAACACCACTTTTCTCACTCTGGAGCTTTTACTGGCTGAATTAGCACCCAACATCTCAAAGAGATTATACGTTTCGATGCAGTTTTTTCTCCTATGCTCCTCCGCAGCGTTGTCGACAATGAGCCCGACATTGTTGTGTAAGTCCATCGTAAAAAGAATTGGTTACGCAACCCGTAGGGGAAAGCTATGATGGGGACATTGAAGTGAGAAACATTTTGAACCTATCCCAAGCTTCACGGAATGGTTCTCCTTCCATCCGAGAGAAAGTAGCAATCTTTCCTCTCACCGATGTTTTTGATGGGAATAGAATTTTCCCATGAATTTATTGTAAATTTGACCCCCATGTCATGAGTAACCCCAGTGACATCAACCAAGCTTTAGCCTTATCCTTTAAGGTGTACGAAAACATCTCATTCTAAGTGATCCTCGTTTAGAATACCAGGGGGAATGTTTGGACCGTAGCATAGAAATCTCTCATAAAGGAAAGAGAATCTTCATTAGGTAGTCCATGTAGAAAGAAGGAAGCATAGAAAAATGAATATTTTTAAGGTCATAGTTCCTAGCCGCTTCTCCCAATGGATAGCCGGCGATTCTTGCCAATCACCCTGGTCTTGCAAACTCCTTCATCGTGGTTTCCCTAACATGTTGGTTTTCTCTCCATTTCTTTTCGGGTTCTAAAGTAAAGGATTAAGACGTGGTTACTATGTTTGGCTCAAAATCGTTGATGGGTAGGATCCGGTGTTGTTGACACTTGTTTAAATTTATGAATATTATTTACATATGGTGTTAGGGGGTTTCCTAAGGATCTCCTACCACGCATAGACTATTTTTAAACGTAAATTTAAAACTCCTGTCAACAAAAATAAAGAAATTAGAAAATTTCCATGGCATTTAATACAAAACACTAGACAATTTTTTTTTTTTTTTTAAATTAATATATATATATTTTTTTAAATAACATAATTAGTATTAACCAAGAGTGTTCCCAGGAAAGAATGGTGGTCACAAGAACTCCTTAAAAACCATTCTCCTGGCAGTAACAACGCTCCGTGAAAGACTAGTGGCCGCAAGCTTGAGAACTAGTCTCCTGTATTTAACTCACTTACACTTTTACTTTTCATGCCTTTCACTTTTTTTTTTTTTTTTTTTTTTACGAACGGTAATTTTATTTTACTATTCACACTATCTTATTTCTTATTAACTTAAATTTTAAAATTTTAAATATTTTTTTTTTTACGAACGGTAATTTTATTTTACTATTCACGCTATCTTATTTCTTATTAACTTAAAATTTTAAAATTTTTTTATTTTTTTATTTTTTTATTTTTTTATTTTTTTACGAACGGTAAAAACTTTTTACTTCAAATTTCAAATTTCTAAATTATTTTACTATTTATGCTATAATTAATTTTTTTTATTTTTATTTTTTTGTTTTTATTTTTTATTTTTATTTTTTTATTTTTATTTTTTATTTCTTATGAAAAAATTTTTTTTTTTTTATTTATTTTTTTATGAAATTTGAAATTTGATTAAATTTTATTTTATTTTATTTTATTTTATTTATTTATTATTATTATTATTATTATTATTTTTTTTTTAAAATATCACAATTATTTACAACACAAAAATATTTTTAAAATTTTGATAAATAAATTAAAAACGCTATTCCTTCCCGAATCGCTACTTAAAACTTGATGAGCAAAACCGTATCAGCTAATTCGCATAAATACTTTGGTTTTAATATTTGTAAAACTCGCAAAGTGCATCAATCATTTAAATGAAAATGATAAAGATACTCCTCCAGTCGATCTAAGGAAGGAATGTATGTGGTTTTTAATTTATTATTCAAACTTTTAAAAAGCGAAATTAAATCCTAAACATCACTGTCGATAGTTTTGGTTTTGTGTTTTAATCTAATAACATAAAATAAACATATATACAGATTAAATAAAAAAATAAACATAGATACAAATTCAATAAATATTTATCTACAAATAAATATAATTACAGATTCAATAAATATTCAACAAATTTTATCATTTATATTAGTGGAAAGTATTTATTGGATATAATAACTAAGTTAATTATCGCTTTCGTATTATCTAGGTTATTAAAGATATAAATTGATATTTTATTGATTCTCTCTTTTTTTTTGTAATACCACCTTTGCAAGTTAGATACTTCTTTGTTAACTAAAGCAACCAATTAACACCCATGGGTGGGGTTGATAACTAATTTGGTTAATTAAATTAATTACTTTTTCTAAGAGATTGAAAATGAATCATTTAAATGCCACCTTTGGTGAGGTTGAGCGATTTAAACTTTATCCAAGGTGTCCAAATTAAACCCGAAATTTAGTTATCCGAGTACTAACTTTCAAGTTTTAAAAGCCATTATTGAAAACACAATAATAATACATTTTCACATAATAATTCTTATAAAAACTTTTGAAATAGAGCTTCACTCTAACTACCTATGATTGTACCAACAAATAAAAGAAAGACTACTCTAAATTAGATGGATAACTAAACCTTAAAGTCTAATTTTCGATTTAAGTTTGTAATGAAAAATAATGTATTTTATAACATCCTTAATATAAAATCTTGAATAAAAATAAAATCAATTCATTTTAGAAATTTTCACCTATTTAATATTTCGCAAGCATAACAACGTTATTATTATATCATGATTATAAGCAAACTAGACAGTTAAATTTAATCACGGACAAATTAAATATAACATGTAAGAATAAAGCATAAAAATAATCAGAAAGAAAATAAAATCCTTACGTAACTTGACGCTATTCCCGATTTGCTAGAAAACCTCCAATGGAATTTGCACTTCCATTTATTGAATCAAAAATCTAAATTATTACAAAAACATTACAAGTTCCTCTCCAAAAGAAGAACTCTAAACCTAAGACAATTGAACTAAAAACTAAGAGAAAAACTAAGAAAAAGCTTAGAAACTAAGAAAGAAACTAAAGAAAACTCAAAAACTAAGAAATGAGAGAAAGAAAGAAAGAGAGAAGTGAGGTTTTAGGTGTGTTTTTGAAGTGAATGGAAGGGGTATTTATAGGTGAGGATGGAGAGAAACAATGACTAAAAAAATGGTAAAAAAAATATTAAAAAAATAAAAAACGTGGTTTGGACCTACTGAGGTCAGCAATGGCGTCGGCGTAGACGTCATGAAACGTGCCGCACGTGAAAAATGGGTCAAAACGCGTTGAAGCGCCAAGGCCGGGCTGGCTGGCGCCGCCAGCAAGGCTTAGGTCGAGAATTGCCATGCGCCTTCAGCCAGCGTGAACAAGTGCCCGCAGCGCTGCAGCGCGCTGTATAGCGGCATCAACGCCTTGGCGCATGTGTTGTGAAACGAAATTTGGCCTATTGCCACAACGTTTTTCCGTCTTTGACATTTTTGACCTTTTTGACCCATTTTGTCCAATTTTTCCATGTTTGTTGACCTTTTTCCACTTATTTATCAATTTATTTGTGATGTATTGCTTCAAGTATTCTTTCGAAGTCTTTACATTGCGTTTTTAGGCCAAAATTCCTGAAAAACAATAAAAATACCCGTGATTCCGAAAAAGACAAATTTATATAAATATATGATAAAACATATAAATATATATATTTTTAATCAATTAAAGTGCATAAAATCATGGTTATTTTAGTGCTTTTTGAGCACTCATCAAGTAATTACAATGGTCTTAAAGTTTGGTGGCACCTTATTGCGTTGTTTTCCACTATCTTTCTTTATGGTTCTAATTTAATCATCATAACCATGTTCTTAACAATTCCATCTTTATTACTTCTTTGAGTTCTTGGGTTCCTTGGTTGTTAGCCTAAAGGATCGACTTCATTTGGTATCAAAAACATGGTTGCTGAAAATAGGTTAAATATCTTCATATTTCTATTTTTGGAATTTTAGATAATAGTAATTTTTGTCCTTTTATTGCTTTCTACTTTCTTAAATCGCAAATTACAAAAATAGAAAGATATTTTGTTCTTCAAGTCTTGCGTTTTCTTTCAATTTTGTTCTCCTTATTCTCACTTTTTGGGTTCATTTGGTAGTTTTCTTTAAATTATCTGTTTTTTTTTCTTGTTCTTTGTTTTCCGTGTTCAACTTATCTTTTATTTGAAAAAAAAAACAAGAGAGTTAATGAAGTACACTGTTAAAAAAAAGAAGGTATTAATTGTCGTTGCAACTTTGAAATCTTGCATCGCAGTGACTATTATAATATATAAAATCAAAGCTCGAATCGATTCCTAAGCACACATAGAAGAAATGGTTCAGTTCTCCAAGTTTTTGAACCCAAATCGCTTCATTAATAGTAATTACAAATGTCTTAAAGTTTGGTGGCACCTTATTGCGTTGTTTTCCACTATATTTCTTTATGGTTCCAATATGATCACCACAACCATGTTCTTAACAATTCAATCTTTCTTACTTCTTTGAGTTCTTGGGTTCCTAGGTTGTTAGCCTAAAGGATCCACTTCATTTGGTATCAAAAACATGGTTGCAGAAAATAGGTTAAAAATCTTCCTATTTCTATTTTTGGAATTTTAGATTTAAAAATATTTGTCCTTTGATTGTTTTCTACTTTCTTAAGTCGCAAATTAAAAAAATAGAAAGATATTTTGTTCTTCAAGTCTTGTGTTTTCTTTCAATTTTATTCTCCTTATTCTCGTTTTTTGGGTTCATTTGGTAGTTTTCTTTAAAATATCTGTTTTTTTCTTGTTCTTTATTTTCCGTGTTCAACTTATCTTTTATCTTGAAACAAAAAAGAGAGCTACTGAAGTGCACGGTTAAAAAAAAGAAATTATTAATTGGCGTTGCAACTTTTAAATCGTGCATCGCAATGACTATTATAATATATAAAATCAAAACTCGTTTCGATTCCTAAGTACACACAAAAGTAATAGTTTAGTTCTCCAAGTTTTTGAACCCAAATCCCTTCATTAATAGTAATTACAATCGTCTTAAAGTTTGGTGGCACCTTATTGCGTTGTTTTCCACTATCTTTCTTTATGGTTCTAATTTAATCATCATAACCATGTTCTTAACAATTCAATCTTTCTTACTTCTTTGAGTTCTTGGGTTCCTAGGTTGTTAGCTTAAAGGATCCACTTCATTTGGTATCAAAAACATGGTTGCTGAAAATAGGTTAAATATCTTCATATTTCTATTTTTGGAATTTTAGATTTAAAAATATTTGTCCTTTGATTGTTTTCAACTTTCTTAAGTCACAAATTACAAAAATAGAAAGATATTTTGTTCTTCTGGTTTTGCATTTTCTTTCAATTTTGTTCTCCTTATTCTCGTTTTTTGGGTTCATTTGGTAGTTTTCTTTAAATTATCTTTTTTTTTTCTTGTTCTTTGTTTTCCGTGTTCAACTAATCTTTTATTTGGAAAAAAACAAGAGAGTTAATGAAGTACACGGTTAAAAAAAAGAAGGTATTAATTGTCGTTGCAACGTTGAAATCGTGCATCGCAATGACTATTATAATATATAAAATCAAAGTTCGTTTCGATTCCTAAGCACACACAGAAGTAATAGTTTAGTTCTCCAAGTTTTTGAACCCAAATCCCTTCATTAATAGTAATTACAATCGTCTTAAAGTTTGGTGGCACCTTATTGCGTTGTTTTCCACTATCTTTCTTTATGGTTCCAATTTAATCATCATAACCATGTTCTTAACAATTCAATCTTTCTTACTTCTTTGAGTTCTTGGGTTCCTAGGTTGTTATCCTAAAGGATCCACTTCATTTGGTATCAAAAACCTGGTTGCTGATAATAGTTTAAATATCTTCATATTTCTATTTTTGGAATTTTACATTTAAAAATATTAGTCGTTTGATTGTTTTCTACTTTCTTAAGTCACAAATTACAAAAATAGAAAGATATTTTGTTCTTCAAGTCTTGTGTTTTCTTTCAATTTTGTTCTCCTTATTCTCGTTTTCTGGGTTCATTTGGTAGTTTTCTTTAAATTATCTGTTTTTTTCTCGATCTTTGTTTTCCGTGTTAAACTTATCTTTTATCTTGAAAAAAACAAGAGAGCTACTGAAGTGCACGGTTAAAAAAAAGAAGGTATTAATTGGCGTTGCAACTTTTAAATCGTGCAACACAATGACTATTATAATATATCAAATCAAAGCTCTTTTCGATTGCTAAGCACACATAGAAGAAATCGTTCAGTTCTCCAAGTTTTTGAACCCAAAACGCTTCATTAATAGTAATTACAAATGTCTTAAAGTTTGGTGGCACCTTATTGCGTTGTTTTCCACTATCTTTCTTTATGGTTCCAATTTAATCATCATAACCATGTTCTTAACAATTCAATCTTTCTTACTTCTTTGAGTTCTTGGGTTCCTAGGTTGTTAGCCTAAAGGATCCACTTCATTTGGTATCAAAAACATGGTTGCTGAAAATAGGTTATCTATCTTCATATATCTATTTTTTGAATTCTAGATTTAAAATTTTTTGTCCTTTGATTGTTTTCCGCTTTCTTAAGTCACAAATCACAAAAATAGAAAGATATTTTGTTCTGCAAGTCTTGTGTTTTCTTCCAATTTTGTTCTCCTTATTCTCATTTTTAGGGTTCATTTGGTAGTTTTCTTTAAATTCTTTGTTTTTTTCTCGTTCTTTGTTTTCCATGTTCAATTTATCTTTTAACTTGAAAAAAACAAGAGAGCCACTGAAGTACACGGTTAAAAAAATGAAGGTATTAATTGGCATTGCAATTTTAAATCGTGCAACACAATGACTATTATAATATATGAAATCAATGCTCGTTTCGATTCCTAAAGCACACACAGAAGTAATAGTTTAGTTTTCTAAGTTTTTGAACCAAATCCCTTTATTAATAGTAATTACAATCATCTTAAAGTTTTGTGGCTTGCGTTGTTTTCTTTACAATTTAATCATCATAACCATGTTCTTAACAATTCAATCTTTCTTACTTCTTTGAGTTCTTGGGTTCCTAGGTTGTTAGCCTAACGGATCCACTTCATTTGGTATCAAAAACATGGTTGCTGAAAATAGGTTAAATATCTTCATATTTCTCTTTTTTTGAATTTTAGATATAAAAAATTTGTCTTTTGATTTTTTTCTGCTTTCTTAAGTCTTAAATAAGAAAATAAAAACATATTTTGTTATTCAAGTCTTGTGTTTTCTTTCAATTTTGTTCTCCTTATTTTTCGTTTTTGGAATTCATTTGGTAGTTTTATTTAAATTAACTGTTTTTTTCTTGTTCTTTTTTTTCGTGTGCAACTTATCTTTTATCTTGAAAATAACAAGAGAGAAACTGAAGTTCACAGTTAAAAAAAAGAAGGTATTAATTGGAGTTGCACCTTTTAAATCGTGCATCGCAATGACTTTTATAATAAATCAAATCAAAGCTCAAAACGATTCCTAAGCACATATAAAAGTAATAGTTTAGTTCTCCAAGGTTTTGAACCCATATCCATTCATTAATAGTAATTACAATCGTCTTAAAGTTTGGTGGCACCATATTTCTTTGTTTTTCATTCTCTTTCTTTTTGGTTCCAATTTAATTATTAAAACCATGTTCTTAGCAATTCAATCTTTCTCACTTCATTGAGTTTCTGGGTGCCTAGGTTGTTAGCCTAAAGGATACACTTCATTTGGTATCAAAAACTTGGTTGCTGAAAATAGGTTATCTATATTCATATTTCTAATTTTGAATTATAGATTTGAAAAAATTTTCCTTTGATTGTTTTCTGCTTTCTTAAGTCACAAATCATAAAAATAGAAACATATTTTTTTTTTCAAGTCTTGTGTTTTCTTTTAATTTTGTTCGCCTTATTCCCGTTTTTGGGTTCATTTGGTAGTTTTCTTTAAATTATCTGTTTTTTTTTCTTGTTCTTTGTTTTCCGTGTTCAACTTATCTTTTATTTGAAAAAAAAAACAATAGAGTTAATGAAGTACACTGTTAAAAAAAAGAAGGTATTAATTGTCGTTGCAACTTTGAAATCTTGCATCGCAATGACTATAATAATATATCAAATCAAAGCTCGTTTCGATTCCTAAGCACACACAGTATTAATAGTTTAGTTCTCCATGTTTTTGAACCTAAATCCCTTCATTAATAGTAATTACAATCGTCTTAAAATTTGGTGGCACCTTATTGCTTTGTTTTCCATTCTCTTTCTTTATGGTTCCAATTTAATCATCATAACCATGTTCTTAGCAATTCAATCTTTCTTACTTCTTTGAGTTCTTTGGTTCGTAGGTTGTTAGCCTAAAGGATCCACATCATTTGGTATCAAAAACTTGGTTGCTGAAAATAGGTTATCTATCTTCATATTTCTCTTTTTTGAATTTTAGATTTAAAAAAATTTGTCCTTTGATTGTTTTCTGCTTTCTTAAGTCACAAATCACAAAAATAGAAACATATTTTGTTTTTCAAGTCTTGTGTTTTCTTTCAATTTTGTTCTCCTTATTTTCGTTTTTGGGGTTCATTTGGTAGTTTACTTTAAATTCTCTGTTTCTTTTCTTGTTCTTTGCTTTCCGTGAGCAACTTATCTTTTACCTTGAAAAAAACAAGACAGTTAATGAAGTAAAAGATTAAAAAAAAGAATGTATTAATTGGCTTTGCAACTTTGAAATCATGCATCCCAATGACTATTATAATCTATCAAATAAAAGCTCGTTTCGATTCCTATGCACGCACAGAAGTAAAAATTTAGTTCTCCAAGTTTTTGAACACAAATCTCTTCATTAATAGTAATTACAATCGTCTTAAAGTTTGGTGGCACCTTATTGCGTTGTTTTCCATTCTCTTTCTTTATGGTTCCAATTTAATCATCATAACCATGTTCTTAGCAATTCAATCTTTCTTACTTCTTTGAGTTCTTGGGTTCCTAGGTTGTTAGCCTAAAGGATCCACTTCATTTGGTATCAAAAACTTGGTTGCTGAAAATAGGTTATCTATCTTCATATTTCTCTTCTTTGAATTCTGGCTTTAAAAAAATTTGTATTTTGATTATTTTCTACTTTCATAAGTCTTAAATAAGAAAATAAAAACATATTTTGTTTTTCAAGTCTTGTGTTTTCTTTCAATTTTGTTCTCCTTATTTTCTTTTTTGGAATTCATTTGGTAGTTTTCTTTAAATTCTCTGTTTTTTTCTTGTTCTTTGTTTACCTTGTTCCACTTATCTTTTATCTTGAAAAAAAAAGAGAGCTACTTAAGTACACGGTTGAAAAAAAGAAGGTATTAAATGGTGTTGCAACTTTTAAATCAGGCATCGCAATCACCCATATAATATATCAAATCAAATCTCGTTTCGATTCCAAAGCACACACAAAAGTAATAGTTTAGTTCTCCAAGTTTTTGAACCCAAATCCCTTCATTAATAGTAATTACAATCGTCATAAAGTTTGGTGGCACCTTATTGCTTTGTTTTCCATTCTCTTTCTTTATGGTTCCAATTTAATCATCATAACCATGTTCTTAGCAATTCAATCTTTCTCATTTCTTTGAGTTCCTGGGTTCCTAGGTTGTTTTCCTAAGGGATCCTCATCATTGGGTATCAAAATCTTGATTGTTGAAAATAGGTTATCTTCTTTATATATCTATATTTTGAAATTTAGATTTAAAAAAATTTGTCCTTTGATTATGTTCACCTTTCTTATGTCACAAATCAGAAAAAATAAAAGAATGAAATTTTGTCCTTTAAGTCTTGTGTTTCTTTCAATTTTGTTCTCCTTATTTTCGTATTTGGAATTCATATGGTATTTTTCTTTAAGTTCTCTATTTTTTTTCTTGTTCTTTGTTTTACTGTGTTCAACTTACCTTTTATCTTGAAAAAAACAAGAGAGCTACTGAAGTACACGGTTAAAGAAAAAAGAAAGTTTCAATTGGTGTTGCAACTTTTAAATCGTGCATCGCAATGACTATTATACTATATCAAATCGAATCTCATTTCGATTCCTAAGCATACAGAAGTAATAGTTTAGTTCTCCAAGTTTTTGTACCCAAATCCCATCATTAATAGTAATTACAATCGTCTTTAAGTTTGGTGGCATCTTATTGCTTTGTTTTCCATTCTGTTTCTTTATGGCTCCAATTTAATCATAATAACCATCATCTTAGAAATTCAATCTTTCTTACTTCTCTATGTTCCTTGGTTCCATGGTTGTCACCCTATTGGATCCAAATCATTTGGTAAAAAAAACTTGGTTGTTGAAATTTGGTTATCTATCTTCATATTTCTCTGTTTTGAGTTTTAGATTTAAAATAATTTGTCTTTTGATTGTTTTCTGCTTTCTTAAGTCAAAATCACAAAAATAGAAAGATATTTTTATTTTCAAGTCTTGTGTTTTCTTTCAATTTTGTTCTCCTTATTTTTTGTTTTTGGAATTCATTTGGTAGTTATCTTTAAATTCTCTGTTTTTTTCTTGTTCTTTGTTTTCCGTGTTTAACTTATCTTTTGTCTTGAAAAAAAACAAGAGACCTACTGAAGTACACGGTTAAAAAAAAAGAAGGTTTTAATTGGCGTTGAAACTTTTAAATAGTGCATCGCAAAGACTATTATAATATATCAAATCAAAGCTCGTATCGATTCCTAAGCACACACAGAAGTAATAGATTAGTTCTCCAAGTTTTTGAACCCAAATACCTTCATTAATAATAATTACAATCGTCTTAAAGTTTGGTGGCACCGTATTGCTTTGTTTTTTCCATTCTCTTTCTTTATGGTTCCAATTTAATCATCATAACCATTTTTTAGCAATTCAATCATTCTTACTTCTTTGAGTTCCTGGGTTCCTAGGTTGTTAGCCGAAAGGATCCATATCAATTGATGTCAAAAACTTGGTTGTCGAAATTTGGTAATCTATCTTCATATTTCTCTTTTTTGAGTTTTAGATTTAAAATAATTTGACTTTTGATTGTTTTCTCTTTCTAAATTCACAAATCACAAAAATAAAAAGATATTTTGTTCTTCAAGTCTTGTGTTTTCTGTCAATTTTGTTCTCCACATTTTCGTTTTTGGAATTCATTTGGTGTATTTCTTTAAATTCTCTGTTTTGTTTTCTGGTTTTTTGTTTCCCGTGTTCAACTTATCTTTTATCTTGAAAAAACTTGAGAGCTACTAAAGTAGGTTAAAAAAAAGAAGGTTTTAATTGGCGATGCATCTTTTAAATCGTGCATCGCAATGACTATTATAATATATCAAATCAAAGCTCGTTTCGATTCTTAAGCACACACAGAAGTAATAGTTTAGTTCTCCAAGTTTTTGAACCCAAATCCCTTCATTAATAGTAATTACAATCGTCTTAATGTTTGGTGGCACCGTATTGATTTGTTTCTCCATTCTCTTTCTATATGGTTCCAATTTAATGATCATAACCATGTTTTTAGCAATTCAATCATTCTTACTTCTTTGAGTTCCTGGGTTCCTAGGTTGTTAGGCGAAAGGATCCTTATCATTTGATATGAAAAACTTGGATGTCGAAATTTAGTCATCTATCTTCATATTTTTTTTTTTGAGTTTTAGATTTAAAATAATTTGTCTTTTGATTGTTTTCTGCTTTCTAAAGTCACAAATCACCAAAATAAAAAGATATTTTGTTCTTCAAGTCTTGTGTTTTCTGTCAATTTTGTTCTCCACATTTTCGTTTTTGGAATTCATTTGGTGTATTTCTTTAAATTCTCTGTTTTGTTTTCTGGTTTTTTGTTTCCCGTGTTCAACTTATCTTTTATCTTGAAAATATTAAGAGGGCTATAGTAGTACACGGTTAAAAAAAAGAAGGTATTAATTGGCGTTGCGACTTTTAAATAGTGCATCGCAATGACTATTATAATATATCAAATCAAAGCTCGTTTCGATTCCTAAGCACACAGAAGTAATAGTTTAGTTCTCCAAGTTTTTGAACCCAAATCCCTTCATTAATAGTAATTACAATCGTCTTAAAGTTTGGTGGCACCGTATTGCTTTGTTTTCCATTCTGTTTCTTTATGGTTCCAATTTAATCATAATAACCATGTTCTTAGCAATTCAATCTTTCTTACTTCTCTGTGTTCCTTTGTTCCTAGGTTGTCAGCCTAATGGATCCATATCATTTGGTATCAAAAACTTGGTTGTTGAAATTTGGTCATCTATCTTCATATTTCTCTTTTTTGAGTTTTAGATTTAAAATAATTTGTCTTTTGATTGTTTTCTGCTTTCTAAAGTCACAAATCACAAAAATAAAAAGATATTTTGTTCTTCAAGTCTTGTGTTTTCTGTCAATTTTGTTCTCCACATTTTCGTTTTTGGAATTCATTTGGTGTATTTCTTTAAATTCTCTGTTTTGTTTTTTCTGGTTTTTTGTTTCCCGTGTTCAACTTATCTTTTATCTTGAAAAAATTAAGAGGGCTATAGTAGTACACGGTTAAAAAAAAGAAGGTTTTAATTGGCGTTGCGACTTTTAAATAGTGCATCGCAATGACTATTATAATATATCAAATCAAAGCTCGTTTCGATTCCTAAGCACACACAGAAGTAATAGTTTAGTTCTCCAAGTTTTTGAACCCAAATCCCTTCATTAATAGTAATTACAATCGTCTTAAAGTTTGGTGGCACCGTATTGCTTTGTTTTTTCCATTCTCTTTCTTTATGGCAATTTAATCTTCATTTCCATTTTTTAGCTATTCAATCATTCTTATTTCTTTGGGTTCTTTTGTTCCTAGGTTGTCAGCCTAATGGATCCAAATCATTTGGTATCAAAAACTTGGTTGTTGAAATTTGGTCATCTATCTTCATATTTCTCTTTTTTGAGTTTTAGATTTAAAATAATTTGTCTTTTGATTGTTTTCTGCTTTCTAAAGTCACAAATCACAAAAATAAAAAGATATTTTGTTCTTCAAGTCTTGTGTTTTCTGTCAATTTTGGTCTCCACATTTTCGTTTTTGGAATTCATTTGGTATATTTCTTTAAATTCTCTGTTTTTTTTCTTGTTTTTTGTTTCCCGTGTTCAACTTATCTTTTATCTTGAAAAACTTAAGAGGGCTATAGTAGTACACGGTTAAAAAAAAAAGAAGGTTTTAATTGGCATTGCGACTTTTAAATAGTGCATCGCAATGACTATTATAATATATCAAATCAAAGCTCGTTTCGATTCCTAAGCACACACAGAAGTAATAGTTTAGTTCTCCAAGTTTTTGAACCCAAATCCCTTCATTAATAGTAATTACAATCGTCTTAAAGTTTGGTGGCACCTTATTGCTTTGTTTTCCATTCTGTTTCTTTATGGTTCCAATTTAATCATAATAACCATGTTCTTAGAAATGCAATCTTTCTTACTTCTCTGTGTTCCTTTGTTCCTAGGTTGTCAGCCGATTGGATCCAAATCATTTGGTATCAAAAACTTGGTTGTTGAAATGTGGTCATCTATCTTCATATTTCTCTTTTTTGAGTTTTAGATTTAAAATAATTTGTCTTTTGATTGTTTTCTGCTTTCTAAAGTCACAAATCACAAAAATAAAAATATATTTTGTTCTTTAAGTCTTGTGTTTTCTGTCAATTTTGGTCTCCACATTTTCGTTTTTGGAATTCATTTGGTATATTTCTTCAAATTCTCTGTTTTGTTTTCTTGTTTTTTGTTTCCCATGTTCAACTTATCATTTTATCTGGAAAAAAATAAGAGGGCTATAGTAGTACACGGTTAAAAAAAAGGTTTTAATTGGCGTTACGACTTTTAAATCATGCATCGCAATGACTATTATAATATATCAAATCAAAGCTCGTTTCGATTCCTAAGCACACACAGAAGTAATAGTTTAGTTCTCCAAGTTTTATAACCCAAATCCCTTCATTAATAGTAATTACAATCGTCTTAAAGTTTGTTGTCACCTTATTGCTTTGTTTTCCATTCTGTTTCTTTATGGTTCCAATTTAATCATGATAACCATTTTCTTAGAAATTCAATCTTTCTTACTTCTCTGTGTTCCTTTGGTCCTAGGTTGTCAGCCTAATGGATCCAAATCATTTGGTATCAAAAACTTGGCTGTTGAAATTTGGTCATCTATCATCATATTTCTCTTTTTTGAGTTTTAGATTTAAAATAATTTGTCTTTTGACTGTTTTCTGCTTTCTAAAGTCACTAATCACAAAAATAAAAAGATATTTTGTTCTTCAAGTCTTGTGTTTTCGGTAAATTTTGGTGTCCACATTTTCGTTTTTGGAATTCATTTGGTATATTTCTTTAAATTCTCTCTTCTTTTTTCTTGTTTTTTGTTTCCCGTGTTCAACTTATCTTTTATCTTGAAAAACTTAAGAGGGCTATAGTAGTACACGGTTAAAAAAAAGAAGGTGTTAATTGGCTTTGCGACTTTAAAATTGTGCATCGCAATGACTATTATAATATATCAAATCAAAGCTCGTTTCGATTCCTAAGCACACAAAAAGTAATTGTTTATTTCTCCAAGCTTTTGAACCCAAATCCCTTCATTAATAGTAATTACAATCAATTTAAAGTTTGGTGGCACCTTATTGCTTTGTTTAAAATTCTGTTTCTTTATGGTTCCAATTTAATCATAATAACCATGTTCTTAGCAATTCAATCTTTCTTACTTCTCTGACTTGCTTTGTTCCTAGGTTGTCAGCCGATTGGATCCAAATCATTTGGTATCAAAAACTTGGTTGTTGAAATTTGGTCATCTATCTTCACATTTCTCTTTTTTGAGTTTTAGATTTAAAATAATTTTTCCTTTGACTCTTTTCTGCTTTCTAAAGTCACAAATCACAAAAATAAAAAGATATTTTGTTCTTCAAGTCTTGTGTTTTCGGTCAATTTTGGTGTCCACATTTTCGTTTTTGTAATTCATTTGGTATATTTCTTCGAAATCTATGTTTTTTTTTCTTGCTTTTTTGTTTCCCGTGTTCAACTAATCGTTTATCATGATAAAATTAAGAGGGCTATAGTAGTACACAGTTAAAAAAAAAAGGTTTTAATTTTCGTTGCAACTTTTAAATCGTGCATCACAATGAATATTATAATATATCAAATCAAAGCTCGTTTCGACACATAAGCACACACTGAAGTAATAGTTTAGCTCTCCAAGTTTTTGAACCCAAATCACCTCATTAATACGAATTACAATCGTCTTAAAATTTGGTGGCACCTTATTGAGTTGTTTTCCATTCTCTTTCTTTATGGTTCCAATTTAATCATCATAACCATGTTCTTAGCAATTCCATCTTTCTTACTTCTTTGTGTTCCTTTGTTCCTAGGTTGTCAGCCGATTGGATCCAAATCATTTGGTATCAAAAACTTGGTTGTTGAAATTTGGTCATCTATCTTCATATTTCTCTTTTTTGAGTTTTATATTTAAAATAATTTGTCTTTTGATTGTTTTTTCTGCTTTCTAAAGTCACAAATCACAAAAATAAAAAGATATTTTGTTCTTCAAGTCTTGTGTTTTCTGTCAATTTTGGTCTCCACATTTTCGTTTTTGGAATTCATTTGGTATATTTCTTTAAATTCTCTATTTTTTTCTTGTTTTTTGTTTCCCGTGTTCAACTTATCTTTTATCTTGAAAAAATTAAGAGGGCTATAGTAGTACACGGTTAAAAAAAAGAAGGTTTTAATTGGCGTTGCGACTTTTAAATCGTGCATCGCAATGACTATTATAATATATCAAATCAAAGCTCGTTTCGATTCCTAAGCACACACAGAAGTAATAGTTTAGTTCTCCAAGTTTTTGAACCCAAATCCCTTCATTAATAGTAATTACAATCGTCTTAAAGTTTGGTGGCACCTTATTGCTTTGTTTTCCATTCTGTTTCTTTATGGTTCCAATTTAATCATAATAACCATGTTCTTAGCAATTCAATCTTTCTTACTTCTCTGTGTTCCTTTGTTCCTAGGTTGTCAGCCTAATGGATCCAAATCATTTGGTATCAAAAACTTGGTTGTTGAAATTTGGTCATCTATCTTCATATTTCTCTTTTTTGAGTTTTAGATTTAAAATAATTTGTCTTTTGATTGTTTTCTGCTTTCTAAAGTCACAAATCACAAAAATAAAAAGATATTTTGTTCTTCAAGTCTTGTGTTTTCTGTCAATTTTGGTCTCCACATTTTCGTTTTTGGAATTCATTTGGTATATTTCTTTAAATTCTCTGTTTTTTTCTTGTTTTTTGTTTCCCGTGTTCAACTTATCTTTTATCTTGAAAAAATTAAGAGGGCTATAGTAGTACACGGTTAAAAAAAAAGAAGGTTTTAATTGGCGTTGCGACTTTTAAATCGTGCATCGCAATGACTATTATAATATATCAAATCAAAGCTCGTTTCGATTCCTAAGCACACACAGAAGTAATAGTTTAGTTCTCCAAGTTTTTGAACCCAAATCCCTTCATTAATAGTAATTACAATCGTCTTAAAGTTTGGTGGCACCTTATTGCTTTGTTTTCCATTCTGTTTCTTTATGGTTCCAATTTAATCATAATAACCATGTTCTTAGCAATTCAATCTTTCTTACTTCTTTGTGTTCCTTTGTTCCTAGGTTGTCAGCCTAATGGATCCAAATCATTTGGTATCAAAAAATTGGTTGTTGAAATTTGGTCATCTATCTTCATATTTCTTTTTTTTTTTGAGTTTTAGATTTAAAATAATTTGTCTTTTGATTGTTTTCTTCTTTCTAAAGTCACAAATCACAAAAATAAAATGATATTTTCTTCTTCAAGTCTTGTGTTTTCGGTCAATTTTGGTCCCCACATTTTCGTTTTTGGAATTCAGTTGGTATATTTGTTTAAATTCTCTATTTTTTTTCTTGTTTTTTGTTTCCCGTGTTCAACTTATCTTTTATCTTGAAAAAATTAAGAGGGCTATAGTAGTACACGGTTAAAAAAAGAGAAGGTTTTAATTGGCGTTGCAACTTTTAATTTGTGCATCGAAATGTCTATTAAATATATCAAATCAAAGCGCATTTCGATTCTTGAGCACACACTCAAGTAATAGTTTAGTTATCCAAGTTTTGAACCCAAATCCCTTCATTAACAGTAATTACAATCGTCTTAAAGTTTGGTGGCACCTTATTGCATTGTTTTCCATTCTCTTTCTTTATGGTTCCAATTTAATCATCATAACCATGTTCTTAGCAATTCAATCTTTCTTACTTCTCTGTGTTCCTTTGTTCCTAGGTTGTCAGCCGATTGGATCCAAATCATTTGGTATCAAAAACTTGGTTGTTGAAATTTGGTCATCTATCTTCATATTTCTCTTTTTTGAGTTTTAGATTTAAAATAATTTGTCTTTTGATTGTTTTCTGCTTTCTAAAGTCACAAATCACAAAAATAAAATGATATTTTGTTCTTCAAGTCTTGTGTTTTCTGTCAATTTTGGTCTCCACATTTTCGTTTTTGGAATTCATTTGGTATATTTCTTTAAATTCTCTATTTTTTTTCTTGTTTTTTGTTTCCCGTGTTCAACTTATCTTTTATCTTGAAAAAATTAAGAGGGCTATAGTAGTACACGGTTAAAAAAAGAGAAGGTTTTAATTGGCGTTGCATCTTTTAAATCGTGCATCGCAATGACTATTATAATATATCAAATCAAAGCTCGTTTCGATTTCTAAGCACACACAGAAGTAATAGTTTAGTTCTCCAAGTTTTTGAACCCAAATCCCTTCATTAATAGTAATTACAATCGTCTTAAAGTTTGGTGGCACCTTATTGCTTTGTTTTCCATTTTGTTTCTTTATGGTTCCAATTTAATCATAATAACCATGTTCTTAGCAATTATATCTATCTTACTTCTCTGTGTTCCTTTGTTCCTAGGTTGTCAGCCGATTGGATCCAAATCATTTGGTATCAAAAACTTGGTTGTTGAAATTTGGTCATCTATCTTCATATTTCTCTTTTTTGAGTTTTAGATTTAAAATAATTTGTCTTTTGATTGTTTTCTGCTTTCTAAAGTCACAAATCACAAAAATAAAATGATATTTTCTTCTTCAAGTCTTGTGTTTTCGGTCAATTTTGGTGTCCACATTTTCGTTTTTGGAATTCATTTGGTATATTTCTTCAAAATCTATGTTTTTTTTCTTGTTTTTTGTTTCCCGTGTTCAACTTATCTTTTATCTTAAAAAAATTAAGAGGGCTACAGAAGTAAACGGTTAAAAAAAAGAAGGTTTTAATTGGCGTTGCAACTTTTAAATCGTGCATCGCAATCACTATTATAATATATCAAATCAAAGCTCGTTTCGATTTCTAAGTACACACGGAAGTAATAGTTTAGTTCTCCAAATTTTTGAACCCAAATCCCTTCATTAATCGTAATTAAAATCGTCTTAAAGTTTGGTGGCACCTTATTGCTTTGGTTTCCATTTTTTTCTTTATGGTTCCGATTTAATCATAGTAACCATGTTCTTAGCAATTATATCTATCTTACTTCTATGTGTTCCTTTGTTCCTAGGTTGTCAGCCGATTGGATCCAAATCATTTGGTATCAAAAACTTGGTTGTTGAAATTTGGTCATCTATCTTCATATTTCTCTTTTTTGAGTTTTAGATTTAAAATAATTTGTCTTTTGATTGTTTTCTACTTTCTAAAGTCACAAATCACAAAAATAAAAAGATATTTTGTTCTTCAAGTCTTGTGTTTTCTGTCAATTTTGGTCTCCACATTTTCGTTTTTGGAATTCATTCGGTATATTTCTTTAAATTCTCTCTTTTTTTTCTTGTTTTTTGTTTCCCGTGTTCAACTTATCTTTTATCTTGAAAAACTTAAGAGGGCTATAGTAGTACACGGTTAAAAAAAAGAAGGTATTAATTGGCGTTGCGACTTTTAAATAGTGCATCGCAATGACTATTATAATATATCAAATCAAAGCTCGTTTCGATTCCTAAGCACACACAGAAGTAATAGTTTAGTTCTCCAAGCTTTTGAACCCAAATCCCTTCATTAATAGTAATTACAATCGTCTTAAAGTTTGGTGGCACCTTATTGCTTTGTTTTCCATTCTGTTTCTTTATGGTTCCAATTTAATCATAATAACCATGTTCTTAGCAATTCAATCTTTCTTACTTCTCTGTGTTCCTTTGTTCCTAGGTTGTCAGCCTAATGGATCCAAATCATTTGGTATCAAAAACTTGGTTGTTGAAATTTGGTCATCTATCTTCATATTTCTTTTTTTTTTGAGTTTTAGATTTAAAATAATTTGTCTTTTGATTGTTTTCTGCTTTCTAAAGTCACAAATCACAAAAATAAAAAGATATTTTGTTCTTCAAGTCTTGTGTTTTCTGTCAATTTTGGTGTCCACATTTTCGTTTTTGGAATTCATTTGGTATATTTCTTCAAAATCTATGTTTTTTTTCTTGTTTTTTGTTTCCCGTGTTCAACTTATCTTTTATCTTGAAAAAATTAAGAGGGCTATAGTAGTACACGGTTAAAAAAAAGAAGGTTTTAATTGGCGTTGCGACTTTTAAATCGTGCATCGCAATGACTATTATAATATATCAAATCAAAGCTCGTTTCGATTCCTAAGCACACACAGAAGTAATAGTTTAGTTCTCCAAGCTTTTGAACCCAAATCCCTTCATTAATAGTAATTACAATCGTCTTAAAGTTTGGTGGCACCTTATTGCTTTGTTTTCCATTCTGTTTCTTTATGGTTCCAATTTAATCATAATAACCATGTTCTTAGCAATTCAATCTTTCTTACTTCTCTGTGTTCCTTTGTTCCTAGGTTGTCAGCCTAATGGATCCATATCATTTTTTATCAAAAACTTGGTTGTTGAAATTTGGTCATCTATCTTCATATTTCTATTTTTTGAGTTTTAGATTTAAAATAATTTGTCTTTAGATTGTTTTCTGCTTTCTAAAGTCACAAATCACAAAAATAAAAAGATATTTTGTTCTTCAAGTCTTGTGTTTTCTGTCAATTTTGGTCTCCTCATTTTCGTTTTTGGAATTCATTTGATATATTTCTTTAAATTCTCTGTTTTTTTTCTTGTTTTTTGTTTCCTATGTTCAACTTATCTTTTACCTTGAAAAAATTAAGAGGGCTACAGAAGTAAATGGTTAAAAAAGAAGAAGGTTTTAATTGGCGTTGCAACTTTTAAATTGTGCATCGCAATGACTATTATAATATATCAAATCCAAGCTCGTTTCGATTCCGACGCAAACACAGAAGTAATAGTTTAGTTCTCCAAGTTTTTGAACCCAAATCCCTTCATTAATAGTAATTACAATCGTCTTAAAGTTTGGTGGCACCTTATTGCTTTGTTTTCCATTCAGTTTCTTTATGGTTCCAATTTAATCATAATAACCATGTTCTTAGAAATTCAATCTTTCTTACTTCTCTGTGTTCCTTTGTTCCTAGGTTGTCAGCCTAATGGATCCAAATCATTTGGTATCAAAAACTTGGTTGTTGAAATTTGGTCATCTATCTTCATATTTCTCTTTTTTGAGTTTTAGATTTAAAATAATTTGTCTTTTGATTGTTTTCTTCTTTCTAAAGTCACAAATCACAAAAATAAAAAGATATTTTGTTCTTCAAGTCTTGTGTTTTCTGTCAATTTTGTTCTCCACATTTTCGTTTTTGGAATTCATTTGGTGTATTTCTTTAAATTCTCTGTTTTGTTTTTTCTGGTTTTTTGTTTCCCGTGTTCAACTTATCTTTTATCTTGAAAAAATTAAGAGGGCTATAGTAGTACACGGTTAAAAAAAAGAAGGTTTTAATTGGCGATGCATCTTTTAAATCGTGCATCGCAATGACTATTATAATATATCAAATCAAAGCTCGTTTCGATTCTTAAGCACACACAGAAGTAATAGTTTAGTTCTCCAAGTTTTTGAACCCAAATCCCTTCATTAATAGTAATTACAATCGTCTTAAAGTTTGGTGGCACCGTATTGCTTTGTTTTCCATTCTGTTTCTTTATGGTTCCAATTTAATCATAATAACCATGTTCTTAGCAATTCAATCTTTCTTACTTCTCTGTGTTCCTTTGTTCCTAGGTTGTCAGCCTAATGGATCCATATCATTTGGTATCAAAAACTTGGTTGTTGAAATTTGGTCATCTATCTTCATATTTCTCTTTTTTGAGTTTTAGATTTAAAATAATTTGTCTTTTGATTGTTTTCTGCTTTCTAAAGTCACAAATCACCAAAATAAAAAGATATTTTGTTCTTCAAGTCTTGTGTTTTCTGTCAATTTTGTTCTCCACATTTTCGTTTTTGGAATTCATTTGGTGTATTTCTTTAAATTCTCTGTTTTGTTTTCTGGTTTTTTGTTTCCCGTGTTCAACTTATCTTTTATCTTGAAAAAATTAAGAGGGCTATAGTAGTACACGGTTAAAAAAAAGAAGGTTTTAATTGGCGATGCATCTTTTAAATCGTGCATCGCAATGACTATTATAATATATCAAATCAAAGCTCGTTTCGATTCTTAAGCACACACAGAAGTAATAGTTTAGTTCTCCAAGTTTTTGAACCCAAATCCCTTCATTAATAGTAATTACAATCGTCTTAAAGTTTGGTGGCACCGTATTGCTTTGTTTTCCATTCTGTTTCTTTATGGTTCCAATTTAATCATAATAACCATGTTCTTAGCAATTCAATCTTTCTTACTTCTCTGTGTTCCTTTGTTCCTAGGTTGTCAGCCTAATGGATCCATATCATTTGGTATCAAAAACTTGGTTGTTGAAATTTGGTCATCTATCTTCATATTTCTCTTTTTTGAGTTTTAGATTTAAAATAATTTGTCTTTTGATTGTTTTCTGCTTTCTAAAGTCACAAATCACAAAAACAAAAAGATATTTTGTTCTTCAAGTCTTGTGTTTTCTTTCAATTTTGGTCTCCACATTTTCGTTTTTTGAATTCATTCGGTATATTTCTTTAAATTCTCTCTTGTTTTTTCTAGTTTTTTGTTTCCCGTGTTCAACTTATCTTTTATCTTGAAAAAATTAAGAGGGCTATAGTAGTACACGGTTAAAAAAAAAGAAGGTTTTAATTGGCGTTGCGACTTTTAAATAGTGCATCGCAATGACTATTATAATATATCAAATCAAAGCTCGTTTCGATTCTTAAGCACACACAGAAGTAATAGTTTAGTTCTCCAAGTTTTTGAACCGAAATCCCTTCATTAATAGTAATTACAATCGTCTTAAAGTTTGGTGGCACCCTATTGCTTTGTTTTCCATTCTGTTTCTTTATGGTTCCAATTTAATCATAATAACCATGTTCTTAGCAATTCAATCTTTCTTACTTCTCTGTGTTCCTTTGTTCCTAGGTTGTCAGCCTAATGGATCCATATCATTTGGTATCAAAAACTTGGTTGTTGAAATTTGGTCATCTATCTTCATATTTCTCTTTTTTGAGTTTTAGATTTAAAATAATTTGTCTTTTGATTGTTTTCTGCTTTCTAAAGTCACAAATCACAAAAACAAAAAGATATTTTGTTCTTCAAGTCTTGTGTTTTCTTTCAATTTTGGTCTCCACATTTTCGTTTTTTGAATTCATTCGGTATATTTCTTTAAATTCTCTCTTGTTTTTTCTAGTTTTTTGTTTCCCGTGTTCAACTTATCTTTTATCTTGAAAAAATTAAGAGGGCTATAGTAGTACACGGTTAAAAAAAAGAAGGTTTTAATTGGCGATGCATCTTTTAAATCGTGCATCGCAATGACTATTATAATATATCAAATCAAAGCTCGTTTCGATTCTTAAGCACACACAGAAGTAATAGTTTAGTTCTCCAAGTTTTTGAACCCAAATCCCTTCATTAATAGTAATTACAATCGTCTTAAAGTTTGGTGGCACCGTATTGCTTTGTTTTCCATTCTGTTTCTTTATGGTTCCAATTTAATCATAATAACCATGTTCTTAGCAATTCAATCTTTCTTACTTCTCTGTGTTCCTTTGTTCCTAGGTTGTCAGCCTAATGGATCCATATCATTTGGTATCAAAAACTTGGTTGTTGAAATTTGGTCATCTATCTTCATATTTCTCTTTTTTGAGTTTTAGATTTAAAATAATTTGTCTTTTGATTGTTTTCTGCTTTCTAAAGTCACAAATCACAAAAATAAAAAGATATTTTGTTCTTCAAGTCTTGTGTTTTCTGTCAATTTTGGTCTCCACATTTTCGTTTTTGGAATTCATTTGGTATATTTCTTTAAATTCTCTCTTTTTTTCTTGTTTTTTGTTTCCCGTGTTCAACTTATCTTTTATCTTGAAAAAATTAAGAGGGCTATAGTAGTACACGGTTAAAAAAAAGAAGGTTTTAATTGGCGATGCATCTTTTAAATCGTGCATCGCAATGACTATTATAATATATCAAATCAAAGCTCGTTTCGATTCTTAAGCACACACAGAAGTAATAGTTTAGTTCTCCAAGTTTTTGAACCCAAATCCCTTCATTAATAGTAATTACAATCGTCTTAAAGTTTGGTGGCACCGTATTGCTTTGTTTTCCATTCTGTTTCTTTATGGTTCCAATTTAATCATAATAACCATGTTCTTAGCAATTCAATCTTTCTTACTTCTCTGTGTTCCTTTGTTCCTAGGTTGTCAGCCTAATGGATCCATATCATTTGGTATCAAAAACTTGGTTGTTGAAATTTGGTCATCTATCTTCATATTTCTCTTTTTTGAGTTTTAGATTTAAAATAATTTGTCTTTTGATTGTTTTCTGCTTTCTAAAGTCACAAATCACAAAAATAAAAAGATATTTTGTTCTTCAAGTCTTGTGTTTTCTGTCAATTTTGGTCTCCACATTTTCGTTTTTGGAATTCATTTTGTGTATTTCTTTAAATTCTCTGTTTTTTTCTTGTTTTTTGTTTCCCGTGTTCAACTTATCTTTTATCTTGAAAAAATTAGGAGGGCTATAGTAGTACACGGTTAAAAAAAAAAGGTTTTAATTGGCGTTGCGACTTTTAAATATTGCATCGCAATGACTATTATAATATATCAAATCAAAGCTCGTTTCGATTCCTAAGCACACACATAAGTAATAGTTTAGTTATCCAAGCTTTTGAACCCAAATCCCTTCATTAATAGTAATTACAATCGTCTTAAAGTTTGTTGTCACCTTATTGCTTTGTTTTCCATTCTGTTTCTTTATGGTTCCAATTTAATCATAATAACCATGTTCTTAGAAATTCAATCTTTCTTACTTCTCTGTGTTCCTTTGTTCCTAGGTTGTCACCCTATTGGATCCAAATCATTTGGTATCAAAAACTTGGTTGTTGAAATTTGGTCATCTATCTTCATATTTCTCTTTTTTGAGTTTTAGATTTAAAATAATTTGTCTTTTGATTGTTTTCTGCTTTCTAAAGTCACAAATCACAAAAATAAAAAGATATTTTGTTCTTCAAGTCTTGTGTTTTCTGTCAATTTTGGTCTCCACATTTTCGTTTTTGGAATTCATTCGGTGTATTTCTTTAAATTCTCTGTTTTTTTTCTTGTTTTTTGTTTCCCGTGTTCAACTTATCTTTTATCTTGAAAAAATTAAGAGGGCTATAGTAGTACACGGTTAAAAAAAAGAAGGTTTTAATTGGCGATGCATCTTTTAAATCGTGCATCGCAATGACTATTATAATATATCAAATCAAAGCTCGTTTCGATTCTTAAGCACACACAGAAGTAATAGTTTAGTTCTCCAAGTTTTTGAACCCAAATCCCTTCATTAATAGTAATTACAATCGTCTTAAAGTTTGGTGGCACCGTATTGCTTTGTTTTCCATTCTGTTTCTTTATGGTTCCAATTTAATCATAATAACCATGTTCTTAGCAATTCAATCTTTCTTACTTCTCTGTGTTCCTTTGTTCCTAGGTTGTCAGTCTAATGGATCCAAATCATTTGTTATCAAAAACTTGGTTGTTGAAATTTGGTCATCTATCTTCATATTTCTCTTTTTTGAGTTTTAGATTTAAAATAATTTGTCTTTTGATTGTTTTCTGCTTTCTAAAGTCACAAATCACAAAAATAAAAAGATATTTTGTTCTTCAAGTCTTGTGTTTTCTGTCAATTTTGGTCTCCACATTTTCGTTTTTGGAATTCATTTGGTATATTTCTTTAAATTCTCTATTTGTTTTCTTGTTTTATGTTTCCCGTGTTCAACTTATCTTTTATCTTGAAAAACTTAAGAGGGCTATAGTAGTACACGGTTAAAAAAAAAGGTTTTAATTGGCGTTACGACTTTTAAATCATGCATCGCAATGACTATTATAATATATCAAATCAAAGCTCGTTTCGATTCCTAAGCACACACAGAAGTAATAGTTTATTTCTCCAAGCTTTTGAATCCAAATCCCTTCATTAATAGTAATTACAATCGTTTTTAAGTTTGGTGGCACCTTATTGCTTTGTTTTCCATTCTGTTTCTTTATGGTTCCAATTTAATCATAATAACCATGTTCTTAGCAATTCAATCTTTCTTACTTCTTTGTGTTCCTTTGTTCCTAGGTTGTCAGCCTAATGGACCCAAATCATTTGGTATCAAAAACTTGGTTGTTGAAATTTGGTCATCTATCTTCATATTTCTCTTTTTTGAGTTTTAGATTTAAAATAATTTGTCTTTTGATTGTTTTCTGCTTTCTAAAGTCACAAATCACAAAAATAAAAAGATATTTTGTTCTTCAAGTCTTGTGTTTTCTGTCAATTTTGGTCTCCACATTTTCGTTTTTGGAATTCATTTGGTATATTTCTTTAAATTCTCTCTTCTTTTTTCTTGTTTTTTGTTTCCCGTGTTCAACTTATCTTTTATCTTGAAAAAATTAAGAGGGCTATAGTAGTACACGGTTAAAAAAAAGAAGGTTTTAATTGGCGTTGCAACTTTTAAATTGTGCATCGCAATGACTATTATAATATATCAAATCAAAGCACGTTTCGATTCCTAAGCACACACATAAGTAATAGTTTAGTTCTCCAAGTTTTTCAACCCAAATCCCTTCATTAGTAGTAATTACAATCGTCTTAAACTTTGGTGCACCTTATTGCTTTGTTTTACATTCTCTTTCTTTATGGTTCCAATTTAATCATAATAACCATGTTCTTAGCAATTCAATCTTTCTTACTTCTCTGTGTTCCTTTGTTCCTAGGTTGTCAGCCTAATGGATCCAAATCATTTGGTATCAAAAACTTGGTTGTTGAAATTTGGTCATCTATCTTCATATTTCTCTTTTTTGAGTTTTAGATTTAAAATAATTTGTCTTTTGATTGTTTTCTGCTTTCTAAAGTCACAAATCACAAAAATAAAAAGATATTTTGTTCTTCAAGTCTTGTGTTTTCTGTCAATTTTGGTCTCCACATTTTCGTTTTTGGAATTCATTTGGTATATTTCTTTAAATTCTCTGTTTTTTTTACTGTTTTTTGTTTCCCGTGTTCAACTTATCTTTTATCTTGAAAAACTTAAGAGGGCTATAGTAGTACACGGTTAAAAAAAAGAAGGTATTAATTGGCGTTGCGACTTTTAAATAGTGCATCGCAATGACTATTATAATATATCAAATCAAAGCTCGTTTCGATTCCTAAGCACACACAGAAGTAATAGTTTAGTTCTCCAAGCTTTTGAACCCAAATCCCTTCATTAATAGTAATTACAATCGTCTTAAAGTTTGGTGGCACCTTATTGCTTTGTTTTCCATTCTGTTTCTTTATGGTTCCAATTTAATCATAATAACCATGTTCTTAGCAATTCAATCTTTCTTACTTCTCTGTGTTCCTTTGTTCCTAGGTTGTCAGCCTAATGGATCCAAATCATTTGGTATCAAAAACTTGGTTGTTGAAATTTGGTCATCTATCTTCATATTTCTCTTTTTTGAGTTTTAGATTTAAAATAATTTGTCTTTTGATTGTTTTCTACTTTCTAAAGTCACAAATCACAAAAATAAAAAGATATTTTGTTCTTCAAATCTTGTGCTTTCTGTCAATTTTGGTCTCCACATTTTCGTTTTGGAATTCACTTGGTATATTTCTTTAAATTCTCTATTTGTTTTCTGGTTTTTTGTTTCCCGTGTTCAACTTATCTTTTATCTTGAAAAAATTAAGAGGGCTATAGTAGTACACGGTTAAAAAAAGAAGGTTTTAATTGGCGATGCATCTTTTAAATCGTGCATCGCAATGACTATTATAATATATCAAATCAAAGCTCGTTTCGATTCTTAAGCACACACAGAAGTAATAGTTTAGTTCTCCAAGTTTTTGAACCCAAATCCCTTCATTAATAGTAATTACAATCGTCTTAAAGTTTGGTGGCACCGTATTGCTTTGTTTTCCATTCTGTTTCTTTATGGTTCCAATTTAATCATAATAACCATGTTCTTAGCAATTCAATCTTTCTTACTTCTCTGTGTTCCTTTGTTCCTAGGTTGTCAGCCTAATGGATCCATATCATTTGGTATCAAAAACTTGGTTGTTGAAATTTGGTCATCTATCTTCATATTTCTCTTTTTTGAGTTTTAGATTTAAAATAATTTGTCTTTTGATTGTTTTCTGCTTTCTAAAGTCACAAATCACAAAAATAAAAAGATATTTTGTTCTTCAAGTCTTGTGTTTTCTGTCAATTTTGGTGTCCACATTTTCGTTTTTGGAATTCATTTGGTATATTTCTTCAAAATCTATGTTTTTTTTCTTGTTTTTTGTTTCCCGTGTTCAACTTATCTTTTATCTTGAAAATATTAAGAGGGATATAGAAGTAAACGGTTAAAAAAACGAAGGTTTTAATTGGCGTTGCGACTTTTAAATTGTGCATCGCGATGACTATTATAATATATCAAATCAAAGCTCGTTTCGATTCCTAAGCACACACAGAAGTAATAGTTTAGTTCTCCAAATTTTTGAACCCAAATCCCTTCATTAGTAGTAATTACAATCGTCTTAAACTTTGGTGGCACCTTATTGCTTTGTTTTACATTCTGTTTCTTTATGGTTCCAATTTAATCATAATAACCATGTTCTTAGCAATTCAATCTTTCTTACTTCTCTGTGTTCCTTTGTTCCTAGGTTGTCAGCCTAATGGATCCATATCATTTGGTATCAAAAACTTGGTTGTTGAAATTTGGTCATCTATCTTCATATTTCTCTTTTTTGAGTTTTAGATTTAAAATAATTTGTCTTTTGATTGTTTTCTGCTTTCTAAAGTCACAAATCACAAAAATAAAAAGATATTTTGTTCTTCAAGTCTTGTGTTTTCTGTCAATTTTGGTCTCCACATTTTCGTTTTTGGAATTCATTTGGTATATTTCTTTAAATTCTCTGTTTTTTTTCTTGTTTTTGTTTCCCATGTTCAACTTATATTTAATCTTAAAAAAATTAAGAGGTCTACAGAAGTAAACAGTTAAAAAAAGAAGGTTTTAATTGGCGTTGCAACTTTTAAATTGTGCATCGCAATGACTATTATAATATATCAAATCAAAGCTCGTTTCGATTCCTAAGCACACAAAAAGTAATTGTTTATTTCTCCAAGCTTTTGAACCCAAATCCCTTCATTAATAGTAATTACAATCAATTTAAAGTTTGGTGGCACCTTATTGCTTTGTTTAAAATTCTGTTTCTTTATGGTTCCAATTTAATCATAATAACCATGTTCTTAGCAATTCAATCTTTCTTACTTCTCTGACTTGCTTTGTTCCTAGGTTGTCAGCCGATTGGATCCAAATCATTTGGTATCAAAAACTTGGTTGTTGAAATTTGGTCATCTATCTTCATATTTCTCTTTTTTGAGTTTTAGATTTAAAATAATTTGTCTTTTGATTGTTTTCTGCTTTCTAAAGTCACAAATCACAAAAATAAAAAGATATTTTGTTCTTCAAGTCTTGTGTTTTCTATCAATTTTGGTCTCCACATTTTCGTTTTTGGAATTGATTTGGTATATTTCTTCAAAATCTATGTTTTTTTTTCTTGTTTTTGTTTCCCATGTTCAACTTATCTTTAATCTTAAAAAAATTAAGAGGTCTACAGAAGTAAACGGTTAAAAAAAAGAAGGTTTTAATTGGCGTTGCAACTTTTAAATTGTGCATCGCAATGACTATTATAATATATCAAATCAAAGCACGTTTCGATTCCTAAGCACACACATAAGTAATAGTTTAGTTCTCCAAGTTTTTCAACCCAAATCCCTTCATTAGTATTAATTACAATCGTCTTAAAGTTTGGTGGCACCTTCTTGCTTTGTTTTCCATTCAGTTTCTTTATGGTTCCAATGTAATCATAATAACCATGTTCATAGAAATGCAATCTTTCTTACTTCTCTGTGTTCCTTTGTTCCTAGGTTGTCAGCCGATTGGATCCAAATCATTTGGTATCAAAAACTTGGTTGTTGTAATGTGGTCATCTATCTTCATATTTCTCTTTCTTGAGTTTTAGATTTAAAATAATTTGTCTTTTGATTGTTTTCTGCTTTCTAAAGTCACAAATCACAAAAATAAAAAGATATTTTGTTCTTCAAGTCTTGTGTTTTATGTCAATTTTGGTCTCCACATTTTCGTTTTTGGAATTCATTTGGTGTATTTCTTTAAATTCTCTGTTTTGTTTTTTCTGGTTTTTTGTTTCCCGTGTTCAACTTATCTTTTATCTTGAAAAAATTAGGAGGGCTATAGTAGTACACGGTTAAAAAAAGAAGGTTTTAATTGGCGATGCATCTTTTAAATCGTGCATCGCAATGACTATTATAATATATCAAATCAAAGCTCGTTTCGATTCTTAAGCACACACAGAAGTAATAGTTTAGTTCTGCAAGTTTTTGAACCCAAATCCCTTCATTAATAGTAATTACAATCGTCTTAAAGTTTGGTGGCACCGTATTGCTTTGTTTTCCATTCTGTTTCTTTATGGTTCCAATTTAATCATAATAACCATGTTCTTAGCAATTCAATCTTTCTTACTTCTCTGTGTTCCTTTGTTCCTAGGTTGTCAGCCTAATGGATCCAAATCATTTGGTATCAAAAACTTGGTTGTTGAAATTTGGTCATCTATCTTCATATTTCTCTTTTTTGAGTTTTAGATTTAAAATAATTTGTCTTTTGATTGTTTTCTGCTTTCTAAAGTCACAAATCACAAAAATAAAAAGATATTTTGTTCTTCAAGTCTTGTGTTTTCTGTCAATTTTGGTGTCCACATTTTCGTTTTTGGAATTCATTTGGTATATTTCTTCAAAATCTATGTTTTTTTTTCTTGTTTTTTGTTTCCCGTGTTCAACTTATCTTTTATCTTGAAAAAATTAAGAGGGCTATAGTAGTACACGGTTAAAAAAAAGAAGGTTTTAATTGGCGTTGCATCTTTTAAATCGTGCATCGCAATGACTATTATAATATATCAAATCAAAGCTCGTTTCGATTCCTAAGCACACACAGAAGTAATAGTTTAGTTCTCCAAGTTTTTGAACCCAAATCCCTTCATTAATAGTAATTACAATCGTCTTAAAGTTTGGTGGCACCTTATTGCTTTGTTTTCCATTCTGTTTCTTTATGGTTCCAATTTAATCATAATAACCATGTTCTTAGCAATTCAATCTTTCTTACTTCTCTGTGTTCCTTTGTTCCTAGGTTGTCAGCCTAATGGATCCAAATCATTTGGTATCAAAAACTTGGTTGTTGAAATTTGGTCATCTATCTTCATATTTCTCTTTTTTGAGTTTTAGATTTAAAATAATTTGTCTTTTGATTGTTTTCTACTTTCTAAAGTCACAAATCACAAAAATAAAAAGATATTTTGTTCTTCAAGTCTTGTGTTTTCTGTCAATTTTGGTCTCCACATTTTCGTTTTTGGAATTCATTCGGTATATTTCTTTAAATTCTCTCTTTTTTTCTTGTTTTTTGTTTCCCGTGTTCAACTTATCTTTTATCTTGAAAAACTTAAGAGGGCTATAGTAGTACACGGTTAAAAAAAAGAAGGTATTAATTGGCGTTGCGACTTTTAAATAGTGCATCGCAATGACTATTATAATATATCAAATCAAAGCTCGTTTCGATTCCTAAGCACACACAGAAGTAATAGTTTAGTTCTCCAAGCTTTTGAACCCAAATCCCTTCATTAATAGTAATTACAATCGTCTTAAAGTTTGGTGGCACCTTATTGCTTTGTTTTCCATTCTGTTTCTTTATGGTTCCAATTTAATCATAATAACCATGTTCTTAGCAATTCAATCTTTCTTACTTCTCTGTGTTCCTTTGTTCCTAGGTTGTCAGCCTAATGGATCCAAATCATTTGGTATCAAAAACTTGGTTGTTGAAATTTGGTCATCTATCTTCATATTTCTCTTTTTTGAGTTTTAGATTTAAAATAATTTGTCTTTTGATTGTTTTCTTCTTTCTAAAGTCACAAATCACAAAAATAAAAAGATATTTTGTTCTTCAAGTCTTGTGTTTTCTGTCAATTTTGGTCTCCACATTTTCGTTTTTGGAATTCAATTGGTGTATTTCTTTAAATTCTCTGTTTTTTTCCCTGTTTTTTGTTTCCCGTGTTCAACTTATCTTTTATCTTGAAAAAATTAAGAGGGCTATAGTAGTACACGGTTAAAAAAAAGAAGGTTTTAATTGGCGTTGCAACTTTTAAATTGTGCATCGCAATGACTATTATAATATATCAAATCAAAGCTCGTTTCGATTCCTAAGCACACACAGAAGTAATAGTTTAGTTCTCCAAGTTTTTGAACCCAAATCCCTTCATTAGTAGTAATTACAATCGTCTTAAAGTTTGGTGGCACCTTATTGCTTTGTTTTCCATTCAGTTTCTTTATGGTTCCAATTTAATCATAATAACCATGTTCTTAGAAATTCAATCTTTCTTACTTCTCTGTGTTCCTTTGTTCCTAGGTTGTCAGCCTAATGGATCCAAATCATTTGGTATCAAAAACTTGGTTGTTGAAATTTGGTCATCTATCTTCATATTTCTCTTTTTTGAGTTTTAGATTTAAAATAATTTGTCTTTTGATTGTTTTCTGCTTTCTAAAGTCACAAATCACAAAAATAAAAAGATATTTTGTTCTTCAAGTCTTGTGTTTTCTGTCAATTTTGGTGTCCACATTTTCGTTTTTGGAATTCATTTGGTATATTTCTTTAAAATCTATGTTTTTTTTCTTGTTTTTTGTTTCCCGTGTTCAACTTATCTTTTATCTTGAAAAAATTAAGAGGGCTATAGAAGTAAACGGTTAAAGAAAAGAAGGTTTTAATTGGCGTTGCGACTTTTAAATTGTGCATCGCAATGACTATTATAATATATCAAATCAAAGCTCGTTTCGATTCCTAAGCACACACTGAAGTAATAGTTTAGTTCTCCAAGTTTTTGAACCCAAATCTCTTCATTAGTAGTAATTACAAGCGTCTTAAAGTTTGGTGGCACCTTATTGCTTTGTTTTCCATTCTGTTTCTTTATGGTTCCAATTTAATCATAATAACCATGTTCTTAGCAATTCAATCTTTCTTACTTCTCTGTGTTCCTTTGTTCCTAGGTTGTCAGCCTAATGGATAAATATCATTTGGTATCAAAAACTTGGTTGTTGAAATTTGGTCATCTATCTTCATATTTCTCTTTTTTGAGTTTTAGATTTAAAATAATTTGTCTTTTGATTGTTTTCTGCTTTCTAAAGTCACAAATCACAAAAATAAAAAGATATTTTGTTCTTCAAGTCTTGTGTTTTCTGTCAATTTTGGTGTCCACATTTTCGTTTTTGGAATTCATTTGGTATATTTCTTCAAAATCTATGTTTTTTTTTCTTGTTTTTTGTTTCCCGTGTTCAACTTATCTTTTATCTTGAAAAAATTAAGAGGGCTATAGTAGTACACGGTTAAAAAAAGAAGGTTTTAATTGGCGTTGCATCTTTTAAATCGTGCATCGCAATGACTATTATAATATATCAAATCAAAGCTCGTTTCGATTCCTAAGCACACACAGAAGTAATAGTTTAGTTCTCCAAGTTTTTGAACCCAAATCCCTTCATTAATAGTAATTACAATCGTCTTAAAGTTTGGTGGCACCTTATTGCTTTGTTTTCCATTCTGTTTCTTTATGGTTCCAATTTAATCATAATAACCATGTTCTTAGCAATTCAATCTTTCTTACTTCTTTGTGTTCCTTTGTTCCTAGGTTGTCAGCCTAATGGATCCAAATCATTTGGTATCAAAAACTTGGTTGTTGAAATTTGGTCATCTATCTTCATATTTCTCTTTTTTGAGTTTTAGATTTAAAATAATTTGTCTTTTGATTGTTTTCTGCTTTCTAAAGTCACAAATCACAAAAATAAAAAGATATTTTGTTCTTCAAGTCTTGTGTTTTCTGTCAATTTTGGTCTCCACATTTTCGTTTTTGGAATTCATTCGGTATATTTCTTTAAATTCTCTCTTTTTTTTCTTGTTTTTTGTTTCCCGTGTTCAACTTATCTTTTATCTTAAAAAAATTTAAGAGGGCTATAGTAGTACACGGTTAAAAAAAAGAAGGTATTAATTGGCGTTGCGACTTTTAAATAGTGCATCGCAATGACTATTATAATATATCAAATCAAAGCTCGTTTCGATTCCTAAGCACACACAGAAGTAATAGTTTAGTTCTCCAAGCTTTTGAACCCAAATCCCTTCATTAATAGTAATTACAATCGTCTTAAAGTTTGGTGGCACCTTATTGCTTTGTTTTCCATTCTGTTTCTTTATGGTTCCAATTTAATCATAATAACCATGTTCTTAGCAATTCAATCTTTCTTACTTCTTTGTGTTCCTTTGTTCCTAGGTTGTCAGCCTAATGGATCCAAATCATTTGGTATCAAAAACTTGGTTGTTGAAATTTGGTCATCTATCTTCATATTTCTCTTTTTTGAGTTTTAGATTTAAAATAATTTGTCTTTTGATTGTTTTCTTCTTTCTAAAGTCACAAATCACAAAAATAAAAAGATATTTTGTTCTTCAAGTCTTGTGTTTTCTGTCAATTTTGTTCTCCACATTTTCGTTTTTGGAATTCATTTGGTGTATTTCTTTAAATTCTCTGTTTTGTTTTTTCTGGTTTTTTGTTTCCCGTGTTCAACTTATCTTTTATCTTGAAAAAATTAAGAGGGCTATAGTAGTACACGGTTAAAAAAAAGAAGGTTTTAATTGGCGATGCATCTTTTAAATCGTGCATCGCAATGACTATTATAATATATCAAATCAAAGCTCGTTTCGATTCTTAAGCACACAGAAGTAATAGTTTAGTTTTCCAAGTTTTTGAACCCAAATCCCTTCATTAATAGTAATTACAATCGTCTTAAAGTTTGGTGGCACCGTATTGCTTTGTTTTCCATTCTGTTTCTTTATGGTTCCAATTTAATCATAATAACCATGTTCTTAGCAATTCAATCTTTCTTACTTCTCTGTGTTCCTTTGTTCCTAGGTTGTCAGCCTAATGGATCCAAATCATTTGGTATCAAAAACTTGGTTGTTGAAATTTGGTCATCTATCTTCATATTTCTCTTTTTTGAGTTTTAGATTTAAAATAATTTGTCTTTTGATTGTTTTCTACTTTCTAAAGTCACAAATCACAAAAATAAAAAGATATTTTGTTCTTCAAGTCTTGTGTTTTCTGTCAATTTTGGTCTCCACATTTTCGTTTTTGGAATTCATTCGGTATATTTCTTTAAATTCTCTCTTTTTTTCTTGTTTTTTGTTTCCCGTGTTCAACTTATCTTTTATCTTGAAAAAATTAAGAGGGCTATAGTAGTACACGGTTAAAAAAAAGAAGGTTTTAATTGGCGTTGCGACTTTTAAATCGTGCATCGCAATGACTATTATAATATATCAAATCAAAGCTCGTTTCGATTCCTAAGCACACACAGAAGTAATAGTTTATTTCTCCAAGCTTTTGAACCCAAATCCCTTCATTAATAGTAATTACAATCGTCTTAAAGTTTGGTGGCACCTTATTGCTTTGTTTTCCATTCTGTTTCTTTATGGTTCCAATTTAATCATAATAACCATGTTCTTAGCAATTCAATCTTTCTTACTTCTCTGTGTTCCTTTGTTCCTAGGTTGTCAGCCTAATGGATCCAAATCATTTGGTATCAAAAACTTGGTTGTTGAAATTTGGTCATCTATCTTCATATTTCTCTTTTTTGAGTTTTAGATTTAAAATAATTTGTCTTTTGATTGTTTTCTACTTTCTAAAGTCACAAATCACAAAAATAAAAAGATATTTTGTTCTTCAAGTCTTGTGTTTTCTGTCAATTTTGGTCTCCACATTTTCGTTTTTGAAATTCATTCGGTATATTTCTTTAAATTCTCTATTTTTTTTCCTGTTTTTTGTTTCCCGTGTTCAACTTATCTTTTATCTTAAAAAAATTAAGAGGGCTACAGAAGTAAACGGTTAAAAAAATGAAGGTTTTAATTGGCGTTGCGACTTTTAAATAGTGCATCGCAATGACTATTATAATATATCAAATCAAAGCTCGTTTCGATTCCTAAGCACACACAGAAGTAATAGTTTAGTTCTCCAAGTTTTCGAACCCAAATCCCTTCATTAATAGTAATTACAATCGTCTTAAAGTTTGGTGGCACCTTATTGCTTTGTTTTCCATTTTGTTTCTTTATGGTTCCAATTTAATCATAATAACCATGTTCTTAGCAATTCAATCTTTCTTACTTCTCTGTGTTCCTTTGTTCCTAGGTTGTCAGCCTAATGGATCCAAATCATTTGGTATCAAAAACTTGGTTGTTGAAATTTGGTCATCTATCTTCATATTTCTCTTTTTTGAGTTTTAGATTTAAAATAATTTGTCTTTTGATTGTTTTCTGCTTTCTAAAGTCACAAATCACAAAAATAAAAAGATATTTTGTTCTTCAAGTCTTGTGTTTTCGGTCAATTTTGGTGTCCACATTTTCGTTTTTGTAATTCATTTGGTATATTTCTTCGAAATCTATGTTTTTTTTTCTTGTTTTTTGTTTCCCGTGTTCAACTTATCTTTTATCTTGAAAAAATAAAGATGGCTACAGAAGTAAACGGTTAAAAAAAATGAAGGTTTTAAATGGCGTTGCAACTTTTAAATTGTGCATCGCAATGACTATTATAATATATCAAATCAAAGCTCGTTTCGATTCCTAAGCACACACAGAAGTAATAGTTTAGTTCTCCAAGTTTTTGAACCCAAATCACTTCATTAGTAGTAATTACAATCGTCTTAAATATTGGTGGCACCTTATTGCTTTGTTTTCCATTCAGTTTCTTTATGGTTCCAATTTAATCATGATAACCATTTTCTTAGAAATTCAATCTTTCTTACTTCTCTGTGTTCCTTTGGTCCTAGGTTGTCAGCCTAATGGATCCAAATCATTTGGTATCAAAAACTTGGCTGTTGAAATTTGGTCATCTATCATCATATTTCTCTTTTTTGAGTTTTAGATTTAAAATAATTTGTCTTTTGATTGTTTTCTGCTTTCTAAAGTCACAAATCACAAAAATAAAAAGATATTTTGTTCTTCAAGTCTTGTGTTTTCTGTCAATTTTGGTCTCCACATTTTCGTTTTTGGAATTCATTTTGTGTATTTCTTTAAATTCTCTATTTGTTTTCTTGTTTTTTGTTTCCCGTGTTCAACTTATCTTTTATCTTGAAAAAATTAGAGGGCTATAGTAGTACACGGTTAGAAAAAAGAAGGTTTTAATTGGCGTTGCGAATTTTAAATTGTGCATCGCAATGACTATTATAATATATCAAATCAAAGCTCGTTTCGATTCCTAAGCACACACAGAAGTAATAGTTTATTTCTCCAAGCTTTTGAACCTAAATCCCTTCATTAATAGTAATTACAATCGTCTTAAAGTTTGGTGGCACCTTATTGCTTTGTTTTCCATTCTGTTTCTTTATGGTTCCAATTTAATCATAATAACCATGTTCTTAGCAATTCAATCTTTCTTACTTCTCTGTGTTCCTTTGTTCCTAGGTTGTCAGCCGATTGGATCCAAATCATTTGGTATCAAAAACTTGGTTGTTGAAATTTGGTCATCTATCTTCATATTTCTCTTTTTTGAGTTTTAGATTTAAAATAATTTGTCTTTTGATTGTTTTCTGCTTTCTAAAGTCACAAATCACAAAAATAAAAAGATATTTTGTTCTTCAAGTCTTGTGTTTTCTGTCAATTTTGGTCTCCACATTTTCGTTTTTGGAATTCATTCGGTATATTTCTTCAAAATCTATGTTTTTTCTTCTTTTTTTTGTTTCCCATGTTCAACTTATCTTTTCTCTTGAAAAAATTAAGAGGGCTACAGAAGTAAACGGTTAAAAAAAAGAAGGTTTTAATTGGCGTTGCAACTTTTAAATTGTGCATCGCAATGACTATTATAATATATCAAATCAAAGCTCGTTTCGATTCCTAAGCACACACAGAAGTAATAGTTTAGTTCTCCAAGTTTTTGAACCCAAATCCCTTCATTAGTAGTAATTACAATCGTCTTAAAGTTTGGTGGCACCTTATTGCTTTGTTTTCCATTCAGTTTCTTTATGGTTCCAATTTAATCATAATAACCATGTTCTTAGAAATTCAATCTTTCTTACTTCTCTGTGTTCCTTTGTTCCTAGGTTGTCACCCTAATGGATCCAAATCATTTGGTATCAAAAACTTGGTTGTTGAAATTTGGTCATCTATCTTCATATTTCTCTTTTTGAGTTTTAGATTTAAAATAATTTTTCTTTTGATTGTTTTCTGCTTTCTAAAGTCACAAATCACAAAAATAAAAAGATATTTTGTTCTTCAAGTCTTGTGTTTTCTGTCAATTTTGGTCTCCACATTTTCGTTTTTGGAATTCATTTGGTATATTTCTTTAAATTCTCTGTTTTTTTTACTGTTTTTTGTTTCCCGTGTTCAACTTATCTTTTATCTTGAAAAAATTAAGAGGGCTATAGTAGTACACGGTTAAAACAAAAAGAAGGTTTTAATTGGCGTTGCAACTTTTAAATTGTGCATCGCAATGACTATTATAATATATCAAATCAAAGCTCGTTTCGATTCCTAAGCACACACAGAAGTAATAGTTTATTTCTCCAAGCTTTTGAACCCAAATCCCTTCATTAATAGTAATTACAATCGTCTTAAAGTTTGGTGGCACCTTATTGCTTTGTTTTATATTCTGTTTCTTTATGGTTCCAATTTAATCATAATAACCATGTTCTTAGCAATTCAATCTTTCTTACTTCTCTGTGTTCCTTTGTTCCTAGGTTGTCAGCCTAATGGATCCAAATCATTTGGTATCAAAAACTTGGCTGTTGAAATTTTATCATATATCTTCATATTTCTCTTTTTTGAGTCGTAGATTAAAAATTATTGGTCTTTTGATTGTTTTCTACTTTCTAAAGTCCCAAATCAAAAAAATAAAAAGATGTTTTTTTTTCAAGTCTTGTGTTTTCTGCAAATTTTGGTCTCCTCATTTTCATTTTTGGAATTCATTTGATATATTTCTTTAAATTCGCTGTTTTTTCTTGTTTTTTGTTTCCTATGTTCAACTTATCGTTTACCTTGAAAAAATTAAGAGGGCTACGAAAGTAAACAGTTAAAAAAAAGAAGGTTTTAATTAGCGTTGCAAGTTTTAAATTGTTTATCGCAAGGACTATTATAATATATCAAATCCAAGCTCGTTTCGATTCCCACGCACACACAGAAGTAATAGTTTAGTTCTCCAAGTTTTGAACCCAAATCCCTTCATTAATAGTAATTACAATCGTCTTAATGTTTGTTGTGACCATATTGCTTTGTTTTCCATTCTGTTTCTTTATGGTTCCAATTTAATCATAATAACCATGTTCTTAGCAATTCAATCTTTCTTACTTCTCTGTGTTCCTTTGTTCCTAGGTTGTCAGCCTAATGGATCCAAATCATTTGGTATCAAAAACTTGGTTGTTGAAATTTGGTCATCTATCTTCATATTTCTCTTTTTTGAGTTTTAGATTTAAAATAATTTGTCTTTTGATTGTTTTCTGCTTTCTAAAGTCACAAATCACAAAAATAAAAAGATATTTTGTTCTTCAAGTCTTGTGTTTTCTGTCAATTTTGGTCTCCACATTTTCGTTTTTGGAATTCATTCGGTATATTTCTTTAAATTCTCTCTTTTTTTTCTTGTTTTTTGTTTCCCGTGTTCAACTTATCTTTTATCTTGAAAAACTTAAGAGGGCTATAGTAGTACACGGTTAAAAAAAGAAGGTATTAATTGGCGTTGCGACTTTTAAATAGTGCATCGCAATGACTATTATAATATATCAAATCAAAGCTCGTTTCGATTCCTAAGCACACACAGAAGTAATAGTTTAGTTCTCCAAGCTTTTGAACCCAAATCCCTTCATTAATAGTAATTACAATCGTCTTAAAGTTTGGTGGCACCTTATTGCTTTGTTTTCCATTCTGTTTCTTTATGGTTCCAATTTAATCATAATAACCATGTTCTTAGCAATTCAATCTTTCTTACTTCTTTGTGTTCCTTTGTTCCTAGGTTGTCAGCCTAATGGATCCAAATCATTTGGTATCAAAAACTTGGTTGTTGAAATTTGGTCATCTATCTTCATATTTCTCTTTTTTGAGTTTTAGATTTAAAATAATTTGTCTTTTGATTGTTTTCTGCTTTCTAAAGTCACAAATCACAAAAATAAAAAGATATTTTGTTCTTCAAGTCTTGTGTTTTCTGTCAATTTTGGTCTCCACATTTTCGTTTTTGGAATTCATTTGGTATATTTCTTTAAATTCTCTCTTTTTTTCTTGTTTTTTGTTTCCCGTGTTCAACTTATCTTTTATCTTGAAAAAATTAAGAGGGCTATAGTAGTACACGGTTAAAAAAAGAAGGTATTAATTGGCGTTGCGACTTTTAAATAGTGCATCGCAATGACTATTATAATATATCAAATCAAAGCTCGTTTCGATTCCTAAGCACACACAGAAGTAATAGTTTAGTTCTCCAAGTTTTTGAACCCAAATCCCTTCATTAATAGTAATTACAATCGTCTTAAAGTTTGGTGGCACCTTATTGCTTTGTTTTCCATTCTGTTTCTTTATGGTTCCAATTTAATCATAATAACCATGTTCTTAGCAATTCAATCTTTCTTACTTCTCTGTGTTCCTTTGTTCCTAGGTTGTCAGCCTAATGGATCCAAATCATTTGGTATCAAAAACTTGGTTGTTGAAATTTGGTCATCTATCTTCATATTTCTCTTTTTTGAGTTTTAGATTTAAAATAATTTGTCTTTTGATTGTTTTCTACTTTCTAAAGTCACAAATCAAAAAATAAAAAGACATTTTGTTCTTCAAGTCTTGTGTTTTCTGTCAATTTTGGTCTCCACATTTTTGTTTTTGGAATTCACTTGGTATATTTATTTAAATTCTCTTTTTTTTTCTTGTTTTTTGTTTCCCGTGTTCAACTTATCTTTTATCTTGAAAAAATAAAATTGGCTACAGAAGTAAACGGTTAAAAAAAATGAAGGTTTTAATTGGCGTTGCAACTTTTAAATTGTGCATCGTAATGACTATTATAATATATCAAATCAAAGCTCGTTTCGATTCCTAAGCACACATAGAAGTAATAGTTTAGTTCTCCAAGCTTTTGAACCCAAATCCCTTCATTAATAGTAATTACAATCGTCTTAAAGTTTGGTGGCACCTTATTGCTTTGTTTTCCATTCTGTTTCTTTATGGTTCCAATTTAATCATAATAACCATGTTCTTAGCAATTCAATCTTTCTTACTTCTTTGTGTTCCTTTGTTCCTAGGTTGTCAGCCTAATGGATCCAAATCATTTGGTATCAAAAACTTGGTTGTTGAAATTTGGTCATCTATCTTCATATTTCTCTTTTTTGAGTTTTAGATTTAAAATAATTTGTCTTTTGATTGTTTTCTGCTTTCTAAAGTCACAAATCACAAAAATAAAAAGATATTTTGTTCTTCAAGTCTTGTGTTTTCTGTCAATTTTGGTCTCCACATTTTCGTTTTTGGAATTCATTTGGTATATTTCTTTAAATTCTCTATTTTTTTCTTGTTTTTTGTTTCCCGTGTTCAACTTATCTTTTATCTTGAAAATATTAAGAGGGCTACAGAAGTACACGGTTAAAAAAAAAAGGTTTTAATTGGCGTTGAAACTTTTAAATCGTGCATCGCAATGACTATTATAATATATCAAATCAAAGATCGTTTCGATTCCTAAGCACACAGAAGTAATAGTTTATTTCTCCCACCTTTTGAACCCAAATCCCTTCATTAATAGTTATTACAATCATCTTCAAGTTTGGTGGCACCTTATTGCTTTGTTTTCCATTCTGTTTCTTTATGGTTCCAATTTAATCATAATAACCATGTTCTTAGCAATTCAATCTTTCTTACTTCTCTGTGTTCCTTTGTTCCTAGGTTGTCAGCCTAATGGATCCAAATCATTTGGTATCAAAAACTTGGTTGTTGAAATTTGGTCATCTATCTTCATATTTCTCTTTTTTGAGTTTTAGATTTAAAATAATTTGTCTTTTGATTGTTTTCTGCTTTCTAAAGTCACAAATCACAAAAATAAAAAGATATTTTGTTCTTCAAGTCTTGTGTTTTCTGTCAATTTTGGTCTCCACATTTTCGTTTTTGGAATTCATTTGGTATATTTCTTTAAATTCTCTGTTTTTTTTTCTTGTTTTTTGTTTCCCGTGTTCAACTTATCTTTTATCTTGAAAAAATTAAGAGGGCTATAGTAGTACACGGTTAAAAAAAAAGAAGGTTTTAATTGGCGTTGCGACTTTTAAATCGTGCATCGCAATGACTATTATAATATATCAAATCAAAGCTCGTTTCGATTCCTAAGCACACACAGAAGTAATAGTTTAGTTCTCCAAGTTTTTGAACCCAAATCCCTTCATTAATAGTAATTACAATCGTCTTAAAGTTTGGTGGCACCTTATTGCTTTGTTTTCCATTCTGTTTCTTTATGGTTCCAATTTAATCATAATAACCATGTTCTTAGCAATTCAATCTTTCTTACTTCTTTGTGTTCCTTTGTTCCTAGGTTGTCAGCCTAATGGATCCAAATCATTTGGTATCAAAAACTTGGTTGTTGAAATTTGGTCATCTATCTTCATATTTCTCTTTTTTGAGTTTTAGATTTAAAATAATTTGTCTTTTGATTGTTTTCTGCTTTCTAAAGTCACAAATCACAAAAATAAAAAAGACATTTAGTTCTTCAAGTCTTGTGTTTTCTATCAATTTTGGTCTCCTCATTTTTGTTTTTGGAATTCATTTGGTATATTTCTTTAAATTCTTGGTTTTTTTTGTTGTTTTTTGTTTCCTATGTTCAACTTATCTTTTACATTGAAAAAATTAAGAGGGCTACAGAAGTAAACTGTTAAAAAAAAGAAGGTTTTAATCGGCGTTGCAACTTTTAAATCGTGCATCGCAATGACTATTATAATATATCAAATCAAAGCTCGTTTCGATTCCTAAGCACACACAGAAGTAATAGTTTAGTTCTCCAAGCTTTTGAACCCAAATCCCTTCATTAATAGTAATTACAATCGTCTTAAAGTTTGGTGGCACTGTATTGCTTTGTTTTCCATTCTGTTTCTTTATGGTTCCAATTTTATCATAATAACCATGTTCTTAGCAATTATATCTTTCTTACTTCTCTGTGTTCCTTTGTTCCTAGGTTGTCAGCCGATTGGATCCAAATCATTTGGTATCAAAAACTTGGTTGTTGAAATTTGGTCATCTATCTTCATATTTCTCTTTTTTGAGTTTTAGATTTAAAATAATTTGTCTTTTGACTGTTTTCTTCTTTCTAAAGTCACAAATCACAAAAATAAAATGATATTTTCTTCTTCAAGTCTTGTGTTTTCGGTCAATTCTGGTGTCCACATTTTCGTTTTTGGAATTCATTTGTAATATTTCTTCAAAATCTATGCTTTTTTTTCTTGTTTTGTGTTTCCCGTGTTCAACTTATCTTTTATATTGAAAAAATAAGAGGGCTACAGAAGTAAACGGTTAAAAAAAGAAGGTTTTAATTGGCGTTGCAACTTTTAAATAGTGCATCGCAATGACTATTATAATATATCAAATCAAAGCTCGTTTCGATTCTTAAGCACACACAGAAGTAATAGTTTAGTTCTCCAAGTTTTTGAACCGAAATCCCTTCATTAATAGTAATTACAATCGTCTTAAAGTTTGGTGGCACCCTATTGCTTTGTTTTCCATTCTGTTTCTTTATGGTTCCAATTTAATCATAATAACCATGTTCTTAGAAATTCAATCTTTCTTACTTCTGTGTGTTCCTTTGTTGCTAGGTTGTCAGTCTAATGGATCCAAATCATTTGTTATCAAAAACTTGGTTGTTGAAATTTGTACATCTATCTTCATATTTCTCTTTTTTGAGTTTTAGATTTAAAATAATTTGTCTTTTGATTGTTTTCTTCTTTCTAAAGTCACAAATCACAAAAATAAAAAGATATTTTGTTCTTCAAGTCTTGTGTTTTCTGTCAATTTTGTTCTCCACATTTTCGTTTTTGGAATTCATTTGGTGTATTTCTTTAAATTCTCTATTTTTTTTGTTTTTGGGTTCCCGTGTTCAACTTATCTTTTATCTTGAAAAAATTAAGAGGGCTATAGTAGTACACGGTTAAAAAAAAAGAAGGTTTTAATTGGCGATGCATCTTTTAAATCGTGCATCGCAATGACTATTATAATATATCAAATCAAAGCTCGTTTCGATTCTTAAGCACACACAGAAGTAATAGTTTAGTTCTCCAAGTTTTTGAACCCAAATCCCTTCATTAATAGTAATTACAATCGTCTTAAAGTTTGGTGGCACCGTATTGCTTTGTTTTCCATTCTGTTTCTTTATGGTTCCAATTTAATCATAATAACCATGTTCTTAGCAATTCAATCTTTCTTACTTCTTTGTGTTCCTTTGTTCCTAGGTTGTCAGCCTAATGGATCCAAATCATTTGGTATCAAAAACTTGGTTGTTGAAATTTGGTCATCTATCTTCATATTTCTTTTTTTTAGTTTTAGATTTAAAATAATTTGTCTTTTGATTGTTTTCTGCTTTCTAAAGTCACAAATCACAAAAATAAAAAGATATTTTGTTCTTCAAGTCTTGTGTTTTCTGTCAATTTTGGTCTCCATTTGGTATATTTCTTTAAATTCTCTATTTTTTTCTTGTTTTTTGTTTCCCGTGTTCAACTTATCTTTTATCTTGAAAAAATTAAGAGGGCTATAGTAGTACACGGTTAAAAAAAAGAAGGTTTTAATTGGCGTTGCAACTTTTAAATCGTGCATCGCAATGACTATTATAATATATCAAATCGAAGCTCGTTTCGATTCCTAAGCAAACATAAGTAATAGTTTAGTTCTCAAAGTTTTTGAACCCAAATCCCTTCATTAATAGTATTTAAAATCATCATAAAGTTTGTTGGATGCATATTGCTTTGTTTTCCATTCTCTTTCTTTATGGTTCCAATTTAATCATAATAACCATGTTCTTAGAAATGCAATCTTTCTTACTTCTCTGTGTTCCTTTGTTCCTAGGTTGTCACCCTAATGGATCCAAATCATTTGGTATCAAAAACTTGGTTGTTGAAATGTGGTCATCTATCTTCATATTTCTCTTTTTTGAGTTTTAGATTTAAAATAATTTGTCTTTTGATTGTTTTCTGCTTTCTAAAGTCACAAATCACAAAAATAAAATGATATTTTCTTCTTCAAGTCTTGTGTTTTCGGTCAATTTTGGTCCCCACATTTTCGTTTTTGGAATTCATTTGGTATATTTGTTTAAATTCTCTGTTTTTTTTTCTGGTTTTTTGTTTCCCGTGTTCAACTTATATTTTATCTTGAAAAAATTAAGAGGGCTACGGAAGTAAAGGGTTAAAAAAAAGAAAGTTTTAATTGGCGTTGCGACTTTTAAATCGTGCATCGCAATCACTATTATAATATATCAAATCAAAGCTCGTTTCGATTTCTAAGTACACACAGAAGTAATAGTTTAGTTCTCCAAGCTTTTGAACCCAAATCCCTTCATTAATAGTAATTACAATCGTCTTAAAGTTTGGTGGCACCTTATTTCATTGTTTTCCATTTTTTTTCTTTATGGTTCCAATTTAATCATAATAACCATGTTCTTAGCAATTCAATCTTTCTTACTTCTCTGCGTTCCTTTGTTCCTAGGTTGTCAGCCGAATGGATCCAAATCATTTGGTATCAAAAACTTGGTTGTTGAAATTTGGTCATCTATCTTCATATTTCTCTTTTTTGAGTTTTAGATTTAAAATAATTTGACTTTTGATTATTTTCTGCTTTCTTAAGTCACAAATCACAAAAATAAAAAGATACTTTGTTCTTCAAGTCTTGTGTTTTCTATCAATTTTGTTCTCCACATTTTCTTTTTTGGAATTCATTTGGTATATTTCTTTAAATTCTTTGTTTTTTTTCTTGTTTTTTGTTTCCCGTGTTCAACTTATCTTTAATCTTGAAAAAACAAGAGAGCTACTGAAGTAGGTTAAAAAAAAGAAGGTTTTAATTGGTGTTGTAGCTTTTAAATCATGCGTCGCAATGACTATTATAATATATTAAATCAAAGTTCGTTTTGATTCCTAAGCACACACAGAAATAATAGTTTAGTTCTCCATGTTTTTGAACCCAAATCCCTTCATTAATCGTAATTACAATCGTCTTAAAGTTTGGTGGCACCTTATTGCTTTGGTTTCCATTTTTTTCTTTATGGTTCCGATTTAATCATAGTAACCATGTTCTTAGCAATTATATCTATCTTACTTCTATGTGTTCCTTTGTTCCTAGGTTGTCAGCCGATTGGATCCAAATCCTTTGGTATCAAAAACTTGGTTGTTGAAATTTGGTCATCTATCTTCATATTTCTTTTTTTTTTTTGAGTTTTAGATTTAAAATAATTTGTCTTTTGATTGTTTTCTTCTTTCTAAAGTCACAAATCACAAAAATAAAATGATATTTTCTTCTTCAAGTCTTGTGTTTTCTTTCAATTTTGTTCTCCCTATTTTAGTTTTTGGATTTCATTTGGTAGTTTTCTTTAAATTACCTATTTTTTTTCTTCTTCTTTGTTTTCCGTGTTCAACTTATCTTTTATCTTGAAAAAAATTAAGAGAGCTACTGAAGTACATGGTTTAAAAAAGAGAAGAAGGTATTAATTAGCATTGCAACTTTTAAATCGTGCATCGTAATGACTATTATAATATATCAAATCAAAGCTCGTTTCGATTCCTAAGCACACACAGAAGTAATAGTTTAGTTCTCCAAGTTTTTGAACCCAAATCCTTTCATTAATAATAATTACAATCGTCTTAAAGTTTGGTGGCACCATATTGCTTTTTTTTCATTCTCTTTCTTTGTTGTTCCAATTTAATCATCATAACCATGTTCTTAGCAATTCAATCTTTCTCACTTCTTTGAGTTCCTGGGTTCCTAGGTTGTTAGCCTAAAGGATACACTTTATTTGGTATCAAAAACTTGGTTGCGGAAAATAGGTTATCTATTTTCATCTTTCTCTTTTTTGAGTTTTTGATTTAAAAAAATTTGTCCTTTGATTGTTTTCTACTTTCTTAAGTCACAAATCAAAAAAATAAAAAGATATTTTGTTCTTCAAGTCTTGTGTTTTCTTTCAATTTTGTTCTTATTGTTTTCATGTTTGGAATTCATTTGGTAGTTTTCTTTAAATTCTCTATTTTTTTTCTTCTTTATTTTCCGTGTTCAACTTATCTTTGTTCTTGAAAGAAACAAGAGAGATAATGAAGTTCACAGTTAAAAAAGAAGAAGTTATTAATTGGTGTTGCAACTTTTAATTAGTACATTGCAATGACTATTATAATATATCACAGCATAGCTCGTTTCGATTCCTAAGCACACACGGAAGTAATAGTTTAGCTCTCCAAGTTTTTGAACCCAAATCCCTTCATTAATAGTGATTACAATCGTCTTAAATTTTGGTGGCACCTTATTGCGTTGTTTTCCATTCTCTTTCTTTATGGTTCCAACTTAATTATTAAAACCATGTTCTTAGCAATTCAATATGTCTTACTTCTTTGAGTTCTTGGGTTCCTAGGTTGTTATCCTAAGGGATACACTTTATTTGGAATCAAAAACTTGGTAGCTGAAAATAGGTTATCTATTTTCATCTTTCTCTTTTTTGAGTTTTTGATTTAAAAAAATTTGTCCTTTGATTGTTTTCTACTTTCTTAAGTCACAAATCAAAAAAATAAAAAGATATTTTGTTCTTCAAGTCTTGTGTTTTCTTTCAATTTTGTTCTCCTTATTTTCGTTTTTTGAATTCATTAGGTAGTTTACTTTAAATTCTCTGTTTTTTCTTGTTCTTTGTTTTCCATGTTCAACTTATTTTTAATCTTGAAAAAAACAAGAGAGCTACTGAAGTACACGGTTAAAAAAAGAAGGTTTCAATTGGCGTTGCAACTTTTAAATCATACATCAAAATGACTATTATAATATATAAAAACAAAGCTCGTTTGGATTCCGAAGCACACGCAGATGTACTAGTTTAGTTCTCCAAGTTTTTGAACCCAAAACCCTTCATTAATTTTAATTACAATCATCTTAATGTTTGGAGGCACCTTATTACATTGTTTTCCATTCTATTTTTTATGATTCCAATTTAATCATCATAACCATGTTCTTAGAAAAACAATCTTTTTTACTTCTTTGAGTTCTTGGGTTCCTTGGTTGTCAGCCTACAGGATACACTTTATTTGGTATCAAAGACTTAGTTCCTGAAAATAGGTTATCTATCTTCATGTTTTTCTTTTTTCAGTTTGTGATTTAAAAAAATTTGTACTTTGATTGTTTTCTACTTTCTTAAGTTAGAAATCAAAAAAATAAAAATATATTTTGTTCTTCAAGTCTTGTGGTTTCTCTCAATTTTGTTCTCCTTATTTTAGTTTTTGGAATTCATTTGGTAGTATTCTTTAAATTCTCTATTTTTTTTCTTCTTTGTGTTTCCGTGTTCAACTTATCTTTGTTCTTGAAAAAAACAAGAGAGCTACTAAAGTTCATAGTTAAAAAAAGAAGGTTTTAATTGGTGTTGAAAATTTTAAATAGTGCATCGCAATGACTATAATAATATATCAAATCAAAGCTCGTTTCGATTCCTAAGCACACACAGAAGTAATAGTTTAGTTCTCCAAGTTTTTGAACCCAAATCCCTTCATTAATAGTAATTACAATCGTCTTAAAGTTTGGTGGCACCTTATTGCGTTGTTTTCCATTCTCTTTCTTTATGGTTCCAATTTAATCATCATAACCATGTTCTTAGCAATTCAATCTTTCTTACTTCTTTGAGTTCTTAGCTTACTAGGTAGTTAGCCTAAAGGATTCACTTCATTTGGTATCAAAAACTTGGTTGCTGAAAATAGGTTATCTATTTTCATCTTTCTCTTTTTTGAGTTTTTGATTTAAAAATATTTGTCCTTTGATTGTTTTCTACTTTCTTAAGTCACAAATCAAAAAAATAAAAAGATATTTTGTTCTTCAAGTCTTGTGTTTTCTTTCAATTTTGTTCTTATTGTTTTCGTCTTTGGAATTCATTTGGTAGTTTTCTTTAAATTCTCTATTCTTTTTTCTTCTTTGTTTTCCGTGTTCAACTTATCTTTGTTCTTGAAAAAAACAAGAGAGCTACTGAAGTTCACAGTTAAAAAAAAGAAGGTATTAATTGGTGTTGCAACTTTTAATTAGTGCATCGCAATGACTATTATAATATATCAAATCAAAGCTCGTTTCGATTCCTAAGCACACACACTATTAATAGTTTAGCTCTCCAAGTTTTTGAACCTAAATCCCTTCATTAATAGTAATTACAATCGTCTTAAAGTTTGGTGGCACCTTATTGCGTTGTTTTCCATTCTCTTTCTTTATGGTTCCAATTTAATCATCATAACCATGTTCTTAGCAATTCAATCTTTCTTACTTCTTTGAGTTCTTGGGTTCCTAGGTTGTTATCCTAAAGGATACACTTTATTTGGAATCAAAAACTTGGTAGCTGAAAATAGGTTATCTATTTTCATCTTTCTCTTTTTTGAGTTTTTGATTTAAAAAAATTTGTCCTTTGATTGTTTTCTACTTTCTTAAGTCACAAATCAAAAAAATAAAAAGATATTTTGTTCTTCAAGTCTTGTGTTTTCTTTCAATTTTGTTCTCCTTACTTTCCTTTTTGGAATTCATTGGGAAGTTTTCTTTAAATTCTCTATTTTTATTTTCTTCTTATTTGTTTTCCATGTTCAACTTATCTTTTATCTTGAAACAAATAAGAGAGCTACTGAAGTACACCGTTAAAAAAAAGAAGAAGGTATTAATTGGCGTTGCAACTTTTAAATCGTGCATCGTAATGACTATTATAATATATCAAATCAAAGCTCGTTTGGATTCCAAAGCACACATAGAATTAATAGTTTAGTTCTCCAAGTTTTTAAACCCAAATTCCTTCATTAATAATAATTACAATCGTCTATAAGTTTTGTGGCATCTTATTGCTTTGTTTTCCATTCTCTTTTTTTATGATTCCAATTTAATAATCATAACCATGTTCTTAGCAATTCAATATGTCTTACTTCTTTGAGTTCTTGGGTTCCTAGGTTGTTATCCTAAGGGATACACTTTATTTGGAATCAAAAACTTGGTTGCGGAAAATAGGTTATCTATTTTCATCTTTCTCTTTTTTGAGTTTTTGATTTAAAAAAATTTGTCCTTTGATTGTTTTCTACTTTCTTAAGTCACAAATCAAAAAAATAAAAAGATATTTTGTTCTTCAAGTCTTGTGTTTTCTTTCAATTTTGTTCTCCTTACTTTCCTTTTTGGAATTCATTGGGAAGTTTTCTTTAAATTCTCTGTTTTTATTTTCTTCTTATTTGTTTTCCGTGTTGAACTTATCTTTTATCTTGAAAAAAATTAAGAGAGCTACTGAAGTACAAGGTTAAAAAAAAGAATTATTAATTGGCGTTGCAACTTTTAAATCGTGCATCACAATGACTATTATAATATATCAAATCAAAGCTCGTTTGGATTCCTAAGCACACACAGAAGTAATAGTTTAGTTCTCCAAGTTTTTGAACCCAAATCCCTTCATTAATTGTAATTACAATCGTCTTAATGTTTGGAGGCACCTTATTGCATTGTTTTCCATTCTCTTTTTTTATGATTCCAATTTAATCATCATAACCATGTTCTTAGCAAATCAATCTTTTTTACTTCTTTGAGTTCTTGGGTTCCTTGGTTGTCAGCCTAAAGGATACACTTTATTTGGTATCAAAGACTTAGTTGCTGAAAATAGGTTATCTATCTTCATATTTCTCTTTTTTGAGTTTTTGATTTAAAAAAATTTGTCCTTTGATTGTTTTCTACTTTCTTAAGTCACAAATCAAAAAAATAAAAAGATATTTTGTTCTTCAAGTCTTGTGTTTTCTTTCAATTTTGTTCTCCTTACTTTCCTTTTTGGAATTCATTGGGAAGTTTTCTTTAAATTCTCTGTTTTTATTTTCTTCTTATTTGTTTTCCGTGTTGAACTTATCTTTTATCTTGAAAAAAATTAAGAGAGCTACTGAAGTACACGGTTCAAAAAAAAAAGAAAGTATTAATTAGCATTGCAACTTTTAAATCGTGCATCGCAATGACTATTATAATATATCAAATCAAAGCTCGTTTGGATTCCTAAGCACACACAGAAGTAATAGTTTAGTTCTCCAAGTTTTTGAACCCAAATCCCTTCATTAATTGTAATTACAATCGTCTTAATGTTTGGAGGCACCTTATTGCATTGTTTTCCATTCTCTATTTTTATGATTCCAATTTAATCATCATAACCATGTTCTTAGCAAATCAATCTTTCTTACTTCTTTGAGTTCTTGGGTTCCTAGGTTGTAAGCCTAAAGGATACACTTCATTTGGTATCAAAAACTTAGTTGCGGAATATAGGTTATCTATTTTCATCTTTCTCTTTTTTGAGTTTTTGATTTAAAAAAATTTGTCCTTTGATTGTTTTCTACTTTCTTAAGTCACAAATCACAAAAATAAAAAGATATTTTGTTCTTCAAGTCTTGTGTTTTCTTTCAATTTTGTTCTCCTTATTTTCGTTTTTGGAATTCATTTGGTAGTTTTCTTTAAATTCTCTATTTTTTTCTTGTTCTTTGTTTTCCGTGTTCAACTTATCTTTTATCTTGAAAAAAACAAGAGAGCTACTGAAGTACACGGTTAAAAAAAAGAAGGTTTCAATTGGCGTTGCAACTTTTAAATCGTGCATCACAATGACTATTATAATATATCAAATCAAAGCTCGTTTGGATTCCTAAGCACACACAGAAGTAATAGTTTAGTTCTCCAAGTTTTTGAACCCAAATCCCTTCATAAATAGTAATTACAATCTAATTAAAGTTTGGTGGCACCTTATTGCATTGTTTTCCATTCTCTTTGTTTATGATTCCAATTTAATCATCATAACCATGTTCTTAGCAATTCAATCTTTCTTACTTCTTTGAGTTCTTGGGTTCCTAGGTTGTTAGCCTAAAGGATACACTTCATTTGGTATCAAAAACTTGGTTGCTGAAAATAGGTTATCTATCTTCATATTTCTCTTTTTTGAATTTTAGATTTAAAAAAATTTGTCCTTTGATTGTTTTCTGCTTTCTTAAGTCACAAATCACAAAAATAGAAAGATATTTTGTTCTTCAAGTCTTGTGTTTTCTTTCAATTTTGTTCTCCTTATTTTAGTTTTTTGAATTCATTTGGTAGTTTTCTTTAAATTCTCTATTTTTTTTCTTCTTCTTTGTTTTCTGTGTCCAACTTATCTTTTATCTTGAAAACAATTAAGAGAGCTACTGAAGTACAGGATTAAAAAAAAGAATTATTAATTGGCTTTGCAACTTTTAAATGGTGCATGGCAATGAATATTATAATACATCAAATCAAAGCTCGTTTGGATTCCTAAGCACACACAGAAGTAATAGTTTAGTTCTCCCAATTTTTGAACCCAAATCCCTTCATTAATTGTAATTACAATAAATTAAAATTTGGTGGCACCTTATTGAGTTGTTTTCCATTCTCTTTCTTTATGGTTCCAATTTAATCATCATAACCATGTTCTTAGCAATTCCATCTTTCTTACTTCTTTGAGTTCTTCGATTCGTAGGTTGTTAGCCAAAACGATCCACATCATTTGGTATCAAAAACTTGGTGGCTGAAAATAGGTTATCTATTTTCATATTTCTCTTTTTTGAATTTTAGATTTAAAAAAATTTGTCTTTTGATTGTTTTCTCCTTTCTTAAGTTACAAATTACAAAATAGAAAGCTATTTTGTTTTTCAAGTCTTGTGTTTTCTTTCAATTTTCTTCACTTGTTTTCGTCTTTTGAATTCATTTGATAGTTGTCTTTAAATTCTCTATTTTTTTCTTCTTTGTGTTTCCGTGTTCAAATTATCTTTGTTCTTGAAAAAAACAAGAGAGCTACTGAAGTTCATAGTTAAAAAAAAGAGAAGGTATTAATTGGTGTTGCAACTTTTAATTAGTGCATCGCAATGACTATTATATTATATCAAATCAAAGCTCGTTTGGATTTAGAAGCACACACAGAAGTAATAGTTTAGTTCTCCAAGTTTTTGAACCCAAATCCCTTCATAAATAGTAATTACAATCTAATTAAAGTTTGGTATAACCTTATTGCATTGTTTTCCATTCTCTTTTTTTATGATTCCAATTTAATAATCATGACCATGTTCTTAGCAATTCAATATGTCTTACTGCTTTGAGTTCTTGGGTTCCTAGGTTGTTATCCTAAGGGATACACTTTATTTGGAATCAAAAACTTGGTTGCGGAAAATAGGTTATCTATTTTCATCTTTCTCTTTTTTGAATTTTTGATTTAAAAACATTTGTCCTTTGATTGTTTTCTGCTTTCTTAAGTCACAAATCACAAAATTAGAAAGATATTTTGTTCTGCAAGTCTTGTGTTTTCTTCCAATTTTGTTCTCATTTTTTTGGTCTTTATAATTCATTTGGTAGTTTTCTTTAAATTCTCTGTTTTTTAGTCTTTGTGTTTCCGTGTTCAACTTATCTTCATTCTCGAAAAAAACAAGAGAGTTAATGAAGTAAATGGTTAAAAAAAGAAGGTATTAATTGGTGTTGCAACTTTTAAATCGTACATTGCAATGACTATTATAATGTATCAAATCAAAGCTCGTTTTGATTCGTAAACACACACAGAAGTAATAATTTAGTTCTACGAGTTTTTGAACCCAAATCTATTCATAAATAGTAATTACAATCCCCTTAAAGTTTGGTATAACCTTATTGCATTGTTTTCCATTCTCTTTTTTTATGATTCCAATTTAATAATCATGACCATGTTCTTAGCAATTCAATATGTCTTACTGCTTTGAGTTCTTGGGTTCCTAGGTTGTTATCCTAAGGGATACACTTTATTTGGTATCAAAAACTTGGTTGCGGAAAATAGGTTATCTATTTTCATCTTTCTCTTTTTTGAGTTTTCGATTTAAAAAAATTTGTCCTTTGATTGTTTTCTACTTTCTTAAGTCTCAAATCAAAAAAATAAAAAGATATTTTGTTCTCCTTATTTACCTTTTTCGAATTCATTTGGAAGTTTTCTTTAAATTCTCTGTTTTTATTTTCTTCTTCTTTGTTTTCCGTGTTGAACTTATCTTTTATCTTGAAAAAAATTAAGAGAGCTACTGAAGTACAAGGTTAAAAAAAAGAATTATTAATTGGCGTTGCAAATTTTAAATCGTGAAACATAATGACTATTATAATATATCAAATCCAAGCTCTTTTCGATTGCTAAGCACACATAGAAGAAATGGTTCAGTTCTCCATGTTTTTGAACCCAAAACCCTTCATTAATAGTAATTACAATAGTCATAAAGTTTTGTTGCACCTTATTGCGTTGTTTTCCATTTTCTTTCTTTATGGTTCCAATTTGATCATGATAACAATGTTCTTAGCCATTCAATCTTTCTTATTTCTTTGAGTTCTCGGGTTCCTAGGTTGTTAGCCTAAAGGATCCACTTCATTTGGTATCAAAGCCTTGGTTTCTGAAAATAGGCTATCCATCTTCATATATCTATTTTTTGTATTTGGGATATAATAACATTTGTTCTTTGATTGTTTTCTACTTTCTTAAGTCACAAATAACAAAAATAGAAAGAAATTTTGTTCTTGAAGTCTTGTGTTTTCTTTCAATATTTTTGTCCCTATTTTCGTATTTGGAATTCATTCAATAGTTTTGTTTAAATTATCTGTTTTTTTCTCGATCTTTGTTTTCCGTGTTAAACTTATCTTTTATCTGGAAAAAAACGAGAGAGCTACTGAACTGCACGGTTAAAAAAAAGAAGGTATTAATTGGCGTTGCAACTTCGAAATCGTGCAACACAATGACTATTATAATATATCAAATCAAAGCTCTTTTCGATTGCTAAGCACACATAGAAGAAATCGTTCAGTTCTCCAAGTTTTTGAACCCAAATCGCTTCATTAATAGTAATTACAATTGTCTAAAATTTTTGTGGCACCTTATTGCGTTGTTTTCCACTATATTTCTTTATGGTTCCAATATGATCACCACAACCATGTTCTTAACAATTCAATCTTTCTTACTTCTTTGAGTTCTTGGGTTCCTAGGTTGTTAGACTAAAGGATCCACTTCATTTGGTATCAAAAACATGGTTGCTGAAAATAGGTTATCTATCTTCATATTTCTCTTTTTTGAAATTTAGATTTAAAAACATTTGTCATTTGATTGTTTTCTGCTTTCTTAAATCACAAAATACAAAAATAGAAAGATATTTTGTTCTTCAAGTCTTGTGTTTTGTTTCAATTTTTTCTTATTGTTTTCGTGAATTCATTTGGTAGTTTTCTTTAAATTCTCTGTTTTTTAGTCTTTGTGTTTCCGTGCTCAACTTATCTTCATTCTCGAAAAAAATAAGAGAGCTACTACAATTCATAGTTTAAAAAAAGAAGGTATTAATTGGTGTTGCAACTTTTAATTTGTGCATCGAAATGACTATTATAATATATCAAATCAAAGCTCGTTTCGATTCCTAAGCACACACTGAAGTAATAGTTTAGCTACCCAAGTTTTGAACCAAAATCCCTTCATTAACATTAATTAAAATAAATTAAAAGTTTGGTGGACCTTATTGCATTGTTTTCCATTCTCTTACTTTACGGTTCCAATTTTATCATCATAACCACATTTTTAGCAATTCAATCTTTCTTACTTCTTTGAGTTCTTGGGTTCCTAGATTGTTTGCCTAAAGTATCTACATCATTTGGTATCCAAACCTTGGTTGCTCAAAATATTTTATCTATCTTCATATATCTCTGTTTTGAATTCTAGAGTTAAAAAAAATTTGTCCTTTGATTGTTTTCTGCTTTCTAAGTAACAAATTACAAAAAAGAAAGAAATTTTGTCTTTCAAGTCCTGTGTTTTCCTACAATTTTGTTGTCATTGTTTTCATCTTTAGAATTCATTTTGTACTTTTCTTTAAATTCTCTATTTCATTTTCTTGGTCTTTGTTTTTCCGTGTTCAACTTATCTTTTATCTTGAAAAAAATAAGAGAGCTATGAAGTACAAGTTAAAAAAAGTAGAAGGTATTAATTGGCGTTGCAACTTTGAAATCGTGCATCGCAATGACTTTTATAATATATCAAATAAAAGCTTGTTTCGATTCCTAAGCACACATAGAAGAAATCGTTCAGTTCTCCAAGTTATTTAACCCAAATCCCTTCATTAATATTAATTACAATAATCTTAAATTTTTGTGGCACCTTATTGCGTTGTTTTCCATTCTCTTTCTTTATGGTTCCAATTTGATCATCACAACCATGTTCTTAACAATTCAATCTTTCTTACTTCTTTGAGTTCTTGGGTTCCTAGGTTGTTAGCCTAAAGGATCGACTTCATTTGGAATCCGAACCTTGGTTGCTCAAAATATCTTATCTATCTTCATATATCTCTGTTTTGAATTCTAGAGTTAAAAAAAATTTGTCCTTTGATTGTTTTCTACTTTCTTAAGTCACAAATCAAAAAAATAAAAAGATATTTTGTTCTTCAAGTCTTGTGTTTTCTTTCAATTTTGTTCTCCTTACTTTCCTTTTTGGAATTCATTGGGAAGTTTTCTTTAAATTCTCTGTTTTTATTTTCTTCTTATTTGTTTTCCGTGTTGAACTTATCTTTTATCTTGAAAAAAATTAAGAGAGCTACTGAAGTACAAGGTTAAAAAAAAGAATTATTAATTGGCGTTGCAAATTTTAAATCGTGCATCGCAATGACTATTATATTATATCAAATCAAAGCTCGTTTGGATTTAGAAGCACACACAGAAGTAATAGTTTAGTTCTCCAAGTTTTTGAACCCAAATCCCTTCATAAATAGTAATTACAATCTAATTAAAGTTTGGTGGCACCTTAGTGCATTTTTTCTATTCTTTTTCTTTAGGGTTCAAAATTGATCATCTTAACCATGTTCTTAGCAATTCAATCTTTCTTATTTCTTTGAGTTCCTGGGTTCCTAGTTTGTTCACCTAAAGGATCGACATCATTTGGTATCAAAACATTAGTTGAAAAAATTTGGTTATTTATCTTCATATATCTATTTTTTGAATTATATATTTAAAAATATTTGTCCTTTGATTATTTTCTGGTTTCTTAAGTCATAAATCCAAAAAAAGAACAAAATTTTATTCTTCAAGTCTTGTGTTTTCTTTCAATTTTGTTCTTATAGTTTTCGTCTTTGGAATTCATTTGGTAGTTTTCTTTATATTCTCTATTTTCTTTCTTATTCTTTGTTTTCCGTGTTCAACTTATCTTTTATCTTGAAAAAAATAAGAGAGCTACTAAAGTACACTGTTAAAAAAAAGAAGGAATTAATTGACGTTGCAACTTTGAAATCGTGCATCGCAATGACTATTATAATATATCAAATCAAAGCTCGTTTCGATTCCTAAGCACACATAGAAGAAATCGTTCAGTTCTCCAAGTTTTTTAACCCAAATCCCTTCATTAATATTAATTACAATAATCTTAAAGTTTTGTGGCACCTTATTGCATTGTTTTCCATTCTCTTTCTTTATGGTTCCAATTTGATCATCATAACCATGTTCTTTGGAATTCAATATTTCTTACTTCTTTGAGTTCTTGGGTTCCTAGGTTGTTAACCTATAGGATCCACTTTATATGGTATCAAAAACTTGGTTGCTGAATATAGGTTATCTATCTTCATATTTCTCTTTTTAGAATTTTAGATTAAAAAAAATTGTCATTTGATTGTCTTCTACTTTCTTAAGTCGCAAATTACAAAAATAGAAAAATTTTTTGTTCTTCAAGTCTTGTGTTTTCTTTCAATTTGTTCTCTTTATTTTCGGTTTTGGAATTCAATTGGTAGTTTTCTTTAAATTATCTATTTTTTTTCTTGGTCTTTGTTTTCCGTGTTCAACTTATCTTTTATCTTGAAACAAACAAGAGAGCAACTGAACTGCACGGTTAAAAAAAAGAAATTATTAATTGGCGTTGCAACTTTGAAATCGTGCATCGCAATGACTTTTATAATATATCAAATAAAAGCTTGTTTCGATTCCTAAGCACACATAGAAGAAATCGTTCAGTTCTCCAAGTTATTTAACCCAAATCCCTTCATTAATATTAATTACAATAATCTTAAATTTTTGTGGCACCTTATTGCATTGTTTTCCATTCTCTTTCTTTATGGTTCCAATTTGATCATCATGACCATGTTCTTAGGAATTCAATATTTCTAACTTCTTTGAGTTCTTGGGTTCCTAGGTTGTTAGCCTAAAGGATCCACTTCCTTTGGTTTCAAAACCTTCGTTGCCGAAATAGGTTATCTGTCTTCATTTTTCTATTTTTTGAATTTTAGATTTTAAAAAATTTGTCCTTTGATTGTTTTCTACTTTCTTAAGTCGCAAATTACAAAAATAGAAAGATTTTTTGTTCTTCAAGTCTTGTGTTTTCTTTCAATTAGTTCTCTTTATTTTCGATTTTGGAATTCAATTGGTAGTTTTCTTTAAATTCTCTATTTTTTTTCTTGGTCTTTGTTTTCCGTGTTCATCATATCTTTGTACTTGAAAAAAAATAAGAGAGCTACCAAGTACACTGTTAAAAAAAGAAGGTATTTATTGGCGTTGCAACTTTTAAATTGTGCAAAAAAATGACTATTACAATATATCAAATCAAATCTTTTTTCGATTGCTAAGCACACCCTGAAGTAATTGTTTAGTTCTCCAAGTTTTCCAAGCTAAATCCCTTCATTAATAGTAATTACAATCGTCTTAAAGTTGGGTGGCACCTTATTGCATTCTTTTCCATTCTCTTTCTTTATGGGTCCAATTTTATCATCATAATGATGTTCTTAGAAATTCAAACTTTCTTACTTCTTTGAGTTCTTGGGTTCCTAGGTTGTTAGCCTATAGGATCCACTTCCTTTGGTATCAAAAACTTGGTTGCTGAAATAGTTTATATATCTTCATATATCTCTTTTTTGAATTTTAGATTTTAAAAAATTTGTCCTTTGATTGTTTTCTACTTTCTTAAGTCGCAAATTACAAAAATAGAAAGATATTTTGTTCTTCAAGTCTTGTGTTTTCTTTCAATTTGTTCTCTTTATTTTCGTTTTTGGAATTCAATTGGTAGTTTTCTTTAAACTCTCTATTTTTTTTCTGGGTCTTTCTTTTCCATGTTCAACTTCTCTTTTATCTTGAAAAAAATAAGGGAGCTACTGAAGTACACTGTTACCAAAAAAGAAGGAATTAATTGGCGTTGCAACTTTGAAATCGTGCATCGCAATGACTTTTATAATATATCAAATCAAAGCTCGTTTCGATTCCTAAGCACACATAGAAGAAATCGTTCAGTTCTCCAAGTTTTTTAACCCAAATCCCTTCATTAATATTAATTACAATAATCTTAAATTTTTGTGGCACCTTATTGCATTGTTTTCCATTCTCTTTCTTTATGGTTCCAATTTGATCATCATAACCATGTTCTTAGGAATTCAATATTTCTTACTTCTTTGAGTTCTTGGGTTCCTAGGTTGTTAGCCTATAGGATCCACTTCCTTTGGTATCAAAAACTTGGTTGCTGAAATAGTTTATATATCTTCATATATCTCTTTTTTGAATTATAGATTTTAAAAAATTTGTCCTTTGATTGTTTTCTACTTTCTTAAGTCGCAAATTACAAAAATAGAAAGATATTTTGTTCTTCAAGTCTTGTGTTTTCTTTCAATTTGTTCTCTTTATTTTAGATTTTGGAATTCAATTGGTAGTTTTCTTTAAATTCTCTATTTTTTTTCTTGGTCTTTGTTTTCCGTGTTCAACTTCTCCTTCATCTTGAAAAAAATAAGGGAGCTACTGAAGTACACTGTTACCAAAAAAGAAGGAATTGATTGGCGTTGCAACTTTGAAATCGTGAATCGTAATGACTTTTATAATATATCAAATCAAAGCTTGTTTCGATTCCTAAGCACACATAGAAGAAATTGTTCAGTTCTCCAAGTTTTTTAACCCAAATCCCTTCATTAATATTAATTACAATAATCTTAAATTTTTGTGGCACCTTATTGCATTTTTTTCCATTCTCTTTCTTTATGGTTCCAATTTGATCATCATAACCATGTTCTTAGGAATTCAATATTTCTTACTTCTTTGAGTTCTTAGGTTCCTAGGTTGTTAGCTTATAGGATCCACTTCCTTTGGTATCAAAAACTTGGTTGCCGAAATAGTTTATATATCTTCATATATCTCTTTTTTGAATTTTAGATTTTAAAAAATTTGTCCTTTGATTGTTTTCTACTTTCTTAAGTCGCAAATTACAAAAATAGAAAGATATTTTGTTCTTCAAGTCTTTTGTTTTCTTTCAATTTGTTCTCTTTATTTTCGTTTTTGGAATTCAATTGGTAGTTTTCTTTAAACTCTCTATTTTTTTCTTGGTCTTTGTTTTCCGTGTTCAACTTCCCTTTTATCTTGGTAAAAATAAGAGAGCTACTGAAGTACACTGTTAAAAAAAAGAAGGAATTAATTGGCGTTGCAACTTTGAAATCGTGCATCGCAATGACTTTTATAATAAATCAAATCAAAGCTCGTTTCGATTCCTAAGCACACATAGAAGAAATCGTTCAGTTCTCCAAGTATTTTAACCCAAATCCCTTCATTAATATTAATTACAATAATCTTAAATTTTTGTGGCACCTTATTGCATTGTTTTCCATTCTCTTTCTTTATGGTTCCAATTTGATCAGCATAACCATGTTCTTAGGAATTCAATATTTCTTACTTCTTTGAGTTCTTGGGTTCCTAGGTTGTTAGCCTATAGGATCCACTTCCTTTGGTATCAAAAACTTGGTTGCTGAAATAGTTTATATATCTTCATATATCTCTTTTTTGAATTTTAGATTTTAAAAAATTTGTCCTTTGATTGTTTTCTACTTTCTTAAGTCGCAAATTACAAAAATAGAAAGATATTTTGTTCTTCAAGTCTTGTGTTTTCTTTCAATTTGTTCTCTTTATTTTCGTTTTTGGAATTCAATTGGTAGTTTTCTTTAAACTCTCTATTTTTTTTCTTGGTCTTTGTTTTCCGTGTTCAACTTCTCTTTTATCTTGATAAAAATAAGAGAGCTACTGAAGTACACTGTTAAAAAAAAGAAGGAATTAATTGGCGTTGCAACTTTGAAATCGTGCATCGCAATGACTATTATAATATATAAATCAAAGCTTGTTTCGATTCCTAAGCACACATAGAAGAAATCGTTCAGTTCTCCAAGTTTTTTAACCCAAATCCCTTCATTAATATTAATTACAATAATCTTAAAGTTTTGTGGCACCTTATTGCATTGTTTTCCATTCTCTTTCTTTATGGTTCCAATTTGATCATCATAACCATGTTCTTAGGAATTCAATATTTCTTACTTCTTTGAGTTCTTGGGTTCCTAGGTTGTTAGCCTATAGGATCCACTTCCTTTGGTATCAAAAACTTGGTTGCTGAAATAGTTTATATATCTTCATATATCTCTTTTTTGAATTTTAGATTTTAAAAAATTTGTCCTTTGATTGTTTTCTACTTTCTTAAGTCGCAAATTACAAAAATAGAAAGATATTTTGTTCTTCAAGTCTTGTGTTTTCTTTCAATTTGTTCTCTTTATTTTCGTTTTTGGAATTCAATTGGTAGTTTTCTTTAAACTCTCTATTTTTTTTCTTGGTCTTTGTTTTCCGTGTTCAACTTCTCTTTTATCTTGATAAAAATAAGAGAGCTATTGAAGTACAAGGTTAAAAAAAAGAAGGAATTAATTGGCGTTGCAACTTTGAAATCGTGCATCGCAATGACTATTATAATATATAAATCAAAGCTCGTTTCGATTCCTAAGCACACAAAGAAGAAATCATTCAGTTCTTCAAGTATTTTAACCCAAATCCCTTCATTAATATTAATTACAATAATCTTAAATTTTTGTGGCACCTTAGTGCATTGTTTTCCATTCTCTTTCTTTATGGTTCCAATTTGATCATCATAACCATGTTCTTTGGAATTCAAACTTTCTTACTCCTTTGAGTTCTTGGGTTCCTAGGTTGTTAGCCTAAAGGATCCACTTCCTTTGGTATCAAAAACTTGGTTGCTGAAATAGGTTATCTATCTTCATATTTCTCTTTTTTGAATTTTAGATTTTAAAAAATTTGTCCTTTGATTGTTTTCTACTTTCTTAAGTCGCAAATTACAAAAATAGAAAGATATTTTGTTCTTCAAGTCTTGTGTTTTCTTTCAATTTGTTCTCTTTATTTTCGATTTTGGAATTCAATTGGTAGTTTTCTTTAAACTCTCTATTTTTTTTCTTGGTCTTTGTTTTCCGTGTTCAACTTCTCTTTTATCTTGAAAAAAATAAGAGAGCTACTGAAGTACACTGTTAAAAAAAAGAAGGAATTAATTGGCGTTGCAACTTTGAAATCGTGCATCGCAATGACTATTATAATATATCAAATCAAAGCTCGTTTCGATTCCTAAGCACACATAGAAGAAATCGTTCAGTTCTCCAAGTTTTTTAACCCAAATCCCTTCCTTAATATTAATTACAATAATCTTAAATTTTTGTGGCACCTTATTGCATTGTTTTCCATTCTCTTTCTTTATGGTTCCAATTTGATCATCATGACCATGTTCTTAGGAATTCAATATTTCTAACTTCTTTGAGTTCTTGGGTTCCTAGGTTGTTAGCCTAAAGGATCCACTTCCTTTGGTATCAAAAACTTGGTTGCTGAAAATAGGTTATCTATCTTCATATTTCTCTTTTTTGAATTTTAGATTAAAAACATTTGTTTATTGATTGTTTTCTACTTTCTTAAGTCGCAAATTACAAAAATAGAAAGATATTTTGTTCTTCAAGTCTTGTGTTTTCTTTCAATTTGTTCTCTTTATTTTCGTTTTTGGAATTCAATTGGTAGTTTTCTTTAAACTCTCTATTTTTTTTCTTGGTCTTTGTTTTCCGTGTTCAACTTCTCTTTTATCTTGATAAAAATAAGAGAGCTACTGAAGTACACTGTTAAAAAAAAGAAGGAATTAATTGACGTTGCAACTTTGAAATCGTGCATCGCAATGACTATTATAATATATAAATCAAAGCTCGTTTCGATTCCTAAGCACACATAGAAGAAATCGTTCAGTTCTTCAAGTTTTTTAACCCAAATCCCTTCATTAATATTAATTACAATAATCTTAAATTTTTGTGGCACCTTATTGCATTGTTTTCCATTCTCTTTCTTTATGGTTCCAATTTGATCATCATAACCATGTTCTTTGGAATTCAATCTTTCTTACTTCTTTGAGTTGTTTGGTTCCTTGGTTGTTAGCCTAAAGGATCCAATTCCTATGGTATCAAAAACGTGGTTCCTGAAATAGTTTATATATCTTCATATATCTCTTTTTTGAATTTAAGATTTTAAAAAATTTGTCCTTTGATTGTTTTCTACTTTCTTAAGTCGCAAATTACATAAACAGAAAGATATTTTGTTCTTCAAGTCTTGTGTTTTCTTTCAAGTTGTTCTCTTTTTTTCGTTTTTGGAATTCAATTGGTAGTTTTCTTTAAACTCTCTATTTTTTTCTTGGTCTTTGTTTTTCGTGTTCAACTTCTCTATTATCTTGATAAAAATAAGAGAGCTACTGCAGTACACTGTTAAAAAAAAGAAGGTATTAAGTGGCGTTGCAACTTTTAAATCGTGCAACAAAATGACTATTATAAAATATCAAATCAAAGCTATTTTCGATTGCTAAGCACAAATAGAAGAAATCGTTCAGTTCTCCGAGTTTTTTAACCCAAATCCCTTCATTAATATTAATTACAATAATCTTAAAGTTTTGTGGCACCTTATTGCATTGTTTTCCATTCTCTTTCTTTATGGTTCCAATTTGATCATCATAACCATGATCTTAGGAATTCAATATTTCTTACTTCTTTGAGTTCTTGGGTTCCTAGGTTGTTAGCCTATAGGATCCACTTCCTTTGGTATCAAAAACTTGGTTGCTGAAATAGTTTATATATCTTCATATATCTCTTTTTTGAATTTTAGATTTTAAAAAATTTGTCCTTTGATTGTTTTCTACTTTCTTAAGTCGCAAATTATAAAAATAGAAAGATATTTTGTTCTTCAAGTCTTGTGTTTTCTTTCAATTTGTTCTCTTTATTTTCGTTTTTGGAATTCAATTGGTAGTTTTCTTTAAACTCTCTATTTTTTTCTTGGTCTTTGTTTTCCGTGTTCAACTTCTCTTTTATCTTGATAAAAATAAGAGAGCTACTGAATTATACTGTTAAAAAAAAGAAGGAATTAATTGGCTTTGCAACTTTGAAATCGTGCATCGCAATGACTATTATAATATATAAATCAAAGCTTGTTTCGATTCCTAAGAACACATAGAAGAAATCGTTCAGTTCTCCAAGTTTTTTAACCCAAATCTCTTCATTAATATTAATTACAATAATATTAAATTTTTGTGGCACCTTACTGCATTGTTTTCCATTCTCTTTCTTTATGGTTCCAATTTGATCATCATAACCTTGTTCTTTGGAATTCAATCTTTCTTACTTCTTTGAGTTCTTGGGTTCCTTGGTTGTTAGCCTATAGGATCCACTTCCTTTGGTATCAAAAACTTGGTTACTGAAAATAGGTTATCTATCTTCATATTTCTCTTTTTTGAATTTTAGATTAAAAACATTTGTTTATTGATTGTTTTCTACTTTCTTAAGTCGCAAATTACAAAAATAGAAAGATATTTTGTTCTTCAAGTCTTGTGTTTTCTTTCAATTTGTTCTCTTTATTTTCGATTTTGGAATTCAATTGGTAGTTTTCTTTAAACTCTCTATTTGTTTTCTTGGTCTTTGTTTTCCGTGGTCAACTTCTCTTTTATCTTGATAAAAATAAGAGAGCTACTGAAGTACACTGTTAAAAAAAAGAAGGAATTAATTGGCGTTGCAACTTTGAAATCGTGCATCGCAATGACTATTATAATATATAAATCAAAGCTTGTTTCGATTCCTAAGCACACATAGAAGAAATCGTTCAGTTCTCCAAGTTTTTTAACCCAAATCCCTTCATTAATATTAATTACAATAATCTTAAATTTTTGTGGCACCTTATTGCATTGTTTTCCATTCTCTTTCTTTATGGTTCCAATTTGATCATCATAACCATGTTCTTAGGAATTCAATATTTCTTACTTCTTTGAGTTCTTGGGTTCCTAGGTTGTTAGCCTAAAGGATCCACTTCCTTTGGTATCAAAAACTTGGTTGCTGAAAATAGGTTATCTATCTTCATATTTCTCTTTTTTGAATTTTAGATTAAAATCATTTGTTTATTGATTGTTTTCTACTTTCTTAAGTCGCAAATTACAAAAATAGAAAGATTTTTTGTTCTTCAAGTCTTGTGTTTTCTTTCAATTAGTTCTCTTTATTTTCGATTTTGGAATTCAATTGGTAGTTTTCTTTAAATTCTCTATTTTTTTTCTTGGTCTTTGTTTTCCGTGTTCAACTTCTCTTTTATCTTGAAAAAAATAAGGGAGCTACTGAAGTACACTGTTATCAAAAAAGAAGGTATTAATTGACGTTGCAACTTTGAAATCGTGCATCGCAATGACTTTTATAATATATCAAATCAAAGCTCGTTTCGATTCCTAAGCACACATTGAAGAAATTGTTCAGTTCTCCAAGTTTTTTAACCCAAATCCCTTCATTAATATTAATTACAATAATCTTAAAGTTTTGTGGCACTTTATTGCATTGTTTTCCATTCTCTTTCTTTATGGTTCCAATTTGATCATCATAACCATGTTCTTCGGAATTCAATATTCCTTGCTTCTTTGAGTTAGTGGGTTCCTAGGTTGTTAGCCTATAGGATCCATTTCCTTTGGTATCAAAAACTTGGTTGCTGAAATAGTTTATTTATCTTCATATATCTCTTTTTCGAATTTTAGATTTTAAAAAATTTGTCCTTTGATTGTTTTCTACTTTATTAAGTCACAAATTAGAAAAATAGAAAGATATTTTGTTCTTCAAGTCTTGTGTTTTCTTTCAATTTCTTTTCTTTATTTTCGTTTTTGGAATTCAATTGGTAGTTTTCTTTAAACTCTCTATTTTTTTCTTGGTCTTTGTTTTCCGTGTGCAACTTCTCTTTTATATTAATAAAAATAAGAGAGCTACTGAAGTACACTGTTAAAAAAAGAAGGAATTAATTGGCGTTGCAACTTTGAAATCGTGCATCGCAATGACTATTATAATATATAAATCAAAGCTTGTTTCGATTCCTAAGCACACATAGAAGAAATCGTTCAGTTCTTCAAGTTTTTTAACCCAAATCCCTTCATTAATATTAATTACAATAATCTTAAATTTTTGTGGCACCTTATTGCATTGTTTTCCATTCTCTTTCTTTATGGTTCCAATTTGATCATCATAACCATGTTCTTTGGAATTCAAACTTTCTTACTTCTTTGAGTTCTTGGGTTCCTAGGTTGTTAGCCTATAGGATCCACTTCCTTTGGTATCAAAAACTTGGTTGCTGAAATAGTTTATATATCTTCATATATCTCTTTTTTGAATTATAGATTTTAAAAAATTTGTCCTTTGATTGTTTTCTACTTTCTTAAGTCGCAAATTACAAAAATAGAAAGATATTTTGTTCTTCAAGTCTTGTGTTTTCTTTCAATTTGTTCTCTTTATTTTCGTTTTTGGAATTCAATTGGTAGTTTTCTTTAAACTCTCTATTTTTTTCTTGGTCTTTGTTTTCCGTGTGCAACTTCTCTTTTATATTAATAAAAATAAGAGAGCTACTGAAGTACACTGTTAAAAAAAGAAGGAATTAATTGGCGTTACAACTTTGAAATCGTGCATCGTAATAACTATAATAATATAAAAATCAAAGCTTGTCTCAATTCCTAAGCACACATAGAAGAAATCGTTCAGTTCTCCAAGTTTTTTAACCCAAATCCCTTCATTAATATTAATTACAATAATCTTAAAGTTTTGTGGCACTTTATTGCATTGTTTTCCATTCTCTTTCTTTATGGTTCCAATTTGATCATCATAATCATGTTCTTCGGAATTCAATATTTCTTACTGCTTTGAGTTAGTGGGTTCCTAGGTTGTTAGCCTATAGGATCCACTTCCTTTGGTGTCAAAAACTTGGTTGCTGAAATAGTTTATTTATCTTCATATATCTCTTTTTCGAATTTTAGATTTAAAAAAATTTGTCCTTTGATTGTTTTCTACTTTCTTAAGTCGCAAATTAGAAAAATAGAAAGATATTTTGTTCTTCAAGTCTTGTGTTTTCTTTCAATTTCTTTTCTTTATTTTCGTTTTTGGAATTCAATTGGTAGTTTTCTTTAAACTCTCTATTTTTTTCTTGGTCTTTGTTTTCCGTGTTCAACTTCTCTTTTATCTTGATAAAAATAAGAGAGCTATTGAATTATACTGTTAAAAAAAAGAAGGAATTAATTGGCTTTGCAACTTTGAAATCGTGCATCGCAATGACTATTATAATATATAAATCAAAGCTTGTTTCGATTCCTAAGAACACATAGAAGAAATCGTTCAGTTCTCCAAGTTTTTTAACCCAAATCCCTTCATTAATATTAATTACAATAATCTTAAATTTTTGTGGCACCTTATTGCATTGTTTTCCATTCTCTTTCTTTATGGTTCCAATTTGATCATCATAACCATGTTCTTTGGAATTCAAACTTTCTTACTTCTTTGAGTTCTTGGGTTCCTAGGTTGTTAGCCTAAAGGATCCACTTCGTTTGGTATCAAAAACTTGGTTGCTGAAATAGTTTATATATCTTCATATATCTCTTTTTTGAATTATAGATTTTAAAAAATTTGTCCTTTGATTGTTTTCTACTTTCTTAGGTCGCAAATTACAAAAATAGAAAGATATTTTGTTCTTCAAGTCTTGTGTTTTCTTTCAATTTGTTCTCTTTATTTTCGATTTTGGAATTCAATTGGTAGTTTTCTTTAAACTCTCTATTTTTTTTCTTGGTCTTTGTTTTCCGTGTTCAACTTCTCTTTTATCTTGAAAAAAATAAGAGAGCTATTGAAGTACACTGTTAAAAAAAAGAAGGAATTAATTGGCGTTGCAACTTTGAAATCGTGCATCGCAATGACTATTATAATATATAAATCAAAGCTCGTTTCGATTCCTAAGCACACATAGAAGAAATCGTTCAGTTCTCCAAGTTTTTTAACCCAAATCCCTTCATTAATATTAATTACAATAATCTTAAATTTTTGTGGCACCTTATTGCATTGTTTTCCATTCTCTTTCTTTATGGTTCCAATTTGATCATCATAACCATGTTCTTTGGAATTCAATATTTCTTACTTCTTTGAGTTCTTGGGTTCCTAGGTTGTTAACCTATAGGATCCACTTCCTTTGGTATCAAAAAGTTTGTTGGTAAAATAGTTTATATATCTTCATATATCTCATTTTTGAATTTTAGATTTTGAAAAATTTGTCCTTTGATTGTTTTCTACTTTCTTAAGTCGCAAATTACAAAAATAGAAAGATATTTTGTTCTTCAAGTCTTGTGTTTTCTTTAAATTTGTTCTCTTTATTTTAGATTTTGGAATTCAATTGGTAGTTTTCTTTAAATTCTCTACTTTTTTTTCTTGGTCTTTGTTTTGAGTGTTCAACTTCTCTTTTATCTTGAAAAAAATAAGGGAGCTACTGAAGTACGCTGTTATCAAAAAAGAAGGTATTAATTGGCGTTGCAACTTTGAAATCGTGCATCGCAATGACTTTTATAATATATCAAATAAAAGCTCGTTTCGATTCCTAAGAACACATAGAAGAAATCGTTCAGTTCTCCAAGTTTTTTATCCCAAATCCCTTCATTAATATTAATTACAATAATCTTAAAGTTTTGTGGCATTTATTGCATTCTTTTCCATTCTCTTTCTTTATGGTTCCAATTTGATCATCATAACCATGTTCTTAGGAATTCAATATTTCTTACTTCTTTGAGTTCTTGGGTTCCTAGGTTGTTAGCCTATAGGATCCACTTCCTTTGGTATCAAAAACTTGGTTGCTGAAATAGTTTATATATCTTCATATATCTCTTTTTTGAATTTTAGATTTTAAAAAATTTGTCCTTTGATTGTTTTCTACTTTCTTAAGTCGCAAATTACAAAAATAGAAAGATATTTTGTTCTTCAAGTCTTGTGTTTTCTTTCAATTTGTTCTCTTTATTTTCGTTTTTGGAATTCAATTGGTAGTTTTCTTTAAACTCTGTATTTTTTTCTTGGTCTTTGTTTTCCGTGTTCAACTTCTCTTTTATCTTGAAAAAAATAAGGGAGCTACTGAAGTACACTGTTAAAAAAAAGAAGGAATTAATTGGCGTTGCAACTTTGAAATCGTGCATCGCAATGACTTTTATAATATATCAAATCAAAGCTCGTTTCGATTCCTAAGCACACATTGAAGAAATCGTTCAGTTCTCCAAGTTTTTTAACCCAAATCCCTTCATTAATTTTAATTACAATAATCTTAATGTTTTGTGGCACTTTATTGCATTGTTTTCCATTCTCTTTCTTTATGGTTCCAATTTGATCATCATAACCATGATCTTAGGAATTCAATATTTCTTACTTCTTTGAGTTCTTGGGTTCCTAGGTTGTTAGCCTATAGGATCCACTTCCTTTGGTATCAAAAACTTGGTTGCTGAAATAGTTTATATATCTTCATATATCTCTTTTTTGAATTTTAGATTTTAAAAAATTTGTCCTTTGATTGTTTTCTACTTTCTTAAGTCGCAAATTACAAAAATAGAAAGATATTTTGTTCTTCAAGTCTTGTGTTTTCTTTCAATTTGTTCTCTTTATTTTCGATTTTGGAATTCAATTGGTAGTTTTCTTTAAATTCTCTATTTTTTTTCTTGGTCTTTGTTTTCCGTGTTCAACTTCTCTTTTATCTTGAAAAAAATAAGGGAGCTACTGAAGTACACTGTTACCAAAAAAGAAGGAATTAATTGGCGTTGCAACTTTGAAATCGTGCATCGCAATGACTTTTATAATATATCAAATCAAAGCTCGTTTCGATTCCTAAGCACACATTGAAGAAATTGTTCAGTTCTCCAAGTTTTTTAACCCAAATCCCTTCATTAATATTAATTACAATAATCTTAAAGTTTTGTGGCACTTTATTGCATTGTTTTCCATTCTCTTTCTTTATGGTTCCAATTTGATCATCATAACCATGTTCTTAGGAATTCAATATTTCTTACTTCTTTGAGTTCTTGGGTTCCTAGGTTGTTAGCCTATAGGATCCACTTCCTTTGGTATCAAAAACTTGGTTGCTGAAATAGTTTATATATCTTCATATATCTCTTTTTTGAATTTTAGATTTTAAAAAATTTGTCCTTTGATTGTTTTCTACTTTCTTAAGTCGCAAATTACAAAAATAGAAAGATATTTTGTTCTTCAAGTCTTGTGTTTTCTTTCAATTTGTTCTCTTTATTTTCGTTTTTGGAATTCAATTGGTAGTTTTCTTTAAACTCTCTATTTTTTTCTTGGTCTTTGTTTTCCGTGTTCAACTTCTCTTTTATCTTGATAAAAATAAGAGAGCTACTGAAGTACACTGTTAAAAAAAAGAAGGAATTAATTGGCGTTGCAACTTTGAAATCGTGCATCGCAATGACTATTATAATATATAAATCAAAGCTCGTTTCGATTCCTAAGCACACATAGAAGAAATCGTTCAGTTCTCCAAGTTTTTTAACCCAAATCCCTTCATTAATATTAATTACAATAATCTTAAATTTTTGTGGCACCTTATTGCATTGTTTTCCATTCTCTTTCTTTATGGTTCCAATTTGATCATCATAACCATGTTCTTTGGAATTCAAACTTTCTTACTCCTTTGAGTTCTTGGGTTCCTAGGTTGTTAGCCTAAAGGATCCATTTCCTTTGGTATCAAAAACTTGGTTGTTGAAATACGTTATATATCTTCATATTTCACTTTTTTGAATTTTAGATTGAAAAAAATTTGTCCTTTGATTGTTTTCTACTTTCTTAAGTCGCAAATTACAAAAACCGAAAGATATTTTGTTCTTCAAGTCTTGTGTTTTCTTTCAAGTTGTTCTCCTTATTTTCGATTTTGGAATTCAATTTATAGTTTTCTTTAAATTCTCTGTTTTTTTATTCTTCTTCTTTCTTTTCCGTGTTCAACTTATCTTTTATCTTGAAAAAAATAAGAGAGCTATTGAATTATACTGTTAAAAAAAAGAAGGAATTAATTGGCGTTACAACTTTGAAATCGTGCATCGCAATGACTATTATAATATATAAATCAAAGCTCGTTTCGATTCCTAAGCACACATAGAAGAAATCGTTCAGTTCTCCAAGTTTTTTAACCCAAATCCCTTCATTAATATTAATTACAATAATCTTAAATTTTTGTGGCACCTTATTGCATTGTTTTCCCTTCTCTTTCTTTATGGTTCCAATTTGATCATCATAACCATGATCTTAGGAATTCAATATTTCTTACTTCTTTGAGTTCTTGGGTTCCTAGGTTGTTAGCCTATAGGATCCACTTCCTTTGGTATCAAAAACTTGGTTGCTGAAATAGTTTATATATCTTCATATATCTCTTTTTTGAATTTTAGATTTTAAAAAATTTGTCCTTTGATTGTTTTCTACTTTCTTATGTCAAAAATCAAAAAACTAGAAACATATTTTGTTTTTCAAGTCTTGTGTTTTGTTTCAATTTTTTTCTTATTGTTTTCGTCTTTGGAATTCATTTGGTAGTTTTCTTTAAATTCTCTATTTTTTTCTTCTTCTTTGTTTTCCGTGTTCAACTTCTCTTTTATCTTGATAAAAATAAGAGAGCTATTGAATTATACTGTTAAAAAAAAGAAGGAATTAATTGGCTTTGCAACTTTGAAATCGTGCATCGCAATGACTATTATAATATATAAATCAAAGCTTGTTTCGATTCCTAAGAACACATAGAAGAAATCGTTCAGTTCTCCAAGTTTTTTAACCCAAATCCCTTCATTAATATTAATTACAATAATCTTAAATTTTTGTGGCACCTTATTGTATTGTTTTCCATTCTCTTTCTTTATGGTTCCAATTTGATCATCATAACCATGTTCTTTGGAATTCAATCATTCTTACTGCTTTGAGTTCTTAGGTTCCTAGGTGGTTAGCCTAAAGGATCCATTTCCTTTGGTATCAAAAACTTGGTTGCTGAAATAGGTTATATATCTTCATATTTCACTTTTTTGAATTTTAGATTTAAAAAAATTTGTCCTTTGATTGTTTTCTACTTTCTTAAGTTGCAAATTACAAAAACAGAAAGATATTTTGTTCATCAAGTCTTATGTTTTCTTTCAATTTGTTCTCTTTATTTTCGATTTTGGAATTTAATTGGTAGTTTTCTTTAAACTCTCTATTTTTTTCTTGGTCTTTGTTTTCCGTGTTCAACTTCTCTTTTATCTTGATAAAAATAAGAGAGCTATTGAATTATACTGTTAAAAAAAAAGGAATTAATTGGCTTTGCAACTTTGAAATCGTGCATCGCAATGACTATTATAATATATAAATCAAAGCTTGTTTCGATTCCTAAGCACACATAGAAGAAATCGTTCAGTTCTCCAAGTTTTTTAACCCAAATCCCTTCATTAATATTAATTACAATAATCTTAAATTTTTGTGGCACCTTATTGTATTGTTTTCCATTCTCTTTCTTTATGGTTCCAATTTGATCATCATAACCATGTTCTTTGGAATTCAATCATTCTTACTGCTTTGAGTTCTTAGGTTCCTAGGTTGTTAGCCTAAAGGATCCATTTCCTTTGGTATCAAAAACTTGGTTGCTGAAATAGGTTATATATCTTCATATTTCACATTTTTGAATTTTAGATTTAAAAATATTTGTCCTTTGATTGTTTTCTACTTTCTTAAGTCGCAAATTACAAAAACAGAAAGATATTTTGTTCTTCAAGTCTTGTGTTTTCTTTCAATTTGTTCTCTTTATTTTCGATTTTGGAATTTAATTGCTAGTTTTCTTTAAATTCTCTATTTTTTTCTTGGTCTTTGTTTTCCGTGTTCAACTTCTCTTTTATCTTGAAAAAAATAAGGGAGCTACTGAAGTACACTGTTACCAAAAAAGAAGGAATTAATTGGCGTTGCAACTTTGAAATCGTGCATCGCAATGACTTTTATAATATATCAAATCAAAGCTCGTTTCGATTCCTAAGCACACATAGAAGAAATTGTTCAGTTCTCCAAGTTTTTTAACCCAAATCCCTTCATTAATATTAATTACAATAATCTTAAAGTTTTGTGGCACTTTATTGCATTGTTTTCCATTCTCTTTCTTTATGGTTCCAATTTTATCATCATAACCATGTTCTTTGCAATTTAATCTTTCTTACTTCTTTGAGTTCTTGGGTTCCTAGGTGGTTAGCGCTAAGGATCCACATGATTTGGTATCAAAAACTTGGTTGCTGAATATAGGTTATCTATCTTCATATTTATCTTTTTTGAAATTTAGATTTAAAAAATTTTGTCCTTTGTTGTTTTCTGCTTTCTTAAGTCACAAATCACAAAAATGGAAAGATATTTTGTTCTTCAAGTCTTGTGTTTTCTTTCAATTTTGTTCTCCTTATTTTCGTCTTTGGAATTCATCTGATAGTTTTTTTAAATTCTCTCTTTTTTTATTGTTATTTGTTTTCCTTGTTCAACTTATCTTATTAAAGTTTGGTGGCACCTTATTGCATTTATTTCTAATCTCTTTGTTTATGATTCCAATTTAATCATCATAACAATGTTCTTAGCAATTCAATCTTTCTTACTTCTTTGAGTTCTTGGGTTCCTAGGTTGTTAGCGTAAGGGATAAACTTCATTTGGTATCAAAGACTTGGTTGCTCATAATAACTTATCTATTTTCATATTTCTCTTTTTTGAGTTTTTGATTAAAAAAAATTGTCCTTTGATTGTTTTCTATTTTCTTAAGTCAAAAATCACAAAAATAGCAATATATTTTGTATTTCAAGTCTTATGTTTTCTTTCAATTTTGTTCGCCTTAAATTCTATATTTTTTTCTTGTTCTTTGTTTTCCGTGTTCAACTTATCTTTTATCTCGAAACAAATTAGAGAGCTACTGAATTAACGGTTAAAAAAAAAGAAAGTATTAATTGGCGTTGCAATTTTTAAATCGTGCATCGTAATGACTATTATAATATATCAAATCAAAGCTCGTTTGGATTCCAAAGCACACACAGAAGTAGTAGTTTAGTTCTCCAAGTTTTTGAACCCAAATCCCTTCATTTATTGCAATTACAATCGTCTTAAAGTTTGGTGGCACGTTATTCCTTTGTTTTCCATTCTGTTTCTTTATGGTTCCAATTTAATCATAATAACCATGTTCTTAGCAAATCAATCTTTTTTACTTCTTTGAGTTCTTGGGTTCCTTGGTTGTCAGCCTAAAGGATACACTTTATTTGGTATCAAAGACTTAGTTGCTGAAAATAGGTTATCTATCTTCATGTTTTTCTTTTTTGAGTTTTTGATTTTAAAAAATATTTCCTTTGATTGTTTTATACTTTCTTAAGTCATAAATCAAAAAAATAGAAAGATATTTTGTTCTTCAAGTGTTGTGTTTTCTTTCAATTTTGTTCTCCTTATTTTCGTTATTGGAATTTATTTGGTTGTTTTTTTGAAATTCTCTGTTTTTATTTTCTTCTTATTTGTTTTCCGTGTTGAACTTATCTTTTATCTTGAAAAAAATTAAGAGAGCTACTGAAGTACAAGGTTAAAAAAAAGAATTATTAATTGGCGTTGCAAATTTTAAATCGTGCATCGCAATGACTATTATATTATATCAAATCAAAGCTCGTTTGGATTTAGAAGCACACACAGAAGTAATAGTTTAGTTCTCCAAGTTTTTGAACCCAAATCCCTTCATAAATAGTAATTACAATCTAATTAAATTTTGGTATAACCTTATTGCATTGTTTTCCATTCTCTTTTTTTATGATTCCAATTTAATAATCATAACCATGTTCTTAGCAATTCAATATGTCTTACTTCTTTGAGTTCTTGGGTTCCTAGGTTGTTATCCTAAGGGATACACTTTATTTGGAATCAAAAACTTGGTTGCGGAAAATAGGTTATCTATTTTCATCTTTCTCTTTTTTGAGTTTTTGATTTAAAAAAATTTGTCCTTTGATTGTTTTCTACTTTCTTAAGTCACAAATCAAAAAAATAAAAAGATATTTTGTTCTTCAAGTCTTGTCTTTTCTTTCAATTTTGTTCTCCTTTTTTTTCATTTTTGGAATTCATTTGGTAGTTTTCTTTAAATTCTCTGTTTTCTCCATGTTCTTTGTTTTCTGTGTTCAACTTATCTTTTATCTTGAAAAAAACAAGAGAGCTTCTGAAGTACACGGTTAAAAAAAATAATTATTAATTGGCGTTGCAACTTTTAAATTGTGCATCGCAATGACTATTATAATACATCAAAGCAAAGCTCGTTTGATTCCTAAGCACACACAGAAGTAATAGTTTAGTTCTCCAAGTTTTGGAACCCAAATCCCTTCATAAATAGTAATTACAATCTAATTAAAGTTTGGTGGCACATTATTGCATTGTTTTCCATTCTCTTTGTTTATGATTCCAATTTAATCATCATAACCATGTTCTTAGCAATTCAATCTTTCTTACTTCTTTGAGTTCTTGGGTTCCTAGGTTGTTAGCCTAAGGGATAAACTTCATTTGGTATCAAAAACTTGGTTGCTCATAATAGCTTATCTATCTTCATATTTCTCTTTTTTGAGTTTTTGATTGAAAAATATTTGTCCTTTGATTGTTTTCTGCTTTCTTAAGTCAAAATCACAAAAATAGAAAGATATTTTTATTTTCAAGTCTTGTGTTTTCTTTCAATTTTGTTCTCCTTATTTTTCGTTTTTGGAATTCATTTGGTAGTTTTCTTTAAATTCTCTCTTTTTTTCTTGTTCTTTGTTTTCCGTGTTCAACTTATCTTTTATCTTGAAAAAAACAAGAGAGCTACTGAAGTACCCGATTAAGAAAAAGAAGGTTTCAATTGGCGTTGCATCTTTTAAATCGTGCTTCGCAATGACTATTATAATATATCAAATCTAAGTCGTTTGGATTCCTTTGTTATGAGTCTAAAGAATACACTTTATTTGGTATCAAAGACTTAGTTGCTGAAAATAGGTTATCTATCTTCATTTTTTTCTTTTTTGAGTTTTTGATTGAAAATAATTTGTCCTTTGATTGTTTTCTACTTTCTTAAGTCACAAATCAAAAAAATAAAAAGATATTCTATTCTTCAAGTCTTGTGTTTTCTCTCAATTTTGTTCTCCTCATTTTCGTTTTTGGAATTCATTTGGTAGTTTTCTATAAATTCACTATTTTTTTCTTCTTCTTTGTTTTCCGTGTTCAACTTTTCTTTCATCTTGAAAAAAAAGAGAGCTACTGAAGTACACAGTTAAGAAAAAGAAGGTTTCAATTGGCGTTGCAACTTTTAAATCGTGCATCGCAATGACTATTATAATATATCAAATCAAAGCTCGTTTGGATTCCTAAGCACACACAGAAGTAATAGTTTAGTTCTCCAAGTTTTTGAACCCAAAACCCTTCATTAATTGTAATTACAATCGTCTTAATGTTTGGAGGAACCTTATTGCATTGTTTTCCATTCTCTTTGTTTATGGTTCCAATTTAATCATCATAACCATGTTCTTAGCAATTCAATCTTTCTTACTTCTTTGAGTGCTTGGGTTCCTAGGTTGTTAGCCTAAGGGATACACTTCATATGGAATCAAAAACTTGGTTGCTGATAATGGGTTATCTATCTTCATATTTCTCTTTTTTGAATTTTTGATTGAAAAAAATTTGTCCTTTGAGTGTTTTCTTCTTTCTTATGTCAAAATCACAAAAATAGAAAGATATTTGTATTTTCAAGTCTTGTGTTTTTATTTCAATTTTGTTCTTCTTATTTTCATTTTTGGAATTCATTAGGTAGTTTTCTTTAAATTCTTTGTTCTTTTTCTAGTTCTTTGTTTTCCATGTTCAACTTATTTTTAATCTTGAAAAAAACAAGAGAGCTACTGAAGTACACGGTTAAAAAAAGAAGGTTTCAATTGGCGTTGCAACTTTTAAATCATACATCAAAATGACTATTATAATATATCAAATCAAAGCTCGTTTGGATTCCAAAGCACACACAGAAGTAGTAGTTTAGTTCTCCAAGTTTTTGAACCCAAATCCCTTCATTTATTGTAATTACAATCGTCTTAAAGTTTGGTGGCACGTTATTGCTTTGTTTTCCATTCTGTTTCTTTATGGTTCCAATTTAATCATAATAACCATGTTCTTTTCAAAACATCTTTTTTATTTCTTTGAGTTGTTGGGTTCCTTTGTTGTCTGCCTAAAGGATACACTTTATTTGGTATCAAAGATTTAGTTGCTGAAAATAGGTTATCTATCTTCATGTTTTTCTTTTTTTAGTTTTTTATTTAAAAAAATTTGTCCTTTGATTGTTTTCTACTTTCTTAAGTCACAAATCAAAAAAATAAAAAGATATTTTGTTCTTCAAGTCTTGTGTTTTCTTTCAATTTTGTTCTCCCTATTTTCGTTTTTGGAATTCATTTGGTAGTTTTCTTTAAATTCTCTGTTTTCTTCTTCTTCTTCTTTGTTTTCCATGTTCAACTTATCTTTTATCTTGAAAAAAATTAAGAGAGCTACTGAAGTACATGGTTAAAAAAAGAATTATTAATTGGCATTGCAACTTTTAAATCGTGCATCGCAATGACTATTATAATACATCAAATCAAAGCTCGTTTGGATTCCTAAGCACACACAGAAGTAATAGTTTAGTTCTCCAAGTTTTTGACCCAAATCCCTACATAAATAGTAATTACAATCTAATTAAAGTTTGGTGGCACCTTATTGCATTGTTTTCCATTCTCTTTGTTTATGATTCCAATTTAATCATCATAACCATGTTCTTAGCAATTCAATTTTTCTTACTTCTTTGAGTGCTTGGGTTCCTAGGTTGTTAGCCTAAGGGATAAACTTCATTTGGTATCGGAAACTTGGTTGCTGATAATAGCTTATCTATCTTCATATTTCTCCTTTTTGAGTTTTTGATTGAAACAAATTGTTCTTTATTGTTTTCTGCTTTCTTAAGTCAAAATAACAAAAATAGAAAGATATTTTTATTTTCATGTCTTGTGTTTTCTTTCAATTTTTTTTTCCTTATTTTTCGTTTTTGGAATTCATTTGGTAGTTTTCTTTAAATTCTATGTTTTTTTTCTTGTTCTTTGTTTTCCGTGTTCAACTTATCTTTTATCTTGAAAAAAAACAAGAGAGCTACTGAAGTACACTGTTAAAAAAAAGAAGGTTTCCATTGGCGTTGGAACATTTAAATTGTGCATCACAATGACTATTAAAATATATCAAATCAAAGCTCGTTTGGATTCCAAAGCACACACAGAAGTAGTAGTTTCGTTATCCAAGTTTTTGAACCCAAATCCCTTCATTTATTATAATTACAATCGTCTTAAAGTTTGGTGTCACCTTATTGCTTTGTTTTCCAATCTGTTTCTTTATGGCTCCAATGTAATCGTAATAACCATGTTCTTTGCAAATCATCTTTGTTATTACTTTGAGTTCTTGGGTTCCTTGGTTGTCAGCCTACAGGATACACTTTATTTGGTATCAAAGACTTAGTTCCTGAAAATAGGTTATCTATCTTCATGTTTTTCTTTTTTCAGTTTGTGATTTAAAAAAATTTGTACTTTGATTGTTTTCTACTTTCTTAAGTTAGAAATCAAAAAAATAAAAAGATATTTTGTTCTTCAAGCCTTGTGTTTTCTTTCAATTTTTTTCTCCCTATTTTCGTTTTTGGAATTGATTGGGTAGTTTTCTTTAAATTCTCTGTTTTTTTATTCTTCTTCTTTCTTTTCCGTGTTCAACTTATCTTTTATCTTGAAAAAAATTAAAAAAACTACTGAAGTACACGGTTAAAAAAAAGAATTATTAATTGGCGTAGCAACTTTTAAATCGTGCATTGCAATGACAATTATAATATATCAAATCATAGAAGTAATAGTTTAGTTCTCCAAGTTTTTGACCCAAATCCCTACATAAATAGTAATTATAATCTAATGAAAGTTTGGTGGCACCTTATTGCATTGTTTTCCATTCTCTTTGTTTATGATTCCAATTTAATCATCATAACCATGTTCTTAGCAATTCAATTTTTCTTACTTCTTTGAGTTCTTGGGTTCCCAGGTTGTTAGTGATGAATGCTCAAAAAGCACTAAAATAACCATGATTTTATGTGCATTAATTGATTAAAAATATATATATTTATATGTTTTATCATATATTTATATAAATTTGTCTTTTTCGGAATCACGGGTATTTTTATTGTTTTTCAGGTATTTTAGCTTAAAAATGCAATTTAAAGACTCAAAGAGGAATACTTGAAGCAATACATCACAAATATATTAATAAATACGTGGGAAAAGGTAAAAACTTGATGAGCAGAATCGAGATCGCCAAATACTTTGATGAACGAAAACTTGATGAACGAAAACCGGCATTGCCGATCCTGCCAATACTTTGGTTTTATATTTATAAAACTCTCGCAAGTGCACGAATCATTTCGTAGAAAATGATAAGTATACTCCCAAGGTCGATCTAAGGAAGGAATGTATGTGGTTTTTAATTTATTATTCAAACTTTTAAAAACAAAATTAAATCCTAAACATCCTGTCACGATATTTTGGGGTTTTGTGTTTTTAATCTAATTACAGAAAATTAAACATAGATTCAATAAACATTCATGCAAATTTTATCTTTTATAAATAGTGGAGTATTTATGGATATAATAACTAAGTTAATTATGCTTGCTCGTATTATTTAGGTTATTAAATATATGAATTGATATTTATTGATTCTCCCTTTTTTGTATGAATACCACCTTTGGTGGGGTTAGATATTCTTTGTTAACTAAACAAATCAATTAACACCTATGGGTGGGGTTGATAACTAATTTGGTTAATTAAATTAATTCCTTTTTCTAAGAGATTGAAAATGAACCATTTAAATGCCACCTTTGGTGGGGTTAGACAGTTTAAACTTTATTCAAGGTGTCCAAATGAAACCTAAGAATTTAATTATCCGAGTACTAACTTTCAAATTTTAAAACCACTACTGAAAACATGTTATCAATACATTTTCATATAATAATTCTTATAAAAACTTTTGAAATAGAGCTTCACTCTAACTACCGGGCGATTGTACCAACAAATAAAAGAGCACTACTCTAAATCAGACCGGATAACTAAACCTTAAAATCTAATTTTCAGATTTAAGTTTGTAAAGAAAAAATAATATATTTCTCTCTAACATTCTTAATATAAAATCTGGAATAAAAATAAAATCAATTCATTTTAGAGATTTTTACCTATTTAATATTTCGCAAGCATAACAACGTTATTATTATATCATGATTACAAACAGCTAGCACAGTTAAATTTAATCACAGACAAATTAAATATAACATGTAAGAATAAAGCATAAAAATTAACTACAAAGAAAATAAAATCCTTACAATACTTCGATGCCATTTCCGTTGCTAGAAAACCTCCAAACGGAATTCGCACTCCCATTTATTGAATCAAAAAGCTAATAAATTACAAAAACATAACTAGTTCTTCCCAAAGAGGGAAGAACTCTAAAACTTAGCAAAACTAACTAAAACATAAGAAAAACTAGCTAAAACATAAGAAAAACTAGCTAAAACATAAGAAAAACTAAAAAAAACTAAAAACTAAGAAATGGAGAGAAAGAAAGAAGAGAGAAGTGTATTTTTAGGTGTGTTTTGAAGTGAAGGGAAGGGGGTATTTATAGGTGAGGATGGAGAGAAAAAATGAGTAAACAAATGTTAAAAAAAATATTAAAAAATGCAAAAACGCGTAATGGACATGGTGAGGTCATCAATGACGTCAGCATGACGTCATAGGGGCAGCTGCACGTGAAAAATGGGGCGAAAACGCGTTGGGCGTGCAGAGGGGGGCTGCTGGGGCGCTGCGCGCAGCTCGGCGCGGATGAACAGTAGACGCGCGCAGCTTTGCGCGGATGAACTGTAGCCTCGCGCGCAGCTCGGCGCGGCTGGGCGCTGGCGCGCGCGGGTGATGAGCGAAAACCGGCATCGCCGATTCTCGCAAATACTTTGGTTTTAATATTTGTAAAACTCTCGCAAGTGCACGAATCATTTCGTAGAAAATGATAAGTATACTCCCAAGGTCGATCTAAGGAAGGAATGTATGTGGTTTTTAATTTATTATTCAAACTTTTAAAAACGAAATTAAATCCTAAACATCCTGTCACGATAGTTTGGTTTTTGTGTTCCTAATCTAATAACATAAAATAAACATATATACAGATTAATTAAATATAATCTAAAATAAAAATAAAAATAAACATAGATACAAATTCAATAAATATTTATCTAAAAATAAATATAAATACAGATTCAATAAATATTCATGCAAATTTTATCATTTATATTAGTGGAGTATTTATGGATATAATAACTAAATTAATTATGCTTGCTCATATTATCTAGGTTATTAAAGATATAAATTGATATTTTATTGATTCTCTCTTTTTTGTATGAATACCACCTTTGGTGGGGTTAGATATTCTTTGTTAACTAAACAAATCAATTAACACCTATGGGTGGGGTTGATAACTAATTTGGTTAATTAAATTAATTCCTTTTTCTAAGAAATTGAAAATGAACCATTTAAATGACACCTTTGGTGGGGTTAGACAGTTTAAACTTTATTCAAGGTGTCCAAATTAAACCTAAGAATTTAGTTATCCGAGTACTAACTTTCAAGTTTTAAAACCACTATTGAAAACATGTTGTCAATACATTTTCACATAATAATTCTTATAAAAACTTTTGAAATAGAGTTTCACTCTAACTACCGGGCGATTGTACCAACAAATAAAAGAGCATTACTCTAAATTAGACCGGATAACTAAACCTTAAAATCTAATTTTCAGATTTAAGTTTGTAATGAAAAATAATATATTTCTCTCTAACATCCTTAATATAAAATCTTGAATAAAAATAAAATCAATTCATTTTAGAAATTTTCACCTATTTAATATTTCGCAAGCATAACAACGTTATTATTATATCATGATTATAAACAGCTAGCACAGTTAAATTTAATCACAGACAAATTAAATATAACATGTAAGAATAAAGCATAAAAATAACTCAGAAGAAAATAAAATCCTTACAGAACTTCGACGCTATTCCCGTTGCTAGAAAACCTCCAAGCGGAATTTGCACTTCCATTTATTGAATCAAAAATCTAATAAATTACAAAAACATTACAAGTTCTTCCCAAAAAGAGAAGAACTCTAAACCTATGAGAATTGAACTAAAAACTAAGAGAAAATCTAAGAAAAGCTTAGAAACTAAGAAACTAAGAAAAACTCAAAAACTAAGAAATGAGAGAAAGAAAGAAGAGAGAAGTGTGGTTTTGAGGTGTGTTTTGAAGTGAAAGGAAGGGGGGTATTTATAGGTGATGATGGAGAGAAAAAATGAGTAAAAAAATGTTAAAAAAAATATTAAAAAATTAAAAAACGTGTAATGGAAATGCTGAGGTCATCAATGAAGTCAGCATGACGTCACAGGGCTGGCACGTGAAAAAGGGGTGGAAAACGCGTTGGGCACGTGGTCAAGGGCGGCTGAGGCGCGCGCCTTGTGCCGTTGCGCGCAGCTCGCGCGTGAACGATGCCCGCGAATGGGATGTCAATGCGCGTGGGCGGCGTAGACGGGGCGCCAAGGCGCTGGGCCGCCGCGCGATTTTCCGTCTTTTTGACATTTTTGACCTTTTCGACCCATTTTGTCCAATTTTTCCATGTTTGTTGACCTTTTCCCACTTATTTATTAATATATTTGTGATGTATTGCTTCAAGTATTCTTCTTTGAGTCTTTAAATTGCGTTTTTAAGCCAAAATACCTGAAAAACAATAAATATACCCGTGATTCCGAAAAAGACAAATTTATATAAATATATGATAAAACATATAAATATATATATTTTTAATCAATTAATGTGCATAAAATCATGGTTATTTTAGTGCTTTTTGAGCACTCATCAAGGGGGTCTAACAGATGACCCACCTTCTTTCATTTGGTCCATAAGCTGGAATGTGTGTCCCTAAGGATCAATCTCACTAAGTGTGTCTAGTATCGACTTTGATACCAATTGAAAGTTTATAAATTATGGACCCAATTAACCAAGATGTTTTTATTTTTTATCAATTTATAACTTAATAACCTAAACAAAGCGGCTAGGCATGCAATCTCATGTAAGAATAAAATGCGGAAATAAAATAATAACACACAATATGTTTAGGTGGAAACAACCTAGGCCACAACTATAACCTAAGAGGAAAACCACCGGTCCACTCGACCATCTAACTTTCTACTATGAAAATCAAATGTTCAAGTACAAACTCGGTCTTATGCTACCCTTACTGGGATACTACCCCAATGTTCCAATAAGCTTCTCGTTAATCAGATATGTTCACAAATCAACTGCAACAAGGGTTAGCACAAGAACACAAGTGCCGATGTGTGTTCTAGAACAGATTTAATAATGAATAATCCTAACTAGATGGTTCAAAGCATATGTCACTTAAATGAAATCAACTAGCAAATTCTAGAGCAAAAAGATTAGGCATAAATTCAACAAAAATAGCTTCTTTGAAATTTAATCATCAAATCAAATAATTATGATCACACATAAAATTATTTAATCTAAATATGTAAAAATCTAATTAAGAAGAAGCTATATAAAGATAAAAATACCAATCAAATTTATTAATAAATACCTTCAATATGATATCAATTTTCTTTACACCTCAATTACTTTGATTATCAAATAATATTATTCAAGTCCCCATATTTATATATATATATATATATTGAAAAAAACTTTATTTATATCAAAAGCATACCATTTATGAATATATAATAGCATTGATTCCCACTGGCATTGATTCTCGTTGGCATATGCTGAATAGCTTTATATATATATATTAGTATTTCGACATTCATTAGCTTCAACACTGATGAGTGCTCAAAAAGCACTAAAATTATCCTGATTTTATGCACATTAATTGATTAAAAATATATATATTTATACGATTTTATCATATATTTATATATATTTGTCTTTTCGGAATCACAAGTATTTTTATTATTTTTCATATATTTTTGCTTAAAAACGTAACTTAAAGAATCAAAAAGGAATACTAGAGGCAATACATCACAAATATATTCATAAATAAATGAGGAAAAGTAAAAAAATATGGAAAAATTGGACAAAATGGGTCAAATATGTCAAAAAGGAGGAAATTGTGCCGCCCAGCTGCCCTGCCCAGCAACGCGTGCGCCAGCTCTCCATACCGCCCACGCCCACGCTCATCAGCGCCCAGTATCACGCGCACCCATGATTCTTTCCACACGCGCCCCTTGCTCCAATCTGTGCATGCCCTTGCTCCAGTCTGTGCGCACCACTGCCTATCTGCGCCCCATCTGCACGCACCAATTCACCTCACATCACCATGATGTCATCAGTATGACATCATGATTCACTACTCCACGTTTTCACCATTTTTTATCATTTTTTCACCCATTTTTTATTCCTCTCCTCACCTATAAATACCTCCATTCTCTTCATTTCATACCACACCTCAAAACACATCTTCTCTTCTCTTTCTCTCTTTCATTTCTTAGTTTTTTTTAGTTTTTCTAGTTTTTCTTAGTTTTTCTTAGTTATTTTTTCTTAGTTTTAGAGTTCTTCTCTTTTTGAGAATAACTAATTATGTTTTTGTAATTTATTTGTTTTTTGATTCAATAAATAGGAGTGCAAATTCCGTTTGGAGGTTTTCCAACAACCGGAATAGCATCAAAGTACTGTAAGGATTTTATTTTCTTTACAGTTATTTTTCATGCTTTGTTCTTACATGTTATATTTAATTTGTCTCTGATTAAATTTAACTTTGCTGGCTGTTTGTAAACATGATATAATAATAACGTTGTTATGCTTGTGAAATATTAAATAGGTAAAAATCTCTAAAATGAATTGATTTTATTTTTATTCAAGATTTTATATTAAGAATGTTAGAGAGAAATATATTATTTTTCATTACAAACTTAAATCTAAAAATTAGATTTTAAGGTTTAGTTATCCGGTCTGATTTAGAGTAGTGCTCTTTTATTTGTTGGTACAATCGCCCGGTAGTTAGAATGAAGCTCTATTTCAAAAGTTTTTATAATAATTATTATCTGAAAATGTATTGACAACATGTTTTCAGTAGTGGTTTTAAAACTTGAAAGTTAGTACTCGGATAATTAAATTCTTAGGTTTAATTTGGACACCTTGAATAAAGTTTAAACTGTCTAACCCCACCAAAGGTGGCATTTAAATGGTTCATTTTCAATCTCTTAGAAAAAGAAATTAATTTAATTAACCAAATTAGTTATCAACCTCACCCATAGGTGTTAATTGATTTGTTTAGTTAACAAAGAATATCTAACCCTATCAAAGGTGGTATTCATATAAAAAATAGAGAATCAATAAATATCAATTCATATCTTTAATAACCTAAATAATATGAGCAAGCATAATTTACTTAGTTATTATATCCATAAATACTCCACTATTATAAATGATAAAATTTGCATAAATATTTATTGAATCTGTATCTATGTTTATTTTTATGTTCTTAGATTAGAAACACAAAAACCCAAATATCGTGATACGATGTTTAGGATTTAATTTCGTTTTTAAAAATTTGAATAATAAATTAAAAACCACATATATTCCTTCCTTAGATCGACCTTAAGAGTATACTTATCATTTTCTACGAAATGATTCGTGTACTTGCGAGAGTTTTATAAATATAAAACCAAAGTATTGGTAGAATCGGCGATGCCAGTTTTCGCTCATCAAGTTTTTAGCGCCATTGCCGAGGAAGGAATAGCGTTTTTAAATTATTTATCAAAATTTTAAAAACTTTTTGTGATGTAAATAATTGTGAACTTGATGGCGATGTTGTATCCTACTTTGAGCACATTAAGGCATCTCCACTCAGAACATATTCATGCTTGCAATGTCAGCCACAATATAATGCAATACAATTGTTAGATTCCCACCCAATGTTATAATAATAAAAAAAAGTTGAAATTTCATTTATTTATTGTTGTACTCTTATCTCAATCATTTATATGAATTTGTTGTATCCAAATATTATCAAAATTTAGAAAACGAAATAGACATATTAATCACCATCTTGTATCCAAATATTATCAAAATTTTAGATCCGTTAGTACTATCATCAAAATTAGGAGTGATTATGGTAAATAATTTGAGAATTCAAAGTTCAATGCCTTTTTTGATGAAATGGGTATTCAATATGGGTTTTCGGCTTCCAAGATCCCTCAGTAAAATGGTATAGTTGAAAGGAAGAATAGAGTTATCCAAGAGATGCCTAGGGTTATACTGACCAATAAAAACGTGGCAAAGTATTTTGGGATTGAAGTTGTTAACACTACCTTTTTTCACTGAATTATTGCTTCTTGAAGCCTAGTACTTGTCAGTCTTTGTATGAGCTTATGTATGTAAATAGACATATTAATCACCATCGTGTGTATGGAAGTACTTGTTATATTCTCAAAGATAGAGAGAATCTATATGAATTTGATGCAAAATGTGATTTTGAAATTCTAGTAGGATACTCCAACAATAGCTATGATTACTGGGTTTACGATTTAAGAACTTTTACTATCCTAGAATCAATCAATGTTATAATTGATGATCCTAGTCCCACTAAAATTTTGAAGTTTAACGATAGTGATATCTTTGGTGTTTGGGATTCTCCAAATGATGCCACAGATGATGTTGAGACTCTTTCTACAATAACTTCAGTTGACCCTCTTATAACTTCAAAGGATGAGAAAGAAGATGATTAAGAAGAAATGTCTCTTCCAAAGTTGGAAAAGAAAGCTCATTCTACGGACAACATCATTGGTAACATGGAATATGGTCTTAGGATGAGACTTCAACTATAGGTGACCTTGAACTTCATGTGTTTTACTTTACTATCCTCCCTAAAAATCTTAAGAAAGCCCTATAAGACATACATTGGGTCAACTCCAATCAAGAGGAACTTGCCACATTTCTCATCAATAATAGTTATGTGAGAGAAGGTGGTGGTAAAACTTTATTTATTTCAAGAAACCAAGGTAAATTTATGGTCACTCAAGTATATGTTGATGACGTTATTTTTGGGTCTACTAAGGATGGCCTAACTCAAAAGTTTAGTTCTACTATGAAAAGTGAGTTTGAGATAAGCCTAGTTGGGGAATTGAAGTTATCATTCATATTTCAAGTCAAACAGATGAAAGATGGGATCTTTCTCTCTCAAGGAAAGTATGTCAAAAAATTGGTTAAGAAGTTTCATTTAGAAAATACTGCTCCTGGTCGAGCTCCCATGAGTACCACCCTTAAACTTCGTCAAGACCCTTCTAGAAAGGAAATATAGTAGGTTTTGTACCAGAGCATGATTAGGAGTCTTCTTTACTTGACTGCTAGTCATTCTGACATCTATTTCAATGTAAAGAGATTGTCTTAGATACTAAGCTAGTCCCAAAGAATCACATCGTTCTTTTATCAAGCAGATCATCAAATATGTTAGTGGCATAACTAAATTTGATACTTGTTATCCTTGTGAAACCACTATAAATTTGGTTGGGTATTCTAATGCCTACTGGAGAGGGTACAACGATGATAGGAAGAGTACTTCATGGGGTGCTTCTACTTGGGTAATTCTTTAATCTCCTAACATAGTAATAAGTAGAGTTATATGTCCCTAACCACTATTAAAGTTGAATATATTACTGCCAACTTGCATTGTTCTCAAATACTTTAGGTGAAGCAAAGGTTTTCAAACTATAATATCAATGTAAGAAACCTTTTTTTACTCTATGATAACACCAAGATATTTTCATTTCTAAAAATCTAGTCCAACATTCAAGAACCAAATACATTGATATACTACATCATTTCATAAAATATCTAGTAGAATTGAGCACTTTGTCTTTATATAATATAAGCATTAACCTTCAACTTGCTAATATTTTTACTAAACCTATTAACTTTCAAAGGTTTGAATCCCTAAGAAAGGCTATTGGTGTTTACATCTCTCCTTGAGAGATTGCTACCTATGTTCTTCAAATTTTTATAAGCCTGAATAACTCTATGTGTTGTTAAATGATTTTTCATTTTCTGTATCTACATGTGTTACATATTTCTTGTTTGCTTTAATCCTTCCAACATGTTGCATGATTGTTAGTATGCCTTTCCTCCTTCATATAGGGGTGTTTCTTTGACTTTTGTGTCAAAATAGGGAGAAGTTTGTGTGCACAACTATGTGTTTTTTTTCATGTTAGGTGTTGCATGTAGGGGTTTCCATGGTCCGGTTGGGTCTATTTTTGAGCAAAAACAATTTAACCAAACTGGACCGTTCATATTGCTCAAATCGGACCATATCAAACATTTTGGCTATTAGAAATGTTGTAATCAAACGGTTTGGTCCAGTTTGGTTATGGTATTCAATGGTCCTATTAATAATACATAAATATGATACAATCTAATCTAAGAAATGATTGGTGTTTTTTCCGCAAATAAATGAAATTCATTACCCTGCACATTTCATTTAGGACAGTAGATTACAAAAATGCATAATTATTAGGATAGTAAACTTTTGCATATGGAAGTTCTAGTTTATGGATTATCATTCCCAATGAATTTCAATATTTACTTATATTCTTCTCTTAAAAATAGAAGATTATGACTTATTCAATATAGAACAAATAAGAGTATGCATAGAAAACTTTCTGAAAGAAAGTAAGAAACTTACTAAAGGATATGATTTGAACATTGAAGATATTACAATGTAGACAAAAGCTAGCAAGCAAGGGTGATGGTTCAATCATATATCCGATGGAAGTACCACAAACAAAATATTTATATGGAAAAAAATCAAAAAGAAATTTCTGAATAAATAAAAAAATTCTACAAAGAAGTAACTATATTAAAATGATGATGAATATATCATTCTATAACTCAAAGGTAGAATATTTTATATTTATAGTGGTGATATGGAGCTTACCATAATACACCTATATTTGGAGACAGATCTTATACAGTTAGGATGAATCCATATGTTCTACAAAATAGACATAAATAGGGAAACTACTGAAGATAACTTAATGAACAAACCATTATATTAAGACTTCATAATGATAAATATCAAGTGTTAAAATAATTTTTTTTTTATGTATTATTAAACTGTTACAATCTGGTTCAATCGGTTTAAAAATTAGTATAACTTGACCGAACCGTTTAAAAAACTAATTCAATTAATACAAATCGGATCGGACCATGTGATTTATAAAATTTTTCTGCCTAATCCGATGTGGTTTTTCGGTTTAAATCGGTTTGGTCCAATTTTTGGACACCCTTAGTTGCATGGATAGTGAATATACGTTTTCTTTGCATCTTGATTTCTGACTTGCATACACTTAAGGGGAGTGTTGTATGAAGTTAGGGATAATTTTGTATACTACATGTGTGTTTTCTGCATGTATGCATGTGTTTTACCTATCAATGTGTACTTATGTAGAGGTAACATGATAGTATATGGATAAATTATATAATGTTTCAATATGAATCATTCACATGATATGTGTTTGTTTCATATGTGCATGTTATAGGTGTAGATTGAAGTCTTGTTACTTCAGATGTGATGTGTGCAGATGTGACTCTAATGTCTTTTAAGTTTCGATGAATGGATCCAAGAAGATGGACGGAATGCATAACATGAATACACTTGGAGTATGTGTGTTTTTTCGGTATATGGTGTGCGTCGATGTTTTCTTCATGGGAAAAAACATCTTTAGGTCATCTTCATAATCATCTCATGTTTGATGTGTGTCAATACTTAGTTGTGCAGTGTTTTAACATTGGAAAGCCAAAGGAGGAGATTTTAAGTCCAGTTGTACTTTGTGTCTATGTGTTAGCTTCTTGTGTGTGAAACACAAAGTCTATTTATTTTACTCAATGTTCTATCTACCTCTATGTAAGGTTGGTTACTACAGATCAGTAATTCACACACAGTACACATAGTTAGAAACACTATAATTGAAAGCATATTTTTCACACACCATAGGGTTGGTTATTTGGTATGCATGCTAGGCCGTGAGTGGCAGATTTTGGCAGTTTTGGTGTAGGTATTTATGAAAATCACTCAATAATATTTAGATTGAAAAAAATGTGATTTTTGGCACCTCGATGAGGTTCTACGAAGGTTGACAAGACCTTCACAAGCTGGTCTGGCCGCTAATATTCCTTCTATAAATATCCCTATTAATTTTTTAAATCAATTAAAAAAAAACCTACTGAAACTCTACCAATTCCATTGTTTCGAATTTCGTCATCACTAATTCTCTTGAAAGTGTTTCGATAATTGTGATACTTCTATGTGAGTGTAAAATAGTGTGGTTGACTACTTCACTAATTTTGTGAGAACTCTACTATGAGAGTGGATTGAGTTGAATTGTTTGAGTTCTCTTATCTTTGGCTGTATGATGTGTCTAAATTAGACTATAAAATATTTAACCTTTCTTCTTACTTTATAAAACTTGTATCATTCTAAATATAATTATAAGTAAGGGTCATTACCCATAGAGGATTAAGAAAATTTAATCATCAATTACTATTTTAAAATAAAATATCACAAATAAAAGAAATGAGGGTTTTTGAATTTTTTGCATAAAAATAAAATAACATACAAAAATAAGAAAATAGAAATAAATAAAAATTTTGGATTAGAAAAACATGTGATTACAGGATTTTCTTACCATTAAATTAAAATCAAATTTATATTGTTATGATACATTTAGTTTCCAAATCGTTAATTTATTATATAATTTTAAGACCCTTTTTATTTTTTCTCAATTTTAATTTTAGGAATTTAAATTCGCCTAAAATTACGTATTTTTTCTTACTTTATAATTGACTAATAATTTGATTATTAATTAACTCAACTTATGAACAACCTAGAATTATGACTACTCGATTTAATTCATTTATTACATTATAATCCAAAAAAGTAATAACTAGATTAGATGAAATTAATATCGTTAACAATTTATAACCTAAGCATTTAATTTCAATTGTATCAAAAATTACAACTTGTAACTTTAATTACAAAATTAGCAATTTCATACTAACATCATAAACTAACAACAAATAAAAGTAAATATAGAACTAGTTATACACTTAATTCAAGAATTAGCATGCTTTAATATTAAAACATGAAACTAAACACATCAAGAAATTAATAATTGAAACTTCATTCAAATCATAAAATAATTCATATTAACCTTAATTTAGGGTTTGTAATTACTCATATTCACATTGAATTATTTAGATAGACATTCAAATTAATACATATAATAATATAACTAAATAATTCATATCATAAAGAGAAAGAAGATGAAATAATATTTTTATGAGAAAGTAAATCCAATACACATCTCTAAACTTGTTCTTAAAGTTTCTTCAAATTCTCTTCAAACTACTCCAAGAGAAATTTTCATATTTCTCTCTCTAATTTTCTGAATTCCCCTCATCAGTTTCTTCAAAGAAAATTACATTTTATGGGTATTTTTCTAAGTTATATTATGGGTTTTATGATTTGATTAAGTATGGACCATGGATGGAATCAAATGGACATATCCTATTATGCCATATGTCATGCAATGGGATCAATGTGTAAACAATAGTGAGAGGAGCAATGTGCTGGCATCAAAGGGGACTTTTTGGCTGACATGTGGGTTCATCGTTATCTAGCTTATATTGGTTCAAAATTGTGCTATTTCAAGTGTTGTGTTTCTAAATGCATCCACATTGCTACGTAAATCTATATTTTGTTCTAATTACATCCACTTACGAAATAAAATTAATAAAAATACATAAAAATAATAAAATAAGCATAACCATAGAGAAAATAATGACTAATAATATGTATAAATTATCATCAATCACTGTGTGTGATAAATGACTAAATGTGTTTCCGAATTTGGATGTATGCAATAAGTGGTTGATTGTGTTGATCAAATCGTTGGTTGTGTGGGATACGTGGTTGACTATATGTTCGTTGTAGAATATTTTTGGTTTCTAATGGAAAATGTTTCCCATGGTGGCTATTGATTGTTCGTGATTGAGGTTGATTGTTTATTCATTTTACACATTACTAATATGCAGTTTCTAATTACACCACATTGGATAATGTTAGCTTTAGAGGGAAGTTAGGTTTGTGTGTCAGATTAGGTAGTTGCAAAGGTAGCAAGCAAGGGTAACAATAAGCAGTTCCGATAGAAATCTCAACTGATAGAGGTATTTGTGGTTTTATTTATGTTGGGGTTGTAATTATTTTATTGATTAGTGGCTTTGTTTGCTGTCGAGTGGTTGCTTACTACATAGTTAGGAGTTCTATATGAGTTTATCTTGTTACTTGATTGAGTTTGAAAGATCTATTGTGTTATGAGTACAATTTGAGTCTTGACAATGTATGTTACCACATGTAGGATTAGGACTCTGAATGGAAAACTGTTTAATTCTGTTTTGCATGCTTTACTTCACATTTATGTTGCATGTGATTATATTTTTCTATCTAAGTATATAAACCATTTGCCTAAGTTAATTTATTCTTTTATTTTTGATGTTTTATCTTTGTTGTTTCCACTCCTTATGGGGACAAATCTTTTATAAGTTAATATCTCCTTACTCTGGTAGTGTACCAGGCCTCACACTCTTTCAAAGAACAATTGTTTAACCTTTAGGGAATGTATTCAATTTTACTTGTAACATCAACTACAATGTACCACTTTCAATAATAATATTAGTGATCACATACTAATATCTTAGATTAGATATAAACATGTTCATGCAACAAACTAATTGTACATCCTAATTCATAACATGGATATTTGTGGCATTCAAGAATATAATTAAAAGCAAGAACACATATTTGAGAACCCCGTTGATTGAGTCTTGAAACCCATAAACAACTTGTATTTAGAAACCTCAAGAATACATAAAGAACCCAATGATGAGCAGAATCGTGATCGCCAAATACTTTCATGAACGAAAACTTGATGAACGAAAACCGGCATCGCCGATCCTGCCAATACTTTGGTTTTATATTTATAAAACATTCGCAAGTGCACGAATCATTTCGTAGAAAATGATAAGTATACTCCCAAGGTCGATCTAAGGAAGGAATGTATGTGGTTTTTAATTTATTATTCAAACTTTTAAAAACGAAATTAAATCCTAAACATCCTGTCACGATATTTTGGGGTTTCTGTGTTTTTAATCTAATTACAGAAAATTAAACATAGATTCAATAAACATTCATGCAAATTTTATCTTTTATAATGGTGGAGTATTTATGGATATAATAACTAAGTTAATTATGCTTGCTCATATTATCTAGGTTATTAAAGATATGAATTGATATTTATTGATTCTCCCTTTTTTGTATGAATACCACCTTTCGTGGGGTTAGATATTCTTTGTTAACTAAACAAATCAATTAACACCTATGGGTGGGGTTGATAACTAATTTGGTTAATTAAATTAATTCCTTTTTCTAAGAGATTGAAAATGAACCATTTAAATGCCACCTTTGGTGGGGTTAGACAGTTTAAACTTTATTCAAGGTGTCCAAATTAAACCTAAGAATTTAGTTATCCGAGTACTAACTTTCACGTTTTAAAATCACTACCGAAAACATGTCGTCAATACATTTTCAGATAATAATTCTTATAAAAACTTTTGAAATAGAGCTTCACTCTAACTACCGGGCGATTGTACCATCAAATAAAAGAGCATTACTCTAAATCAGACCGGATAACTAAACCTTAAAATCTAATTTTCAGGTTTAAGTTTGTAATGAAAAATAATATATTTCTATCTAACATTCTTAATATAAAATCATGAATAAAAATAAAATCAATTCATTTTAGAAATTTTTACCTATTTAATATTTCGCAAGCATAACAACGTCATTATTACATCATGTTTACTAAACACCAAAGACAAGTTAAATTTAACCACAGACAAATTAAATATAACATGTAAGAATAAAGCATAAAAAAAACAGCATAGAAAATAAAATCCTTACAGAACTTCGACGCTATTCCCGTTGCTGGAAAAACTCCAAGCGGAATTTGCACTCCCATTTATTGAATCAAAGAGCTAAAATATTACAAAAACATAACTAGTTCTTCCCAAAAAGGGAAGAACTCTAAATCTAAGAGAAATTAACTAAGAAAAACTAAAAACTAAGAAAACATAAGAAAAACTAAGAAAAAACTAAAGAATCCTAAAAATCTAAGAAAAGAGAGAAAAGAATGTATTTGGAGGTGTTTTTAGGTGTGTTTTGAAGGTGTGTTTTGAAGTGAAGGGAAGGGGGGTATTTATAGGTGAGGATGGAGAGAAAAAATGAGTAAACAAATGTTAAAAAAAATATTAAAAAATTAAAAAACGTGTAATGGAAATGCTGAGGTCATCAATGACATCAGCATGACATCACAGGGGCTGCTGCACGTGAAAAATGGGGTGAAAACGCGTTGGGCGCGCGGAGGGGCTGGCACGGCTTCTGCGCGCGCGCATCGCTGCGCGCGTGAAACAGAACCGCGCGCGTTGCTGCGTGGATGAACAAGTAACCTCGCGCGCGATCTTTGCCGCGCGCATGAACAAGAACCAGCGCGTTTGGGCGGAGAGTCTTGGTGATTGCGCGGCGGCGCATTTTGCTCCTTTTTGACATTTTTGACCTTTTTGACCCATTTTGTCCAATTTTAACATATTTGTCGACCTTTACGCATTTATTTATTAATATATTTGTGATGTATTGCTTCCAGTATTCCTCTTTGAGTCTTTAAGTTGCATTTTTAAGCCAAAATACCTGAAAAACAATAAAAATACCCGTGATTTCGAAAAAGACAAATTTATATAAATATATGATAAAACATATAAATATATATATTTTTAATCAATTAATTTGCATAAAATCATGGTTATTTTAGTGCTTTTTGAGCACTCATCACAACCCCGAACCAGCTTCTTGCTAGTCCCTTAGCAAGAGAAGCGATAAAAACTAAAAATTAAACTATCCTAAATCACTTTCGTGGATTGAAACGGTTGCATTTAGCCTATGCAACAAGCCTTTAAACCGCTAGGTTGCCCTAGTGGACGAGTTTGAGTCTCGTGAGGGTTTTCAGTAATGATACCCACAAACATTGAACTAAATGTAAAAATAAAAAAAAACAATAAAAACAATGAAATCAAAAACTAAAATTACAACAAAATCAAAAATTAAATTTTTTTTGTTTTTTTTTTTTGAATAAGAGAAAACAACATATCACAAAAATGTCTCATACTTTTTAATCTCCTTTAAGATCATAATTAGAATCTAAAGCATAAGTTATTTTAATCTCTTCAAACAATCATGATTTATTATAATAATTAGTCGAAAATCATTTTCATATTTCATGTCAAAAATGTATCAATTTAATTTCACCCAATTTCAGTGTCATGAATCAGAATTCGCTTCGACTCTATTCCTCACAAGTCAATACTCTCGAAACACTGAATCCTATGGGTTCAAACACTCATACTATTTTATATGCGAAAGAGTTGATGTATAGAAATGAACTAATATGTTCGCATATGTATAAAGAATAAAGGCTCAAAGTGTTATTTTAACATTGATCTCATGAAAGGAATCAAATGTATAAATTATAAAGATATCATATATAAAAATTATTTTCATGCATAAATCAAACTCATTAAGAAAGAATTTCAAGATATATGCTTTTTACAAATGAAGAAATTGCAATGACTTTTTAGGGAATTACTTCCTATATCTTTCTTTTGTAAATAGCTTGTACTCACAACTTTGTAAGCAACGTGGGTCATAGTATATAGATGATACTATTTTTTATCTCTCTATTTTTTTTCTGTAGATATTTTTCAATATGTGTATTTTTTAGAGAGTCAACCCAATGCAGATTGTACATTTTTTTGGATTTTGGTGAGTGGTTAATTTTGTGGCTTTTCTGTTTGATCTTGGTTTAGGTAACCCCAGATATGTCTTTTTGTTTTTGTAGTAGTCATGCATAAATGAGATATAAGCATATACTATCAATTTCTACTCAAATCATTTAATCTAAGCAAAAATAATAATCAAAAATATATGATACTCTATTAAGATGAGAAAAAAAAATTCATACATTCAATGCTAATACCTATAGAGATCATCTAAAAATTTGAAGAAATAAGAAATGTGTTTGGAGTAGAAAAAATATATATTTCACTCTGAATAAAGGAAATTAGGCTCAAATTATATCTCACAAAGGTAGTCTCCACTAAAAAAATTTCATAAACACCGATTTTGGGTTTAATATAATTTCTACATCTTATCAAGAAATACTAGTTATGACAAAAACTAACTAATTATAAAAAATAATTACAAAATATTTCATGATATGTTTTGAAAAATTAATCTAACAGTACAAAAGACTTAACTATTTACTTAAATTTGATTTAAAGAAAAGATAAATTTTTGTGAATTTTTTTTTTAATTCCAAAAATTACTAAATCACACAAAATAGAAATAAAACCAAACACATAAAAAAAAGTATATATTTTTTTTATTTTTTTATTTTTTTTTATTTTTAAATTGTTAAAACCTTTTTTTTATTAAGCATGGTAACTTGTCACCACCCCCAACCTAGAACTTACATTGTCCTCAATGTAACAACTGTAAATTAAAGATAAAGAGAAAAGAGAAGAAAAATTACCTATTTCCTGAGAATGTGCAAGTAGTAATGGAAAATGCAGGTGCATCCATCATATTCATCATTAAAGTGTATACAGACAAATCGCTGTTAACTTCTAACATCTCAACAAATATTTTTAGTTTTAACAATTTAAAAATTATTCATATGTAATTAAAAAAATTAAATAAATGAAACAAATAAAAGAAAATTACCTAAAATGATGGGTTGCCTTCCATCCAGCGCTTAGTTTAACGTCTTAGCAAGACGTAACTTGGGGATTGCATTTTAAGTAAACTCAATGTCTCCTCATCATTGAGTCAATCAAACCTATAGGTAAGACAAGGTTGTCTACCTATACTTTTTCAGTCATGCCCTATTGATTTTCATATTTCTTTATGTACTTCAAACTAGGGGCATACTTTGACGGTTTTAGATAACCCACATCTAGGTGCAAATCAAATAATTAAGTCATTAAAACACAATTGTACCTAGATCAAACAAAGTAACTAACTCCTTAGATTGTAATTAAAACTTTAAAATTTTGGAGATAGTTTAGAATTTTTTTTTTGTTTTTAAGAAAAAAAAAATAACATAATCAGTATTAACCAAGAGTGCTCCCAGGAAAGAATGGTGGTGCAAAGGCTCCTTAAAAACCATCCTCCTAGACAGAACAACGTTCCCAGGAAAGACTAGTGGCACAAAGGCTTCCAAGAACTAGTCTCCTAGACATAACTCCCTTAGATCTTTACTTTTCATGTTATTAAGTTAAGTTAAATAAAAATTTAAGTTAATGAAAATCTAAGTTAATTAAGTTTAAAGAAAAGGTTAATTAAGTTAAGTGAATTAAAAAAATCTAAGTTAATTAAGTTAAGTTAAAAAAATCTAAGTTAATTAAGTTAAGTTAAAAAAAATCTAAATTAATTAAGTTAAGTTAAAAAAAAGTTAAGTTAAGTGAAGTAAAAAAATCTAAGTCAATTAAGTTAATGAAAATCTAAGTTAATTAAGTTAAATTAAATAAAAATCTAAGTTAATTAAAGTAAAAATCTAGGTTAATTAAGTTAGTAAAAAAAAACTAAGTTAAGTAAGTTAAATAAAAATCAAGAAGAAAAAAAAATAGCTAAAGAAAAAAAAATAATAAAATAAAATAAAATTTAAAAAGGTAAAAGAAAATAAAAAAAAATTATGATTTAAAATAAATAAAAAAATAGTAAAAATTATACTCAAAAAAATTAAAATTTTGTTTTTTTTTATTTTTTTATTTTTTTATTTTTTTATTTTTTTATTTTTTTATTTTTTATTTTTTTTACTATTCATGAACGCTAATACTTTTTTTTAATTCAAATTTTAAATTTCTAAATTATTTTATTATTCACGCTACAATTTTTATTTAAATTTTTTTTTTATTTTTACTATTCATTAACGGTAAAAAATTTTCACTTTAAATTTCAAATTTCTAAATTATTGTACTATTCACGCTACAATTTTTTTTAAAATTTTTTTAAAATTTTTTTTTTTAATTTTAATTTTTTTTTAATTTTTTTTAATTTTTTTTAAATTTTTTTTAATTTTTATTTATTTTTAAATTTATTTTTTATTATTTCTTATGAAATTTGATTAAATGTTTTATTTTTTTTTTTGTTTTTTTACAAAAACAAAAAAAAATCACAATTATTTATAGCACAAAAATATTTTTAAAATTTTGATAAATAAATTAAAAACGCTATTCCTTCCCAAGAATCTGGCCAAAAACTTGATGCCATCCCAAAGAATGAGCCAAAAACTTGATGAAAGAATCGTGATCGCCAAATACTTTGACGAATCGAAAACTTGATGAGCGAAAACCCAAGATCGCCGATCCTGCCAATACTTTGGTTTTATATTTATAAAACTCTCGCAAGTGCACGAATCATTTCGTAGAAAATGATAAGTATACTCCCAAGGTCGATCTAAGGAAGGAATGTATGTGGTTTTTAATTTATTATTCAAACTTTTAAAAACGAAATTAAATCCTAAACATCGTGTCACGATATTTGGGTTTTTGTGTTTCTAATCTAAGAACATAAAAATAAACATAGATACAGATTCAATAAATATTTATGCAAATTTTATCATTTATAATAGTGGAGTATTTATGGATATAATAACTAAGTAAATTATGCTTGCTCATATTATTTAGGTTATTAAAGATATGAATTGATATTTATTGATTCTCTATTTTTTATATTAATACCACCTTTGATAGGGTTAGATATTCTTTGTTAACTAAACAAATCAATTAACACCTATGGGTGAGGTTGATAACTAATTTGGTTAATTAAATTAATTTCTTTTTCTAAGAGATTGAAAATGAACCATTTAAATGCCACCTTTGGTGGGGTTAGACAGTTTAAACTTTATTCAAGGTGTCAAATTAAACCTAAGAATTTAATTATCTGAGTACTAATTTTCAAGTTTTAAAACTACTACTGAAAATACGTTGTCAATACATTTTTAGATAATAATTCTTATAAAAACTTTTGAAGAGCTTCACTTTAACTACCGGGCGATTGTTCCAACAAATAAAAGAGCACTACTCTAAATCAGACCGGATAACTAAACCTTAAAATCTAATTTTCAGGTTTAAGTTTGTAATGAAAAATAATATATTTCTCTCTAGCATTCTTAATATAAAATCATGAATAAAAATAAAATCAATTCATTTTAGAGATTTTTACCTATTTAATATTTCGCAAGCATAACAACGTCATTATTACATCATGTTTACTAAACAGCCAGCACAGTTAAATTTAACCACAGACAAATTAAATATAACATGTAAGAATAAAGCATAAAAATAACTCTAAAGAAAATAAAATCCTTACAGAACTTCGACGCTATTCCCGTTGCTGGAAAAACTACAAGCGGAATTTGCACTCCCATTTATTGAATCAAAGAGCTAAAATATTACAAAAACATAACTAGTTCTTCCCAAAAAGGGAAGAACTCTAAATCTAAGATAAATTAACTAAGAAAAACTAAAAACTAAGAAAAACTAAGAAAAACTAAAGAATCCTAAAAATCTAAGAAAAGAGAGAAAAGAATGTATTTGGAGGTGTTTTTAGGTGTTGAAGGTGTGTTTTGAAGTGAAGGGAAGGGTATTTATAGGTGAGGATGGAGAGAAAAAATGAGTAAACAAATGTTAAAAAAATATTAAAAAATTAAAAAACGTGTAATGGAAATGCTGAGGCCATCAATGACGTCAGCATGACGTCACGAGGCTGGCGTACGTGAAAAATGGCGTGAAAACGCGTTGGGCCCGCGGAGGCGGCTGGCGGGCGGCTGGCGCGCGGCAGGGCTATCACGCGCGTGAACGGTAACCGCGCGCTTGATCTTTGCGCGTGAGCAGTAACCACGCGCGCGATCTTCTTGCGTACGATACAAGACTACGCGATTTGGGGCGGAGCTGGGTGCTGGGCGCGGCGGCGCGTTTTTCTCCTTTTTGACATTTTTGACCTTTTTGACCCATTTTGTCCAATTTTTCTATATTTGTCGACCTTTACGCATTTATTTATTAATATATTTGTGATGTATTGCTTCCAGTATTCCTCTTTGAGTCTTTAAGTTGCATTTTTAAGCCAAAATACCTGAAAAACAATAAAAATACCCGTGATTCCGAAAAAGACAAATTTATATAAATATATGATAAAACATATAAATATATATTTTTAATCAATTAATTTGCATAAAATCATGGTTATTTTAGTGCTTTTTGAGCACTCATCACCCAACAACGATGGTAATTTGACCACAAGAAAGATAATTCTATATTTAAAAGCAAGAACCATAGGTATAGGTGAATGACATAAGTTATTCCTTGATAATTTCAAGTTTTTGTTAGAAAATTCAAGAAAGTTTAAAATCTTACAACTTTATTAATTCTACAAAACTAATAAAAGTGACCATATACATGGTTTATTGATATCCTAACTAAAACAACCCTAATGAAAAATGAAATAGAATCTCTAATATAATAGAAAGTCGAGTAAAAGATTAAATCAAATCTTTCTAATAATTTAAAATACAAAGACTAAATATAACCCATGGTTAAATGTAGCCCATGACATTGTAGGGCCTTTAAGTCCACTTGACTCTATGGCATTGTGTAGAATTTAAGTCCTCTTAATTGTTTTGGCCCAAAGGTAAACCTCCATCAATTGCTCTGTTTTCATTAATTTAAGTTAGGCCACTCTTGGTATCTTTTTGGTGCACCCTTTTAGCAATCCATAACTCTTAAACCAACCCACTTAATGTCTTCTTGAGCTTCTTGGCCTTTAATATCGTGATTGATCAATTTGGTATTTACAAAGGCTCTTGATTCCCATCAAATTCTCATGCTTATGAAACTAGATAAAACAACTATATCTTGGTTTTAATTGAAATTAATTAAAATTCCAAAAAAAGGTTTCATAAACCATGTTTAAAAACGCCCCTTTGAATTCTAATTGTCAGACAAATAAAATAAGGAGATATTTATAAAAAAAAGTCAACCATCGTTGGCCTCGCTAAGCACCTCAATGAAGTACCTCGATGGATCCCATGACTCAAGTTAATTAGGTTAGTGAGCCCTTGTTGTATGCATAGTATTTACAAAACCCTCAAAAGTGATGTGAGTAACATGCAAACATACAATCTATGTTCTACATGTGTATGTAATATTGAACCACTAGTAATAAACCTTACATATTGACTAAGAGAAATAACAAATAAAAATACATATTCATATTTTATACATAAAAATATCTACATAGACAAACATGACCTTACACAAATAAAATATAGAATTTGTTAAAGCTAAATTAAAAAAGTGTTTTTTAGCCATTAAAAATTATAGTTTTGAAGAACCCTAAACATGATCCTAAAAAAATTAATTTCAAAAAGACCTACAAGTTTGCTTGAGGCCATTGCCTCGTGTGTTTGGACCTATAGTTTTTCTCAAAACTTACTTCTCTCCAATGTAGTATATGCCTAAAATTTTCCTAAATTTTAATATATATATAAGAAAGCACTGCTCTGAATTTTTAGAAGATATATTTAGTATTTACTTTTGGAATAAATTAAATAATTGAGGCAAGAAGTGCAAATGTTTTTGGACAACATGCATAAATTATATATAACATGTCTAGAGAAACCTTATTTGAGTGGAGCTTTTGGCTCATGAATTTTATTTCCTTCAAAACTTTAATATTTTAAGAAGCATTTGAGAATATATTTTTGGCCATCTCATGAATTGTCTTCTGTCTTTACACTTATAAATGTCATTTGTAATTCTCATCATTATAGTACTAAATTTACCCAAAATATTTCCTATTAAAGAAGTAATCAAGATCAAAAAGCTTAACATCATTGAAAGTTTAAAAATTAAATAATTTTAAAAATGATAAATATGTTTAATATTATTTTTGTTTTGTTCAATTGATACACTTCATTTTGAAATACAAATACAAGCACACACTCATTAATTATTCTAAATTGCAGGGAGAGATTGAAATTTATATCTAAGGATACGTGTCACTAGTTTTACTATCCAACCAGTAGAGTTATAGAAATGTATGTAATATCATAAATAAAACAAAATAATATATATATACTAATATGGGAAATGATGAGTGCTCAAAAATCACTAAAATAACCATGATTTTATGTACATTAATTGATTAAAAATATATATATTTATATATTTTATCATATATTTATATAAATTTGTCTTTTTCGGAATCACGGGTATTTTTATTGTTTTTCAGGTATTTTGGCTTAAAAACGCAATTTAAAGACTCAAAGAGGAATACTTGAAGTAATACATCACAAATATATTAATAAATAAGTGGGAAAAGGTCAACAAACATGGAAAAATTGGACAAAATGGGTCGAAAAGGTCAAAAATGTCAAAAAGGCAGCGTGATACGCTGGCCACATGTGGCCGGCTGTTCACATGACGAGCTGACAGCCAGCCTTGTATGGCAGCCACAGCCAGCGGCCTCCCTCCGCGCGCCCAACGCGTTTTGCCTCATTTTCCACGTGCGGCCGCTTGTGATGTCATCTTGACATCATTGATGACCTCAGCATTTCCATTACACGTTTTTTAATTTTTTAATATTTTTTTTAACATTTTTTTACTCATTTTTTCTCTCCATCCTCACCTATAAATACCCCCTTCCCTTCACTTCAAAACACACCTAAAAACACACTTCTCTCTTCTTTCTTTCTCTCCATTTCTTAGTTTTTAGTTTTTTTAGTTTTTCTTATGTTTTAGCTAGTTTCTCTTAGTTTTAGAGTTCTTCCCTCTTTGGGAAGAACTAGTTATGTTTTTTTTGTAATTTATTAGCTTTTTGATTCAATAAATGGAAGTGCAAATTCCGCTTTGAGGTTTTCTAGCAACGGGAATAGCGTCGAAGTTCTGTAAGGATTTTATTTTCTTCTGATTATTTTTATGCTTTATTCTTACATGTTATATTTAATTTGTCTGTGATTAAATTTAACTGTGCTAGCTGTTTGTAAACATGATATAATAATAACGTTGTTATGCTTGCGAAATATTAAATAGGTAAAAATCTCTAAAATGAATTGATTTTATTTTTATTCAAGATTTTATATTAAGGATGTTAGAGAGAAATACATTATTTTTCATTACAAACTTAAATCTGAAAATTAGATTTTAAGGTTTAGTTATCCTATTCGATTTAGAGTAGTGCTGCTTTTATTTGTTGGTACAATCGCCTTAGGTAGTTAGAGTGAAACTCTATTTCAAAAGTTTTTATAATAATTATTATCTGAAAATGTATTGACAACATGTTTTCAGTAGTGGTTTTAAAACTTGAAAGTTAGTACTCGGATAACTAAATTCTTAGGTTTAATTTGGACACCTTGAATAAAGTTTAAATCAGTCTAATACACCAAAGGTGGCATTTAAATGGTTCATTTTCAATCTCTTAGAAAAAGGAATTAATTTAATTAACCAAATTAGTTATCAACCCCACCCATATGTGTTAATTGATTTGTTTAGTTAACAAAGAATATCTAACCCCACCAAAGGTGGTATTCATACAAAAAAGGGAGAATCAATAAATATCAATTCATATCTTTAATAACCTAAATAATACGAGCATAATTAATTTAGTTATTATATCCATAAATACTCCACTAATATAAATGATAAAATTTGCATAAATGTTTATTGAATCTATGTTTAATTTTATGTTAGTAGATTAAAAACACAAAACCCAAAATATCGTGACAGGATGTTTAGGATTTAATTTCGTTTTTAAAAGTTTGAATAATAAATTAAAAACCACATACATTCCTTCCTTAGATCGACCTTGGGAGTATACTTATCATTTTCTACGAAATGATTCGTGCACTTGCGAAAGTTTTATAAATATAAAACCAAATTATTGGCAGGATCGGCGATGCCGGTTTTCGTTCATCAAAGTATTTGGCGATCACGATTCTACTCATCAGGCAACAAGTTGTTCGTGGCGATTTTAAAATTTAAAAACTTCAACGAACAAGGAAGGTTGATTTTTTAAAATTCTTGGACATTGACAAACAAATTTGCGTAGCTAGGTTCAATTGAGCCTTCATCGATCCAATCAATTTAGCATTTTATTGAAAATTAGAAATGACAAAGTTTACTTGTTTCATTTTAACATTTAAGTTAAGTTTCTTAATATACGTGTCTTTAGTGAATGATAAACATATAAACATAACAGGTCTATGTTCATGCAACAAGTTATACTCCTTAACAATTAATTAATTTTTCTTAAAATTTACTATCATTACATATATAATAGATAAATGGTATTACATAGTTATTCTCAAATCTTTCTCGAGAAGTACTCATCTTCTTATCAAGTTTAACCATGCATGTGAATCACATAAAGTTTTGTATGTTACATGTTACGTGGACCATATATATATATATCACTTGTCTAAAAAGATTTCAATAATTTCAATAGTTTGAGAGCATCTCCAAAGAGACTTTCCTACTACTTAAACCCCATGTTTTTGTAAGATAAGTTGTTAGGAAGAAGCTTGAAATTTTTACATTAAAATAACACGATAAATAATATTATACTATATTTGATGTAATACTATTAATCACACTATTTTATTTTAAATATTAATAAAAGAAAAAATATGAAAATATTTTTTTTATTTTGATAAACGAATCAATAATAAAGACACTTAAATAGCATTTTGAAATTAAATATATTATTTTTATATAAAAATATTTTTAATATTATATTTAGTATAATATTTACTATATCTAATAACTATATGTCAATTATAAATCAGTCTCTTATTAGATATTGGAGATTTCTAAGCGTAGAGAATTGAACTAAAAAATGTGCCAATCCACGGTTGGTCTTGAAAACCGCGGCAGTTTCTAACCATCCTACAAAAACATAGTGGTTTAAACCAAAACCAGTTTTCATTGCCTCTCTCGCTATCATTTTTTTTTAAATTATTATAAAATACCTTAAAAATTTTAAAACTATAAAAATAATTTTTAAATTTAAAAAATTGATAACTATATCTATTTTATTATAATATTCTCACTTAAATTTCATAACTTCTATAAATTTTATTACAAATAACTCATATAAATATTAAAAAAATAGTAACAATAAGATGTATAATTGTTATTTTTCAATTCATGAATTTTTTGTGAGGTATTTATAATTGATATTTTTTTTTTATGAACATCTCTCTTTCATGCATAATACAACTTGACAGCCCACAATATATCCAAATGGGGTTTCAAGGTAGCCACAGAAAAACCACTCTTTCACTTTCTTTTTATTCATTATTAATTTCTTTTGCTTTCTTTCTGATTAGTTTGTGTGTGTCTTTTTATGTGATTTGTTGATAGCTAACTGCAGAAAAAGTAAGAGATAGACTAATACAGTAAGCTACAGTACTGCTAAATAAAGCTTTATTCTGTTTAAGAGGGGCTTAAGCAGATTTGCTGACTTTATGCACTCTAACCACAGCTTTAACAATTTACCATATTTGGTGCCTGACAAAATAAGTATTACCCTATTTCACTGAATCATAATTGATATATATATATATATATAAATTCTAAAAAAAATAAAAAATGATATATATAATAATATTAAGTTTTTTAGTATAATTTTATTGATAATTAAATATTAAAATTTATTTATGATTTATTAAGTATATTTTTCTTATATTTTAAAATAAAAAAAAAAGTATAGACATGAAATAAAAATTCAGGATATCTACATTAAGTTTTCAATAAGTTTAGATATGGGTGAAATAAAAATTTAGACCTATATAATTTGTATTACTTAAATTACATTTTAATTTTATATGTATATGATGGTAAATAAACTATACATGTTTAATATGGGCATATATATGAGCCATTTTTGTTGCAATTTATCAAGATTAAATATGTAAGGGAGAAACCTTAACCACTTTTGTTTTTGTTTTTGTTTTTTTCTTTAGATCATTCAAAAAGTTAATTTTACTTTTTACGTGAAAGTCATATTCTTATACGTAGTCCCCTTTTGTTATATTTATTTTACTTATGTTTTTCTATAATTTTAATTATTTTAAATAAAAACAGTATTTATTTTTATTCTTTACTTGATTCATGCGCTAGGTTGAATTTTTCACATTAACCTTTGTTATTTTTATGTTCTCGGAGTTTATGTTTTATTGTATATTTATATTTAAAATTATAATATATTACCAAGATTTTTATTTTTATTTTTTTAAAAAAATCAATATATCAATTTGATTAATTAAAAGTTGATTGATGAATCTTAAACATATAAAAGTTAAAAAATATCTCGATAAGTTTAAAAATATTTTTAATTTTAATTTAACAAATTTAAACGATTAGTTATTTAGATTAATAATTTATGAACTAAATTATACCTTTTAATATTTAATAAAATTTTATTTTCTAATATATATATACATATAATAACATAATATAATACGAACAAAAATTGACATATATAAGAAATTTAATCTAAATTTATCAATATTTTTTTATTTCTTTAAAAATCTTATTATTTTTTACAATTATAGATATACAATAAAAAAAATGATAAAATAACATATTTAAAATTTTTAATTATAAAAATAACATCATTTTTATACACACAATATATTTTTACTATTAAAAAAATATAACATATATATTTTATTTTGATTTATCTAATTACACATCCTTGAACAGAAATTTATTGATTTAAAATTGTTTAATATTAAATATTATTTAATTAGAATTTATAAATATTATTAAAGTATTATTTTTATTATTATAAATTTTAAAAATATTATTTGTTTAAATTTTTTAATAAATTTTGTATGTGTTAATTAATAGGAACACACGAAAACAATACAAGCAATACCACGATTTGTACTCCAAATATAAGAATTTAGGTACACCTAATTCATCGAAGAATAGGGTAGGTCGTCATTTTGCCATTTTGAGGACAGAAGTGGGCTCCCTATTAATTGTGTGTGTCTGTATTTATATACGGAAACGCGAGTCCCATGTGCAAATTGCAATTTGTGTTTCTCTTATTTATCTTTTTATGGACTAGAATTGAGGATTCTCTTTGTACGTGTTTTGCCCGAAGATCAGTAAAAGTAAAGGGAAAAGCTTCATATAGTAAACAAGAAAATTAATAATGACCCTTTCACGAGTACGATTAGCTTTTTTCCTTTTTGACGCAGGATATGTGAAACTACATAAAAATGCTTACGTTGTAATAATTTTTTGAGAAATTACGAAGAAAAAAATATATTTTTAAAACTTATAATAATAAAAATATAATTTTAATAATATTAAATAATATTTAATATAGAATGAATTTAAATATTTATATTTAATATAAAAAATATATACTTAATTTTTTTAACAGTAAAAATATGAATTTTTCATAAAAAATATTATTTATATAGTTAAAAAAATTGAACATATAATTTCTATTCTACAAAAAAAATTGTAATAGTTCGAATTATAATGTCAAAAAAAATGTGAAAAAAATTCTTAGTAACTCAAGTTTTAAAACATAAAAATAGCATATTTATTATTCAACTCATATATTATATAAAAAATAAAAAATCTCATCTCAAAAATTTGATATTAAACGTGATTAAATTAGATATAGTTAATATTTAATTCCGATTAACTAATCTTATTTAATAATAAAATTTCTTCTATTTCATCTCATCAAATTTTATTAAGTATTATTTTCATTGTTAAGTTTTAAGGGCTAGCTTTTTATCTTTGTAGTGTTATTATTTTAATTTAGATATATTTTTACTTTAAATTTAAAGGTGTTATTTTAGTGATACATACATATACATTTAATAAGATCTATCAATTTTATATAATTTTTTTTTATTTCGTGGGAATTTTTCATACATGTTATCACATGTAATTTTAAAGAATACAATTTATATTATTATTTTACTATTTTACCCATTAAAATATTAATAATTTATTTTTCCTCTATTTTGAATTCTTAATTACATATTTTAATACTTTACATTGTTTTTGATATCTCTTCTTTATCTATTTCCTTATTTATTTAAGTATTTTTTATGATTCTAAGAATGATAAACGTATCAGTTTCATTCAAGTTACAAACAAAGCAATCTATCAAAGGTTTTTATGATATTAATATTTATTGTAATAATTATATGTTTGATATGTATTATTATATATTGATTTCTGTATTTAAATTATTTTTATATTAATTCAATCTTTTTTATACAAACTATATATTACATTCTGTTTTCTTACTTTTCTGTATATAAAATTCAAAAACTTCGTACTACATTTGTTAAATTAAAATATATATAAAATTTTGATGATTATCAGTAAGTAGTATGCAACTATCAATGACATTGTTGAGCTTTGAGGTGATAGAAGAAGAAGATAGGTTTGACATAATGTAAAATGAGTAAAAAAACATTAAAATATGTATTTAATGATTCAAAAATTGAGTAAAAATGATATTAATATGTCATCGGAGAAAATAGTAAAATATCATAATTTTAATATATTAAACTTATATTTATTGTATATATTTTAAAAAATCTATAATAAAATGAAAAATTGTATTAAATATGTACCTTTTATTTAATTAACACATATATATTATATATGTTTGAAAAATCTTCAATAAAATAAAAAATTACATTAAATATGTACATTTTATTTAATTTATCACTAAAATAAATCCCAAACAATTATATTAGTATTTTTATATGGCACTAGAAACCAAATATTCGCTTACAATTATAGCATTTTGACATTTTGGACTATCCCTTATAAGCCTAACATTGCTATATGGATGCAGATTATTATACATGTCATTAACAAAACTATTTGAAAATATGGGTTAATTTTATAAAAAAAGAAGAAGAAGAAGTTCATTTAATAAAGGCATTTACCAGCTATTAATGGCGGATAGAGTTTATACTGGTACAAGAGACAGAAAGCCGTAGACTTAACACTCTAAAATATCAACACTTCAACCACTTATTTTTAAGGGGTGAGACAAATTATAAATTGTCTTCATGGAATCATATAACCAACATCTTTCATATGAAATACCCATTTTGGCGATTTGAATGAGTGGCTGTGAGCGTGTTCTCACACTTTTTAACATATTCTCTCACAAAATGAGAAACTATTCGATTATTCCTCAAATATCAATACTCCACTTGATTATATGTGTTGTTAGAACAAGTATATGAAGAACAAGTATATGAAAACAATGTAAGAACAATATTATCGAAATATTGAAATGTATTGTTTGGATTGAGTTACGGACTAGGTCGCTCTCTTTAAAATATTTTGCACTTTGCCAAAACTTGTGCAAGCAAACACAACATTATTGTATATTCTTACCTTGGAGCTTTGTTTTCTACCTTGGAGCTTCACTGCACTAATGGAATCCGGAATGCTACACCTCTAAAGTTTATGATGCTCGGAAAACTCTAAAAACAATTTAGTATATTCTTCTTTTCTTTTTAAGTGTTATTTCTTCTTTCTTTTCTAAGAGCTATATCTAAAAATGATTTGATGTAAACAAAGAGCTAAGACCCTCTATTTATAGTTTGAGAAAAAATGTGACAATTATGATAAATAACGGTCATATCTGGATGAAAAAGGTAAAGGTCATATCTGGGTGAAAAAGTAACGGTAATATTTGAGTGGAAAAGTAGTGGTTATATCTGAGTGGAAATTTAACTATCATATCTCGGTGAAAAATTAACGATTATATTTAGGAGGAAAAATAACTTCAATCTAAAATTTTTTTTTTCAAAAAATAAAATGTCACCTCACCTCACGCACACGCACACGCACTCGGACTCGGACTCAGACTCGGCTCGGCACGGCACGACATGCCATGGCCGGTCAATCGGATGAACGACGATGACGCGTGTGCACGTGTGGAATCACATTTTCCTAATTCATTTCTCCTTCCACAAAAATGGGTGCCCCTTGGGGCCCGAACCCAATAGTAAATCATTTTCTATTTATACATCTCCTAAGTGATGTAAAATAGCAATGTGAGATAAAATTTAGCACTCATATCTCATCATTTGTTTTTATTGAAATTCATTTCCAACAATTCTCCTTCCATAGATGTTTCTACCACCTCCCTGATTCTGATGACCATTCCAGTTAGACCCTCTACTTGAAAAGTTAGAGTAGTTTGCAGCCATCTCTATAGAGTTCTTTTGTAAGATTCTTCCCTCATGAGAAAGAAGGAGGTTGTTGACATGCTGCAAAGTGTAGGGAACTTTTTTGGAGCAGATGATAGCGATGATAGATTCATACTCATCACCAAGACCATTCAAGATAGCAAGAACACAGTGCTGTGTCGGACATCCCACGTGATCGGCGGCAGCATCTAACATATCAAGGAAGCCATTCATTTTCATCAAATAATCTCTCATAGGAAGAGGATTTTTCTTGAGAGTTTGTATCTATCCTTTGTAAAACATCACTTTAGCAGTGGATTGAGAACTGAAAAGTTGCTCAATTGTGGTCCATATCTATTGGGAAGAAGAAAAACCCACCAATTGTGGCAAGTAACTAGGAGTTATAGAGGCAAGAATCCAAGAAATAAGAAGGCTATCTTGTCTGTGATACCTGATAAACTCAGGGTTGGGGTTTCCTTCGAGCAATCTTGGGGGAATTTGATCCGTGCCATATATGTAATCTTCAAGGCCATACCCAAGAATGGCATTCTCTATTTGGAACTTCCAGAGAAGATAGTTTTCTTCTTCGAGTTTAATGGTGATCAATTGGGAAAGAGGACTAGTAATAGACCTCAATTGTTCCTCATGTGTGGCCGGGTTAGCAACTCCTCCCACTACAGATTCCTCTGGTCCAATTCTGGTTCTATTGTTCATCTTCGTCATTGAAGAACACCCAGGAAAAAACAAAGCGTGAGCAATAAAGCTTTGATACCAAGTTACAAAAGTGAAAACAGAGAGGAAGTACTCTCTTGAGCTTTGTATCTTGAAAAATCAAATCAAAATAGAGTTACAGAGGTGCTATTTATACAGAGGCAAAATAACAAACTCAACAGAATTTGTAATCTGTTACAAAGGCTAACTACTTCTAATAATTATAATATTATTTATTTTGGCATAGTGTTGAGAGGGCTTAACAAAAAGATGACCTTTCAAAACATTATTCAAGTTTAATTAATTAATATTATGAAAAAATTTGAATTATAATTACCGAAAGCGAGTTGCGCTTTTGTATCCTATAATGAGTAACCATGTGTTCTATATATACTCTATTAGCTCTCGTGTTTTTAGCTCATTCTCTATCTCTTTATCTTCACATTCTTCATTGTTCTTGATTTGTTTTCTTTAATGGTAACAGAGCTTCTTTCAATCAAATTTTTGATGGAAAACTAAGGTAATAATGGTGTAACTTACAAAGATGCTGTGAATATAAGGCTTGTAGTCTATGTAATCATCATTAGTGCTCCTTCTAGAGGCAATTTGAATCAATTGCTAATTGTCCAGCTGTTTATGATTCTATATCTAGCATGAATTTTATTGATGTTCTTGCTCAAAAATTTTCTTCACCACCTATGAATGTCTTTCTTCTAGTGAAATTTGATGATAAAAATTATATGATTTGGAAGGATCAATTGCTAATATTTGTTATGGTTTATGAACTGGAAGGTATTGTGGATGGTTCTCTAGTTCCACCTTCTATGTTTCTTGTTGGTTCTATGTTGTTAAATCATTATTTACTTGAATTGGAGTATGTTGAATTCAATAGCTAAGGAATTATGGATTTACGTTTACGTAATAGATGCTATGCTTGGGTATTTGCATAGTGGAATGATTGTAATATAGTAGTAGGTTGCCTTTGAAGAGTCTTATTCAAATAATGTGCAATCTAAGGTTATAGAACTACATGATCACTTGCACAATTCAAACAAAGATGGCCTTTCTATCTCACAGTACATGATAAAGGCAAAAATGAGTTTTGATCAATTGTCCTCCATTGGTGAGCTTGTTAAAGAGAAAGATCTTGTTCATTATGCGTTAGAGGATCTTGCTCCTTTTATCTCTCTTTTGTGTCCAACATAAATATGAGAGAAGTGAGGCCTTTAATTTACATAGATTATTAGAGGACTATGAAAGATCATTGCAAAAGTAACATTCTTCTTGATGAGTGCTCAAAAAGCACTAAAATAACCATGATTTTATGCACTTTAATTGATTAAAAATATATATATTTATATGTTTTATCATATATTTATATAAATTTGTCTTTTTCGGAATTACGGGTATTTTTATTGTTTTTCAGGAATTTTGGCCTAAAAACGCAATGTAAAGACTCAAAGAAGAATACTTGAAGCAATACATCACAAATAAATTGATAAATAAGTGGAAAAAGGTCAACAAACATGGAAAAATTGGACAAAATGGGTCGAAAAGGTCAAAAATGTCAAAAGATCGAAAACGCTACAGCGGCGCAATAAGCCTTACATACATACGCCAGAGTTCGCTCGCGCGTTGATGCACGCTTCCATGTAGCAGCGCTTCCGTTTCACGCTGCTGAAGAGAATACCAATAGCCAATACTAACGCGTTTTTGACCCATTTTTCACGTGGTACCATGACGCTACGTCGACGTCATTGATGACCTCAGCAGGTCCAAAACATGTTTTTTATTTTTTTAATATTTTTTTTAACATTTTTTTAATCATTTTTTCTCTCCATCCTCACCTATAAATACCTCCCTTTCATTCACTTCAAAACACACCTCAAAACCTCACTTCTCTCTTCTTTCTTTCTCTCATTTCTTAGTTTTTGAGTTTTCTTTAGTTTCTTTCTTAGTTTCTAAGCTTTTCTTAGTTTTTCTCTTAGTTTTTAGTTCAATTGTCTTAGGTTTAGAGTTCTTCTCTTTTTGAGAGGAACTTGTAATGTTTTTGTAATAATTTAGATTTTTGATTCAATAAATGGAAGTGCAAATTCCGTTTGGAGGTTTTCTAGCAACGGGAATAGCGTCAAGATCTTGTAAGGATTTTATTTTCTTTACGATTATTTTTTGTGCTTTATTCTTACATGTTATATTTAATTTGTCCGTGATTAAATTTAAGCGTATAATTGTTTATAATCATGATATAATAATAACGTTGTTATGCTTGCGAAATATTAAATAGGTGAAAATTTCTAAAATGAATTGAGTTTATTTTTATTCAAGATTTTATATTAAGGATGTTAGAGAAATATATTATTTTTCATTACAAACTTAAATCTGAAAGTTAGACTTTAAGGTTTAGTTATCCTGCCTAATTTAGAGTAGTCTTTCTTTTATTTGTTAATGCAAATCGGTAGTTAGAGTGAAGCTCTATTTCAAAAGTTTTTATAAGAATTATTATGTGGAAATGTATTAATGACACGTTTTGATAGTGGTTTTAAAACTTGAAAGTTAATCTTAGGATAACTAAATTCTTGGGTTTAATTTGGACACCTTGGATAAAGTTTAAATCGTCTAACCCCACCAAAGCGCAGATTTAAATGGTTCGTTTTCAATCTCTTAGAAAAAGGAATTAATTTAATTAACCAAATTAGTTATCAACCCCACCCATAGGTGTTAATTGATTTGTTTAGTTAACAAAGAAGATCTAACCTCACCAAAGCAATTCATACAAAAAAAGAATCAATAAAATATCAATTTATATCTTTAATAACCTAGATAATATGAAGCAAAGATAATTAACTTAGTTATTATATCCATAAATACTCCACTAATATAAATGATAAAATTTGCATGAATATTTATTGAATCAGTAATTATATTTATTTGTAGATAAATATTTATTGAATTTGTATCTATGTTTATTTTTTTATCTCAGTATATATGTTTATTTTATGTTATTAGATTAAACACAAAAACCAAACTATCGTGACAGGATGTTTAGGATTTAATTTCGTTTTTAAAAGTTTGAATAATAAATTAAGAACCACATACATTCCTTCCTTAGATCGACTCGAAAGATACTTATCATTTTCATTTAAATGATTCGCAGACTTCATGAGAGTTTTACAAATATTAAAACCAAAGTATTTGCGAGAATTGGCGATCTTGGGTTTTAGATTCATCAAGTTTTGGCGTAGATTCTTGGAAGGAATAGCGTTTTTACTTTATTTATCAAAATTTTAAAAATATTTTTGTGTTGTAAATAATTGTGATATTTTTTTTAAAAAAAATAATAATAATAATAATAATAATAAATAAATAAAATAAAATAAAATAAAATTTAATCAAATTTCAAATTTCATAAAAAATAAAAAAAAAATAATAAATTTTTTTTTTATTATAGCATAAAAAGTAAATAATTTAGAAATTTGAAATTTGAAGTAAAAAAAAAGTTTTTACCGTTAAAAAAAAAAAAAAAAAAGAAAAAAAAATATTTAAATTTTTTTTAAATTTTAAGTTAATAAAAAATAAGATAGCATGAATAGTAAAATAAAATTACCGTTCAAAAAAAAATAATTAAAATTTTTAAAATTTTAAGTTAATAAGAAATAAGATAGTGTGAATAGTAAAATAAAATTACCGTTCGTAAAAAAAAAAAAAAAAAAAAATTAAAAAAAAACAAAAACGAACGAAAAGAAAAAATCAAAGGAGTTAAATACAGGAAATTTGGATTCTTTCAGGCGCTTTGTCTTAATCTTTCACAGGAGCGTTGTTACATTTGGAGAATGGTTTTTAAGGAGCCATAGCACCACCATTCTTTCCTGGGAACACTCTTGGTTAATACTAATTATGTTATTTAAAAAAAAAAAAAATTAATTTAAAAAAAAAAAAAAAAAAAAAAAATTGTCTAGTGTTTTGTATTAAATGCCATGGAAATTTTCTAATTTCTTTATTTTTGTTGACAGGAGTTTTAAATTTACGTTTAAAAATAGTCTATGCGTGGTAGGAGATCCTTAGGAAACCCCCTAACACCATATGTAAATAATATTCATAAATTTAAACAAGTGTCAACAACACTGGATCCTACCCATCAACCTGATTTTGAGCCAAACATAGAACGTCTTAATCCTTTACTAGAACCAAAAGAAATGGAGGAAAACCAACATGTTAGGGAAACCACGATGAAGGAGTTTGCAAGACCGGTGATTGGCACGGCAGCTATGCTATCCAGATTGGGAGAAGGCTGCTCGGAATTATGACCTTAAAAATATTCATTTTTCTATGCTTCCTTCCTTCTATGGGCTACCTAATGAAGATTCTCTTTCCTTTAAGAGATTTCTATGCTACGGTCCAAACATTCCCCTCGGTATTCTAAACGAGGATCGACTTAGAATGAGATGTTTTCCGTACACCTTAAAGGATAAGGCTAAAGCTTGGTTGATGTCACTTCCCCAGGTTCTCACGATGACATGGGGTCAAATTTACAATAAATTCATGGGAAAATTCTATTCCCATCAAAAACATCAGTGAGAGGAAAGATTGCTACTTTCTCTCGGATGGAAGGAGAACCATTCCGTGAAGCTTGGGATAGGTTCAAAATGTTTCTCACTCAATGTCCCCATCATAGCTTTCCCTACAGTTGCGAACCAATTCTTTTACGATGGACTTACACAACAATGTCGGTTCATTGTCGACAACGCTGCGGGGAGGAAGCGATAGGAGAAAAAGCGCATCGAAACGTATAATCTCTTTGAGATGTTGGGTGCTAATTCCCAACGTAAAAGCTCCAGAGTGAGAAAAGTTGGTGTTCGTGAGATTGACTCCGGTAATGAAGTTCAACAACAACTTGTTCAACCGACTAAGCAAGTTGCCTTTCTCGCTACACAAACCAACACAAATAATGAACAATATGGTTTGTCAAAGAATACGTGGGACAAGGATGCGAAGCTTGTCCATATCAAGGAGATACAACTGGACACGAGCAGGTTAATGTGTTGGGAGCGTATCAACAAAGACCAAGGTTTGATCCCAATTCAAATACCTATAATCTGGGTGGAGAAGTCATCCAAATTTCTCTTGGAGGCAAAACAACCCTCGCTTTGCCTCAAAACTCAAATCAGCAAAGCCACAATTCCACCCACCTGTTCGACGAAGCATTCCAAATAAACCAACCCTGGAGGACAACTTGAATTCTTTTATTCAAGTTTGTAGGGACAATCAATCTAAAACCAATCAACGGTTGGACTCTGTGGAAGCTTCTATCAAAAAGGTGGAAGTTCAAGTTGAACAGTTAGTTGAACATTTGCAAAAAGGCAAAGACTAATTTGAAACTTAAATGAATTCAATGAAGAGGAGACATTGAGTTTTTCATTTTGCAATCTCCAAGCAACGTCTTACTAGAAGACGATAAATTTTAGTCCTACATGGGAGGTCACCCATTATTGTATTTTCCTTTGTTTTAGTTTGCGTGTAATAAAAAAAAAAAAAATATTTCAAATAAAATAAATTCGTTTGTTTCAAAAATTGTGTCCCTTCGTTTAAATTAAAATTTAAAAAAAAAAAAAAAAATATTTAGGTTCCTTGCATTTTTTTAGAGATATCTACTATTGTTTTTAAGAGCAAAATGTTGATTCTGATAGGAGGAGGATCATTTTCAACTACAAATGAACATGGGAGATGGTGAAGATAGGCGGAAAAAGATGAAAGACTATACAATGCCAATCATTGGCAATGTAACTTCCGTCATCCAATTGCAAGAGGCTGCAAGGAATTATGAATTGAAAAAGATTCATTATTCTTTGTTGCCTTCCTTTTACGGTATCCCTAATGAAGATCCTTTGCATTTCATTCGAGAATTCTATGCTATTGTCCAAACCTTTCCACTACATGAAATTAGTGAAGATCAACTTAGGATGAGGTGTTTTCCTTACACTCTCAAAGATAAAGCTTGGTCATGGTTCATTACTCTACAATCGGAGTTCTCTTAAAACTTGGGAGGCAATCTATGAAATTTTTATGGGTAGGTTCTATTCCCATCAAAAGACTGTTGATCTAAGAACAAAGATAGCAACATTTTCTCAAATGAATGAAGAGCCCTTTCATGAAGCTTGGGAACGATTCAAACTCCTTTTCATTCAATGTCAAAATCATAGCTTTCCACTACAGCTACAAAAGCAATTCTTTTACGATGGATTGACACTACAGAGTCAATACATGGTTGATAATGCTGCTGGAGGTGCTATAGGAGAAAAGACAGCAGAGGAAGCCTATAATCTCTATGAGCTATTGGGTTCTAATTCCCAACAAAGAGGTGGTAGAAGGAAAGCAAAGGTCAATGAGGTCGGCTTTGATGATGAGATAACCTTGCAACTTGCTGAATTGACTAAACAAGTGAAATTCCTCACGTCTCACCAAATTTCAAATCAAGAGGTATGTGAAGTGTGTTGTTCAATTGGGCATGGTACTCATAATTGTTCAAATACTTGTGATTCTAGTGTCAATGCCATAGAGGAAGTCCAATATTTTCAAAAGTATCATCCAAACACCTATAATCACCCAACCTACAACCACCCTTACCCACCAAGCCAATCTTTTAAACCAACCTTAGAAGATAGCTTGAATGCTTTTATTCAAGTTAGTCGTGACAACCAACTGATGACTAATCAAAGGTTGAATACCATGGAGGCTTCGGTTAAAAGAATTGAATATAAAGTTGGGCAACTGGCTGAACAAATGCAAAAGAAAGAACTGTGAAAGTTGCCCTACCAACCGGAAACAAGCAAAAGATGTTAGAACCGCCGAAGTGGTAAGGTAGTCAATACCAAAGTGTACCTGAAATCTCTAACAAAGAAGGCGACATTCTAATATCGCAACAAGAAGAAACAAGTGTCAAACTTCACAAGCTTTCTGAAAAACTCAATGGGGGGTCATCTGACCCTCCCAAAAATCAAAAGAAAACAGACCCACACCAGATGCAAGTACCTTTTCCCCACCGGTTGAAAGAGTCCAAACAAGATAAGCAATTCAATGATCTTTTTAATATGCTCTCTAAAGTAAATATCAATTTACCATTATTAGAAGTGATCATGAATGTGCCCTCATATGCCAAGTTTTTCAAAGAGTTGAACACTAAGAAAAGGAGGTATGAACTGAATGAACGAGTAGTAGTATCAGAAATTTCTAGCAGATTTCAAAGACAAACTACCCCCTAAGTTGAAAGACCCTGGAAGTTTTATTATAAACATAACTATGGGGGATAGGAAGGTTGCTAAAGCAATGCTTGATTTAGGTGCTAGTATAAATTTGATGCCCTACTCTATATTCTCACAGCTTAATCTAGGGGATTTAAAACCCACAACTATGTCCCTGCACCTTGCAGATAGATCTCTTAAATATCCGGAGGAATAGTTGAGGATGTTTTGGTACAGGTAGACAAACTGATAATACCTGTTGACTTTGTGGTTCTGGATATGCAAGAAAATCCGGCATTGGACAGAGAGCATACAATATTGCTTGGTAGACCATTTATGGCAACTACTAAAACTATTATTGATGTCCAAGATGGAAATTTGACAATGACAGTCTTAGGAGACCTGTTCATTTCAAACTTTTTGTTTCTTCTCGTTTCCGTTCTATTTTCGCCATCGATGAAATATTCGAAGTTGATCCTTTGGATAATCTTGTCCACAACACCTTTTTCCAAACCAGAATAGAAGACAAGCTTGAAACCGTTCTTACACTTGAAAAGGTTGAAGAAGATTTAGATGAAGAAATTAAGGGGTACCTTGAACAACTAGACAATAATGAAGTGATGACAAAATCTAGTGCACTTTTAAATCTACCCAGTTCTTCATCTATTAAAGAGGCCAATCCACCTGAACTTGAACTCAAAGACTTACCTGAGCACTTAAAATATGTGTTTTTGGGAGAAGGAGAAACATATCCAGTGATAATTTCTTCAACTTTGACCAAACCACAAGAAAAGGAACTCATCAAAGTGCTTAAACAGTTTAAGAAATCTATAGGTTGGAGTATAGGGGATATAAGAGGCATTAGTCCAACAATGTGTATGCACAAGATCAACTTGGAGGATGGTTCTAAACCTGTACGAGAGGCCCAAAGAAGACTAAACCCAAACATGCAAGAGGTAGTTAAAAAGGAAATCCTTAAACTATTAGAAGAAGGGATTATCTATCCTATTGCGGATAGTAAGTGGGTTAGTCCAAAGGTACGTGGTACCAAAGAAATGCAGGATAACAGGTTGTTAAAAATGATAAAAGTGAATTAGTGCCCACTAGAATAATCACCGGATGGAGAATGTGTATAGATTTTAGGAAACTAAATTTATATACGAAAAAGGATCACTTTCCTCTTCCATTCATTGATCAAATGTTGGAAAGATTAGTAGGTACCTAATTTTCTTGTTTCTTGGATGGACTGTCTGGATATTATCAAGTACCCATAGCACCGTAAGATCGTGAAAAGACCACATTTACATGTCCTTTTGGGACATTTGCTTTTCGCAGAATGCCATTTGGGTTATGCAATGCCCCCGCCACTTTCCGAGAGATGCATGATATCCATTTTCTCGGACATGGTGGAGAAATTCATTGAAATTTTCATGGACGATTTCTCTGTCTTTGGGAACTCATTTGATGATTGCTTACATAAATTGACTTTGGTTTTAGAAAGATGCATTGAATGCAATCTAACCCTTAGTTGGGAGAAAAGTCATTTTATGGTTCAACAAGGGATAGTTTTGGGACATATAATTTCAAACAAGGGTATTGAGGTTGATAAGGCAAAAGTTGAATTGATATCCAAACTACCTCCCTACATCCGTGAAGGGGATAAGAAGCTTCTTGGGACATGCAGGATTTTATAGACGATTTATTAAAGATTTCTCTAAAATAAGTCGTCCTTTATGTAACTTATTATCCAAAGATGCTGAATTTGACTTCAACAATAGCGCCTTATTTCCTTTAATACCTTGAAAGAGAAAGCCGACATCTACCCTGTGATAATGGCACCAAACCTGGTCTTTACCTTTTGAAATAATGTGTGGCGCTTCTGATTATGCAATAGGAGCAGTCCTGGGACAAAGAGTGGATAAGCGTTTACATGTCATCTACTATGCTAGCAAAACACTCAGTGATGCCCAAATAAATTACACCACCACCGAAAAGGAATTCTTGGCTATAGTATTCTCTTTAGACAAATTTCGGTCTTATTTAGTAGGATCTAAAGTGATTGTGCATTCGATCATCTTTGCTTTAAGATACCTATTAAGTAAACCAAATGCCAAGCCAAGATTAATCAGGTGGGTCTTACTCTTACAAGAATTTGACCTAGAAATCAAGGATAAGAAAGGCGGTGAAAACTTAGTAGTGACCATTTGTCTAGGTTGATTTCGACTTCAATTCTCTTAAAGATGAGAGTAATGACGATATAGTTGAAACCTTTCTGATGAACAGTTATTTTTCATAGGTCCGAAGCCATGGTATCTTTGATATTGTAAACTATCTTGCCACTTGGTGTTTTGCGACCTAACACTTCATATCGTGACAAGAAAAGGTTTTTTAAAACTATTAAGGACTATTTACGGGATGACCTTTATTTATACAAGATTGGTCAAGATCAAGTCATCAGGAGATGTGTACCGGAAGAAGAACATAAGAGCATTCGACTTTTCTCATGAACTTCATTGTGGGGGTCATTTTGGAGGTGAAAAGACGGCCGTAAGATATTACAAATCTGGATTCTTTTGGCCCACTCTTTTTAAAGATGCTCGTATGTTTTGTGCACAATGTGATAGATGTCAAAGAACAGGAAACATAAGCAAAAGAGATGAAATGCCTTTGACATCTAATTTAGTTGTTGAACTTCTTTGATGTATGGGGATTGACTTCATAGGTCCTTTTCCCCATCTAATGGTTTTCAATACATTTTGGTTCCTGTGGATTATGTGTCCAAGTGGGTAGAAGCTATCCCCACCAAAACCAATGATGCTAATGTTGTTGTGAAATTCTTGAAAGATTTCATATTCAGTAGGTTCGGAACGCCTAGAGCTATAATAAGTGATGGAGGTAGCCATTTTTGTAACAAACTCTTTGATGGAGTACTAAACAAGTACAACATCACACATAAAGTAGCTACTCCATATCATCCTCAAACTTCCGGTTTAGTGGAAGTAAGTAATAGGCAAATTAAGGGAATACTGGAACGCACTGTGCGTCCTTCAAGGAAGGATTGGGCATTTAAGCTAAATGATGCCTTATGGGCATATTGCACCGCTTACAAAACACCTATTGGGATGAGCCCTTACCGGTTAATCTTTGGGAAAGCGTGCCACCTTCCAGTTGAACTTGAACACAAGGCTTACTGGGCAATTAAAGAGTTAAACATGGATTTAGATAAAGCAGGTGAAAAACGATTACTCCAGCTTCATGAGTTGGAAGAAATTAGGAATGAAGCCTATGAGAATGCCAAATTATACAAGGAGCGTACTAAGCGTTATCATGACAAGAGGCTAGTTCCTAAGACTCTTCACCCTGGAATGAAAGTTCTTTTATTTAACTCTCGTTTGAGATTGTTTCCAGGAAAGCTGAGATCAAGATGGGATGGACCATTCAAAATAGTTCAAGTATTTGAACATGGAGTAGTGGAACTATTGGACTCCAAGACACAAAAAACGTTCAAAGTCAATGGCCATCGTGTCAAGCCTTATTTAGAAGAACCAAACAACATTGCTGAAATGGATTGCATTTGGCTGAGTAACCCTTAGCACCAAAAAGATACGTCTTGCTAAGACGTTAAACTAAGCGCTGGATAGGAGGCAACCCATAATTTTAGGTAAAAAAAAACAAAAAAAAAATTGTTATTTGTTTTATTTACTTAATTTTATTGTTTATTTCATTTTAATTACATGTGAATAATTTTTAAATTGTTAAAACTAAAAATATTTGTTGAGATGTTAGAAGTTCACAACGATATGTCTGTATACACTTTAATGATGAATATGATGGATGCACCTACATTTTCCATTACTACTTGCACATTCTCAGGAAATAGGTAATCTTTCTTCTCTTCTCTCTTTATCTTTAATTTACAGTTGTTACATTGAGGACAATGTAAGTTCTAGGTTGGGGGTGGTGAAAAGTTACCATACTTAATTAAAAAAAATAGACAATTTAAAAATAAATAAAATAAAAAAACTTTTCTCACAAAAATTTATCATTTCTTTAAATCAAATTTAAGTAAATAGTTAAGTCTTTTGTACTGTTAGATTAATTTTTGAAAACATATCATGAAATATTTTGTAATTATTTTTTGATAATTAGTTAGTTTTTGTCATAACTAGTATTTCTTGATAAGATGTAGAAATTATATTAAACCCAAAATCGGTGTTTATGAATTTTTTTAGTGGAGACTACCTTTGTGAGATATAATTTGAGCCTAATTTCCTTTATTTAGAGTGAAATATATATTTTTTCTACTCCAAACACATTTCTTATTTCTTCAAATTTTTAGATGATCTCTATAGGTATTAGCATTGAATGTATGAATTTTTTTCTCATCTTAATAGAGTATCATATATTTTTTATTATTATTTTTGCTTAGATTAAATGATTTGAGTAGAAATTGATAGTATATGCTTATATCTCGTTCATGCATGACTACTACAAAAAAAAAGACATATATGGGGTTACCTAAACCAAGATCAAACAGAAAAGCCACAAAATTAACCACTACAAAATCCAAAAAAAAAAATGTACAATCATACATGGGTTGACTCTCTAAAATACATATATTGAGAAATATCTTCAGAAAAAAAATAGAGAGATAAAGAATATATAGTATAATCTACATACTATAACCCATATTGCCTACAAAGTTGTGAGTAAAGGCTAATTACAAAAGAAGGATATAGGAAATAATTCCCTAAAAAGTCATTGCACTCTCTTCATTTGTAAAAGGCATATATCTTGAAATTCTTTCGTAATGAGTTTGATTTATGCATGAAAATAATTTTTATATATGATATCTTTATAATTTATACATTTGATTCCTTTCATGAGATCAATGTTAAAATAACACTTTGAGCCTTTATTCTTTATACATATGCGAACATATTAGTTCATTTCTATACATCAACTCTTTCGCATATAAATTAGTATGAGTGTTTGAACCCATAGGATTCAGTGGTTTGAGAGTATTGACTTGTGAGGAATAGAGTCGGCGAATTGATTCATGACATTAATCGAAATTAGGTGAAATTAAATTGATACATTTTTGATATGAAATATGAAAATGATTTTCGACTAATTATTATAATAAATCATGATTGTTTAAAGAGATTAAAATAACTTATGCTTGAGATTTTAATTATGATCTTAAAGGAGATTAAATAGTATGAGACATTTTTGTGATATGTTGTTAATTTGTGATTTTGTTGTAAATTTAATTTTTAAGTTTTTTGTTTTTATTGTTTCTTTTGTTTTTACATTTAGTTGATGTTTGTGGGTATCATTCTTGAAAACCCTCACGAGACTAAACTCGTCATTAGAGCAACCTAGGGGTTTAAAGGAAACATTGTTGCGTAAATTTAAATGCAATCGTGTCAATCACCGGAAGTGATTTAGGATAGTTTAATTTTTAGTTTTTATCGCTTCTGCTAAGGGACTAGCGAAAAGGCGGATTGAGGGTTGTGATGAGTCTTTCAAAAAATTTAAAATAACCATGATTTTATCTTAGCGTTAATTGATTAAAAATATATATATTTATATGTTTTATCATATATTTATATAAATTTGTCTTTTTCGGAATCACGGGTATTTTTATTGTTTTTCAGGTATTTTAGCTTAAAAATGCAATTTAAAGACTCAAAGAAGAATACTTGAAGCAATACATCACAAATATAATAATAAATAAGTGGGAAAAGGTCAACAAACATTGAAAAATTAGACAAAATAGGTCGAAAAAGTCAAAAATGTCAAAAAGACGGAAAATCACGCGTCACAGCCCAGCGTCCAGCCGTGCGCGCGTGATTTTCCGTCTTTTTGACATTTTTGACATTTTCGACCCACGATTTGTACTCCAAATATAAGAATTTAGGTACACCTAATTCATCCAAGAATAGGGTAGGTCGTCATTTTGCCATTTTGAGGACAGAAGTGGGCTCCCTATTAATTGTGTGTGTCTGTGTTTATATACGGAAACGCGAGTCCCATGTGCAAATTGCAATTTGTGTTTCTCTTATTTATCTTTTTATGGACTAGAATTGAGGATTCTCTTTGTACGTGTTTTGCCCGAAGATCAGTAAAAGTAAAGGGAAAAGCTTCATATAGTAAACAAGAAAATTAATAATGACCCTTTCACGAGTACGATTAGCTTTTTTTCCTTTTTGACGCAGGATATGTGAAACTACATAAAAATGCTTACGTTGTAATAATTTTTTGAGAAATTACGAAGAAAAAAATATATTTTTAAAACCTATAATAATAAAAATATAATTTTAATAATATTAAATAATATTTAATATAGAATGAATTTAAATATTTACAGTAAAAGATATTTAATATAAAAAATATATACTTAATTTTTTTAACAGTAAAAATATAAATTTTTCATAAAAAATATTATTTATATAGTTAAAAAAATTTAACATATAATTTCTATTCTACAAAAAAAATTGTAATAGTTGGAATTATAATGTCAAAAAAATGTGAAAAAAATTCTTAGTAACTCAAGTTTTAAAACATAAAAATAGCATATTTATTATTCAACTCATATATTATATAATAAATAAAAAATCTCATCTCAAAAATTTGATATTAAACGTGATTAAATTAGATATAGTTAATATTTAGTTCCGATCAACTAATCTTATTTAATAATAAAATTTCTTTTATTTCAGATATAGTTAATATTTAGTTCCGATCAACTAATCTTATTTAATAATAAAATTTCTTTTATTTCATCTCATCAAATTTTATTAAGTATTATTTTCATTATTAAGTTTTAAGGGAGAGCTTTTTTATCTTTGTAGTGTTATTATTTTAATTTAGATATATTTTTACTCTAAATTTAAAGGTGTTATTTTAGTGATACATACATATACATTTAATAAGATCTATCAATTTTATATAATTTTTTTTATTTCATAGGAATTTTTCATACATGTTATCACATGTAATTTTAAAGAATACAATTTATATTATTATTTTACTATTTCATCCATTAAAATATTAAGAATTTATTTTTCCTCTATTTTGAATTCTTAATTACATATTTTAATACTTTTTATGTTACTCATTTTACATTGTTTTTGATATCTCTTCTTTATCTATTTCCTTATTTATTTAAGCATTTTTTATGATTCTAAGAATGATAAAAGTATCAGTTTCATTCAACTTACAAACAAAGCAATCTATCAAAGATTTTTATGATATTAATATTTATTGTAATAATTATATGTTTGATATGTATTATTATATATTGATTTCTTTATTTAAATTATTTTTATATTAATTAAATCTTTTTTATACAAACTATATATTACATTCTGTTTTCTTACTTTTCTGTATATAAAATTCAAAAACTTCGTACTACATTTGTTAAATTAAAATATATATAAAATTTTGATGATTATCAGTAAGTAGTATGCAACTATCAATGACATTGTTGAGCTTTGAGGTGATAGAAGAAGAAGATAGGTTGGACATAATGTAAAATGAGTAAAAAAACATTAAAATATGTATTTAATGATTCAAAAATTGAGTAAAAATAATATTAATATGTCATCGGAGAAAATAGTAAAATATCATAAATTTAATATATTAAACTTATATTTATTGTATATATTTTAAAAAATCTATAATAAAATGAAAAATTGTATTAAATATGTAACTTTTATTTAATTAACACATATATACTATATATGTTTGAAAAATCTTCAATAAAATAAAAAATTATATTAAATATGTACATTTTATTTAATTTATCACTAAAATAAATCCCAAAAAATTATATTAGTATTTTTATATGGCACTAGAAACCAAATATTCGCTTACAATTATATCATTTTGACATTTTGGACTATCCCTTAGAAGCCTAACATTGCTATATGGATGCAGATTATTATATATGTCATTAACAAAACTATTTGAAAATATGGGTTAGTTTTAAAAAAAAAAGAAGAAGAAGAAGGTCATTTAATATAGGCATTTACCAGCTATTAATGGCGGATAGAGTTTATACTGGTACAAGAGACAGAAAGCCGTAGACTTAACACTCTAAAATATCAACACTTCAACCACTTTTTTTTAAGGGGTGAGACAAATTATAAATTGTCTTCATGGAATCATATAACCAACATCTTTCATATGAAATACCCATTTTGGCGATTTGAATGAGTGGCTGTGAGCGTGTTCTCACACTTTTTAACATATTCTCTCACAAAATGAGAAACTATTCGATTATTCCTCAAATATCAATACTCCACTTGATTATATGTGTTGTTAGAACAAGTATATGAAGAACAAGTATATGAAAACAATGTAAGAACAATATTATCGAAATATTGAAATGTATTGTTTGGATTGAGTTACGGACTAGGTCGCTCTCTTTAAAATATTTTCGTGACTTTCTTAAAAACTTGTCTGTAATGACAACACAACATTATTGTATATTCTTACCTTGGAGCTTTGTTTTACTACCTTGGAGCTTCTTATTTAATGGAATGGGAATCTTCTGTATAAAGTTTATGTTGCTTAGAAAACTCTAAAAACAATTTAGTATATTCTTCTTTTCTTTTTAAGTGTTATTTCTTCTTTCTTTTCTAAGAGCTATATCTAAAAATGATTTGATGTAAACAAAGAGCTAAGACCCTCTATTTATAGTTTGAGAAAAAATGTGACAATTATGATAAATAACGGTCATATCTGGATGAAAAAGGTAAAGGTCATATCTGGGTGAAAAAGTAACGGTAATATTTGAGTGGAAAAGTAGTGGTTATATCTGAGTGGAAATTTAACTATCATATCTCGGTGAAAAATTAACGATTATATTTAGGAGGAAAAATAACTTCAATCTAAATTTTTTTTTTCAAAAAATAAAATGTCACCTCACCTCACCCCACGCACACGCACACGCACACGGACTCGGACTCAGACTCAGACTCGGCTCGGCACGGCATGACATGCCATGGCCGGTCAATCGGATGAACGACGACGACGCGTGTGCACGTGTGGAATCACATTTTCCTAATTCATTTCTCCTTCCACAAAAATGGGTGCCCCTTGGGGCCCGAACCCAATAGTAAAATATTTTCTATTTATACATCTCCTAAGTGATGTAAAATAGCAATGTGAGATAAAATTTAGCACTCATATCTCATCATTTGTTTTTATTGAAATTCATTTCCAACAATTCTCCTTCCATAGATGTTTCTACCACCTCCCTGATTCTGATGACCATTCCAGTTAGACCCTCTACTTGAAAAGTTAGAGTAGTTTGCAGCCATCTCTATAGAGTTCTTTTGTAAGATTCTTCCCTCATGAGAAAGAAGGAGGTTGTTGACATGCTGCAAAGTGTAGGGAACTTTTTTGGAGCAGATGATAGCGATGATAGATTCATACTCATCACCAAGACCATTCAAGATAGCAAGAACCTGGTCTGTGTCAGACATCCCATGATCAGCAGCAGCTAACATATCAAAGAAGCCATTCATTTTCATCAAATAATCTCTCATAGGAAGAGGATTTTTCTTGAGAGTTTGTATCTGTCCTTTGTAAAACATCACTTTAGCAGTGGATTGAGAACTGAAAAGTTGCTCAATTGTGGTCCATATCTATTGGGAAGAAGAAAAACCCACCAATTGTGGCAAGTAACTAGGAGTTATAGAGGCAAGAATCCAAGAAATAAGAAGGCTATCTTGTCTGTGATACCTGATAAACTCAGGGTTGGGGTTTCCTTCGAGCAATCTTGGGGGAATTTGATCCGTGCCATATATGTAATCTTCAAGGCCATACCCAAGAATGGCATTCTCTATTTGGAACTTCCAGAGAAGATAGTTTTCTTCTTCGAGTTTAATGGTGATCAATTGGGAAAGAGGACTAGTAATAGACCTCAATTGTTCCTCATGTGTGGCTGGGTTAGCAACTCCTCCCACTACAGATTCCTCTGGTCCAGTTCTGGTTATATTGTTCATCTTCGTCATTGAAGAACACCCAGGAAAAAACAAAGCGTGAGCAATAAAGCTTTGATACCAAGTTACAAAAGTGAAAACAGAGAGAAAGTACTCTCTTGAGCTTTGTATCTTGAAAAATCAAATCAAAATAGAGTTACAGAGGTGCTATTTATACAGAGGCAAAATAACAAACTCAACAGAATTTGTAATCTGTTACAAAGGCTAACTACTTCTAATAATTATAATATTATTTATTTTGGCATAGTGTTGAGAGGGCTTAACAAAAAGATGACCTTTCAAAACATTATTCAAGTTTAATTAATTAATATTATGAAAAAATTTGAATTATAATTACTGAGCAGAGTTGCGCTTTTGTATCCTATAATGAGTAACCATGTGTTCTATATATACTCTATTAGCTCTCGTGTTTTTAGCTCATTCTCTATCTCTTTATCTTCACATTCTTCATTGTTCTTGATTTGTTTTCTTGAATGGTATCAGAGCTTCTTTCAATCAAATTTTTGATGGAAAACAAAGGTAATAATGGTGTAACTTACAAAGATGCTGTGAATATAAGGCTTGTAGTCTATGCAATCATCATTAGTGCTCTTCCTAGAGGCAATTTGAATCAATTGCTAATTGTCCAGCTGTTTATGATTCTATATCTAGCATGAATTTTATTGATGTTCTTGCTCAAAAATTTTCTTCACCACCTATGAATGTCTTTCTTCTAATGAAATTTGATGATAAAAATTATATTATTTGGAAGGATCAATTGCTAATATTTGTTATGGTTTATGAACTGGAAGGTATTGTGGATGGTTCTCTAGTTCCACCTTCTATGTTTCTTGTTGGTTCTATGTTGTTAAATCATTATTTACTTGAATTGGAGTATGTTGAATTCAATAGCTAAGGAATTATGGATTTACGTTTACGTAATAGATGCTATGCTTGGGTATTTGTATAGTGGATTGATTGTAATATAGTAGTAGGTTGCCTTTGAAGAGTCTTATGCAACTAATGTGCAATCTAAGGTTATAGAACTACATGATCACTTGCAAAATTCAAACAAAGATGGCCTTTCTATCTCACATTACATGATAAAGGCAAAAATGAGTTTTGATCAATTGTCCTCCATTTGTGAGCTTGTTAAAGAGAAAGATCTTGTTCATTATGCGTTAGAGGATCTTGCTCCTTTTATCTCTCTTTTGTGTCCAAAATAAATATGAGAGAAGTGAGGCCTTTAATTTACATAGATTATTAGAGGACTATGAAAGATCATTGCAAAAGTAACATTCTTCTTGATGAGTGCTCAAAAAGCACTAAAATAACCATGATTTTATGCACATTAATTGATTAAAAATATATATATTTATATGTTTTATCATATATTTATATAAATTTGTCTTTTTCGGAATCACGGGTATTTTTATTGTTTTTCAGGTATTTTGGCTTAAAAACGCAATTTAAAGACTCAAAGAAGAATACTTGAAGCAATACATCACAAATATATTAATAAATAAGTGGGAAAAGGTCAACAAACATGGAAAAATTGGACAAAATGGGTCGAAAAGGTCAAAAATGTCAAAAAATGGAAAATCGCGCGCCGCGGCTGCCGCGCGTTGACATCCCCATCCGAGCGCGGCGGCTGTATTCACGCGCAGCGCAGCCCCTGGCGCCCCAGCGTTTTCACCCCATTTTTCACGTGTAGCCCCTGTGACGTCATCGGACGTCATTGATGACCTCGGCATTTCCATTACACGTTTTTAATTTTTTTTAATATTTTATTTAACATTTTTTTACTCATTTTTTCTCTCCATCCTCACCTATAAATACCCCCCTTCCCTTCACTTCAAATGACACCTAAAAACCACACTTCTCTCTTCTTTCTTTCTCTCATTTCTTAGTTTTTGAGTTTTTCTTAGTTTCTTTCTTAGTTTCTAAGCTTTTCTTAGTTTTTCTCTTAGTTTTTAGTTCAATTCTCTTAGTTTTAGAGTTCTTCTCTTTTTGAGAGGAACTTGTAATGTTTTTGTAATATTTTAATTTTTGATTCAATAAATGGAAGTGCAAATTCCGCTTGGAGGTTTTCTAGCAACGGGAATAGCGTCGAAGTTCTGTAAGGATTTTATTTTCTTCTGATGGTATTTTTATGCTTTATTCTTACATGTTATATTTAATTTGTCAGATTAAATTTAAGCGTACTGCTTATAATCATGATATAATAATAACGTTGTTATGCTTGCGAAATATTAAATAGGTGAAAATTTCTAAAATGAATTGATTTTATTTTTATTCAAGATTTTATATTAAGGATGTTAGAGAAATATATTATTTTTCATTACAAACTTAAATCTGAAAATTAGATTTTACGGTTTAGTTATCCTGTCTAATTTAGAGTAGTGCTCTTTTATTTGTTGGTACAATCGCCCGGTAGTTAGAGTGAAACTCTATTTCAAAAGTTTTTATAAGAATTATTATGTGAAAATGTATTGACAACATGTTTTCAATAGTGGTTTTAAAACTTGAAAGTTAGTACTCGGATAACTAAATTCTTAGGTTTAATTTGGACACCTTGAATAAAGTTTAAATTGTCTAACCCCACCAAAGGTGGCATTTAAATGGTTCATTTTCAATCTCTTAGAAAAAGGAATTAATTTAATTAACCAAATTAGTTATCAACCCCACCCATAGGTGTTAATTGATTTGTTTAGTTAACAAAGAATATCTAACCCCACCAAAGGTGGTATTCATACAAAAAAGAGAGAATCAATAAAATATCAATTTATATCTTTAATAACCTAGATAATATGAACAAGCATAATTAATTTAGTTATTATATCCATAAATACTCCACTAATATAAATGATAAAATTTGCATGAATATTTATTGAATCTGTATTTATATTTATTTTTAGATAAATATTTATTGAATTTGCATCTATGTTTATTTTTATGTTTTTTTTAGATTATATTTAATTAATCTGTATATATGTTTATTTTATGTTATTAGATTAGGAACACAAAAACCAAACTGTCGTGACAGGATGTTTAGGATTTAATTTCATTTTTAAAAGTTTGAATAATAAATTAAAAACCACATACATTCCTTCCTTAGATCGACCTTGGGAGTATACTTATCATTTTCTACGAAATGATTCGTGCACTTGCGAGAGTTTTACAAATATTAAAACCAAAGTATTTGCGAGAATCGGCGATGCCGGTTTTCGCTCATCAGGTGGTACATAGTGCCCAATATTTTTTTGTTCTTCTTGATATGTTATTAGATAAGTCATCACCTTCGAAAATGGCTTCTCAAATTGATGATTAAGTTTAAACATTTGGATTGATTAGGAGTGCGATCCAACACACAGCTAGAGCCATCAGACGAGTCATCTTAGGAGGACTTGCTTGTGCCTGTGCTTACAACGACACCATTAGTACGGGTCTACTTACATATAGAAGCTTTGGTGTTGGAAGGCTAACCTTCAAATCAAGCTATAAAGTAGTCAATCTCAAGCTTTAAATGTGTTTTCTTTTACTCTTGTACCCCTTTGACACACTTTGGCGTATACTACCTATGTAATCGACACTTGTACGTGAAATTCTATATATATATGAACCTTATAAGCGATCTATACATTCTACAAAATTCTCTAACTTCTCTCTAGTTTCTCTCTCTACAAATTGGACAAATCCCAACATTTTGGCACCCATCGTAGGGCTCAGATTCGAAGGTTGAGCTTTTTCTTTTGACCCCATATTTTCAAGGATTCACCCCGAGTTCTAAGAGAGATACTTAATAAGTGAGCATAGTTTTCTAGAATCATAGCCATCATGGTAGGAGCACGGAACGAGGAACGATTAAGACTAGCTAACAAGGAGGAAGCATTAGCACAAGACCATAATTTACAAGCCTGTAATGAGGCCAGCGTGGAGACTGATTTTTGTCTTTTTAGAGAACATAAAATCGTGCAAGTATACACGATCACAAGTAATAAATTTGATAAGTAAGTTATCGTTCCCATGGAGATTTGTTATTACAGTTTGTTAAGTATTAAAATTGTTTCACTCTAATTTTATCCAAAACAAGTGAAAAGTTGGAAGATATTTAACTAATTAAATTTTGTAAACAATAAATTAAAAAGAAAATTCTAGGATTGCAGTTTTCACCAAATTAATCCACTCGAATCATATCATTTTCTCTTGATTTATATTTTTTGTAAATTTAAGTTGTCAACCAAGAACTTCTAATTTTATCCATACATCTCTTTTGAGCTCTGTATAGACACACCTCGTTAAATTAATTCACTATATTCCTATGAGAATTAAATTCACCAAGATTCATTACGTTCTAAGTTCTCAAATGACCACACATACGATAAAGGTATATTCCTATCCTTCATATATACATTTTATTTTATCCATGAGCAATATACACAAAAATGCCTCTTCCAAGTTTATTTAAGCGTCACAGATCAATTGATAAATTGACCAATAATCAAAAGCATTAAGCACAAATAGACTAAACAAATTAAAAGTCTAATAAATCGTTCAAAAATAATTAAACTCAAGCTTCATAAATTTAGATAAAATGCAACCCTAGAAAAATTAAATTACTCCATATGAAAAATTAAAGTTACAGAATTTAAGAAATATTCGCTCCAAAACACAAAGAAAATTAAAATCAATTTATGCTCTTAAATTTTTATGGCATACGCAGCACACAACATAAGCCAAAAATGGCTTCTGCGTGTACCACTGTCCAATACTCTCTAAAAAGAACCCCAAAACCGAACCTCCAAATTTATCACAATAATCCCCTATTTATAACATCAAATCTCTAAAAACAAATATATTTTTTCTACACGCGGGAGACAAAATAATGTATCGAAAATAATAATAAAATCAGCGTGGGGGACAAGATGATTGAAACACGCAATCACGCGTGTAAAATATATATAGCACAAAATAGGGGAACGTGCATCGTTGTTGATTTTCTTTTCAATACACGCTACCAAGTGTAGCCATCTAATTAGCTGCAAGATATAAAAAGACACGTGGTAGCCATTTATTTGATATGAAGAGAGAGCGAACAAAGAACACGTCACACGAGATTATAGCCATCGAGGACACATGGGGCACGCATAAAATGTTGGGATCGTGAGCCGTTTCTATGGTTTTGTTTTAATAAAACATATGCCACATTTCATCTCCTCATTTGCTGAAATATTATTTGGATATGTGGCATTTTATTACTCGTTGGAATGACAGGGCGCACGAAGCTTCTATGTACTGCGTCATACGAGAAACTGCCTACATAGTAGACAAGTGGGTCCCACCCTGCACGTCGGCCTGCACGACAGGTGGGCCCCACTCAATGTCGAGCAACGTGCACCTGAAAACCCCAGTCCACTCGAGATTGTCATGTCTGGCTCCACACGCCTCATCCGAGGCGTTCATTTCCTAATCGAACGGTGGGTGTCGCACGTTGGTGATCGTGCGAGTGGCCTCCTTTCCCTGTGCAGAAAATAATTTTCCTTAATTACAGTTTAGCCCTCCAATTTAATTTAAATTAACTTTTAAACTTTTGTTAATTACAATTAAGCCCATCTTTTCTAATTTAAATTAACTTTTATACTTTTGTTAATTGCAATTAAACACTCTTTTCATTTAAATTATATTTTCAGACATTTATTATCTGCAATTAAGTCTTTTGTTTCTATTCAAATTCTTTAATTTCCTTAAAAATATATTCCTTAAGAAATTCATCGTAAATATTAATTTATTCCATCAAAAATAACTAAAAATATCAAGAACCTAGCAATTATAATTAATAAAATAGACGAAAATAACTATATAAAATTCAGTTATCACTAATCCCTATTAAGAGCTAGAAAATTTACTTCTTGAGCTAAGAAGAGAGATCGAGGAGACCAGGCAAGAAAATAAGGCACTTTGATTGTAGTTAGATATAGTTTCCCTTAAGGGTTAAGCCACTAACCTGGTTGGTGGGATCAAACCATATCATATTATGCCCAAGCTTACCCAAGGTGAGAGCACACTTGATGGTGACCCTTCCCTAGCTTGATAGGGCCTAGAAATAAGCAGTTACTGTAAGTGAGAGAAAGATGGGAGGCACGTTTTTTATCATTAGAAGAAGCTAATATAAAGTAGGACCAAACCCTCAAAAGGCCAATGAAAGGCAAGATAAGGGTAAGGCACCCTATGATGTGGATAGGGATTGCGAGCAACTTTATGTTTCCCTATTTCCTGAGGAAATAGAGCACAATGGGCCCCTAACCAAGTTTAGTACTCCCAAGTTCCCGGACTACCAAGGTACCAAAGATCTACTAACTCATGTACAACACTGCAAGATGGCTAAGACCACTGTGAGCCTCACTTAGGGCAAGAGAGATGTTATGATATGTAAGATTTTTACTACCACCCTATGTGATGGTGCAAAAAAGTGGTTCAACAACTAGGCATCCCGTACAATAACCTCATTTTCACAGTTTGGTTGGTTGTTCATCACCAATTATGCCTACAACAAGCCTATGATGAAGGATTCTCACCACCTCTTCTTAATCACCTGGGGAAAAGGCGAATCTACTGAATGGTACAAGAGAAGGTTTAGGAAGGAAAAGTTAGAGATATCAAATTGCCCAATCTCTATTGAAATAGAGGCCTTTAAGTAGGGTCTGTTAAGGAATTTTGATTTGTTTGCAGAATTGACCAATACCATCCCACAAACTTTGGAAGAAGCTTATAAAGAGGCAAGAAAATTCATCAAGAAAAGAAGAATAAGCCTGGACAAGACAAGCTAAGACAAAAAAATTAACAAAAATAAGCACTTCACACTGAATCATAGGGCAAGTGCCCATCCCATAAACTTTGGAAGAAGCTTATAAAGAGGCAAGAAAATTCATCAAGAAAAGAAGAATAAGCCTGGACAAGACAAGCTAAGACAAAAAAATTAACAAAAATAAGCACTTCACACCGAATCATAGGGCAAGTGCCCATCCCACAAACTTTGGAAGAAGCTTATAAAGAGGCAAGAAAATTCATCAAGAAAAGAAGAATAAGCCTGGACAAGACAAGCTAAGACAAAAAAGTAACAAAAATAAGCACTTCACACCGAATCATAGGGCAAGTGCCCATCCCACAAACTTTGGAAGAAGCTTATAAAGAGGCAAGAAAATTCATCAAGAAAAGAAGAATAAGCCTGGACAAGACAAGCTAAGACAAAAAATTAACAAATATAAGCACTTCACACCGAATCATAGGGCGAGTGCCCATCCCCCAAACTTTGGAAGAAGCTTATAAAGAGGCAAGAAAATTCATCAAGAAAAGAAGAATAAGCCTGGACAAGACAAGCTAAGACAAAAAATTAACAAATATAAGCACTTCACACCGAATCATAGGGCGAGTGCCCATCCCACAAACTTTGGAAGAAGCTTATAAAGAGGCAAGAAAATTCATCAAGAAAAGAAAAATAAGCCCGGACAAGACAATCTAAGACAAAAAAAATTAACAAATATAAGCACTTCACACTGAATCATAGGGCGAGTGCCCAATGGTCCAAAAACATGGGGCCTTAGAGGAGGTCTGATATGAACCAAGGGGTTAGGACCTAGCTAATTTTCAGATTATATAGCAAAGAATTTATCCATAAATCAATAGATATTACTCACCATTTATCTGAAGGGCAAGATGCCATAAGAAGGTGCTATTTCCTTGACAAGTCTAGCATAAATGATACCCTAACAAGTATGGAAATTACTCACCATAAATGCTTGGATGCTAAACAACACCATAAAGGTTGCCGATCCCTTGATAAGTTTCTTAAAGAGGAACCAAGAACATGAATGAGTTCTCACATGATCTGAAAAATCAAATTTCATTCAAAATGTGAATCCCTAGCAATTGAGTTGCTCTTAAGTATTTATAGGATACAAATAAACCCTAAGCTCTACTATATCATAGCCCTTGATCTCATCCAAGGGTTGAAAATAAAAACAGCAAAAAAGAACAAAAGATAGTAGAAAACATGGAGAAAATGGGGTAGTTGACTACAAAGATATCCTATGAAAATATTACATCTTAACCCTTGATTGCATCTAAGGGCTGAAAACAAAGCTGCCCAAAATCAGTCCAAATGGCACAACAATGTGCCTTAGTTTTCTTTTACCAATTTTGCTCTAATTTCCATCCTAGGTTTGTCCCAGTCCTTGCACTCCCATTTTGGGTCCTTTGGTTATGCATGACCTCTTGAATGAGCCCATTTAAAGCCTCATCAAGTTGTGTCCTCCTTTACCTTGTGGTTGGTCCACTTGGGGTTTGTTTAACTCCATCATTCTCATCATTCCCCCACTCTTCAAGAGGATTCTTCCTCTAATCTTCACTTGCATAATCAAAAGGAGAAAGATCAGAAACATTAAAGGAGGTGCTAACATTATACTCACCAAGCAAGTCTAGCTTGTAGGCATTTTCATTGACCCTTTCGATGGCTTGAAATGGACCATCTCCCCATGGTAGATACTTTGAATTTCCTTGTTCTATAAAATGCTCTTTTCTCATGTGCACCCAAACCCAATCTCCAGGTTCAAAGATCATCTTATGATGTCCTTTGTTAGCTTGTTTGATATATCGTTCAATCCTCCTCTCAATGTTGATCCTTGCTTTCTCTTTTTCAAAAGCTTTTGAAAAGTTAGGTAAATACCATAAAGGAGCATGAGTCAATTTTTCCTTAAGTAGTTGGAATGACATTTCTTGTTGTTCTCCCCATTTGAACGTAACATTATTTTTGATGAATTTTGTTATCGGTGTTGTTATGCTAATTTTTTTCACAAATCATCGATAAAAGCAAGCAAGTCCATGAAAACTTCAAACATTACTTAAACTTGTTGGGTTGGGCCACTCCTAGATAGCTCAAATCTTTCTGTCATCAACCTGAACTCCTTGTGCACTCACAATGAAACTCATAAATACAAGCTTATCAATAAAAATGTGCACTTCTTTAGGTTAGGAAATAGTTTCTCTCTCCTAAACACTTCAAGAACAGATTGTAAATGTATCAAATGATCTTCCAAATTTTTTCAATAAATGAGAATATGATAAAAATAGAGAACTACAAATGTTTCAATAAAAGTACGCAAAACATGGTTCATTAATCTCATGAAAGTACTTAAAACATTAGTTAAACCAAATGGCATGACTAACTACTCATATTAATCATATTTTGTCTTAAATGTAGTTTTCCATTCATCACCTTCTTTCATTATAATTTGATGATATCCAATTTTCATATTAAATTTAGAAAAGACACAAGAACCATGCAAATTATCTAACATATCAACTAAGTAAGGAATAGGATGATGATAATTTACCGTGATATTGTTGATTGCTCGGCAGTATACGCACATCCTCCATGTCCCATCCTTCTTAAGGACCAAAATTACTAGAACAACGAGTGGAATCATTCTTTCTCTCACGTACCCCTTTCCCATCAACTTACTAACCTGCGTTTATAGTTCCTTCGTCTCCTCAGGATTATTGCTATAGGCTAGTCGGTTTGGAATGGTATCACTAGGTACAAAATCAATTTGATGTTCAATCCCTCGGATAAGAGGTAATCCATTAGGAATTTCCTCGAGAAAGACATCCTAAAATTCCTACAAGATAGAAACAATTGAACTACTCAAAGCATGATCAAGTGGTTTAGTATTCAAAAATGCCTCATTGTATAGAAGTATAATCATTGGCTGATTAAGGAATATTTCTTTTTAATTTCACTCGCTTTTGCATAGACATTTTCTTTTCTCTCTTCTTTTCTCTCAAATTTTTCAATCTCTCTTTCTTTCTCTTTCTGATTTTCTCTCAATTTCTTTTTATCACACTCTTTGCCACTAATTTTATTTTGTTCACTCTCTTTTTTTCTTTCACTCTTTTCTTTTCTCTCATTCTTTTCTTTAGTCTCACTCTCCTTTTCATATTCACTCTTTTCTTTTCCTCTAACCATCTTCATTTTATCTTCAAAGACTTGCTTGGGTGAAAGGGGTACAAGTATGATGTTTCTACCATTATTCACAAATGAATACTTGTTTCTATATCCATTAGGTGTAACCCTTCTATCATATTGCCAAGGTCTACCTAGAAAAATGTGTTTGGCTTGTATGGGTACCACATCACACATCATCTCATCCTTGTACTTTCCAATGGAGAAGCTTACTAATACTTGCTTATCAACCTTTACTTCCCCACTATCATTTAACCATTGAAACTTCTAAGGCTTAGGGTGTTTGAATGTAAGCAACCCTAATTTCTCAACTAAGGTACTACTAGTCACATTGATGCAACTTCCCCCATCTATGATAACACTACACACCTTGTTACTAACAGGACACTTTGTGTGAAAGATGTTATCTCTTTGTTGTTCAAGGTCATCCTCCTTGACTTGAGTGCTCAAAGATCTTTTTATTACAAGTGCTTGCCCATCTATGTGTCCTATCTCTTCTTCACTAGCTTCCTCTGTAGATGGCATCTCATCTTCTTCACTTTCATTATCGGTTCCCACCTCAATACTAGCGAAGGTGATCATTTCCTTCTTGTTTGGACATTGAGAGGCTATATGATCATTACCAAGACACTGAAAACACTTAAAGTCACGATTATGAATTGAGGTTTCAATTTTACCTTTGTCCTTGCTAGCCCCCATCTCTTTAGATTTGTAAGGCTCATATCTTGGTTTGGATGTAGCTCCTTCATATTTTTTCTCATTGGTTTCTTTAATTGCCTTTCCATCTTAATTTCCATGTGGACCATGTCTTCTATCTCCACATAATGATGAAGTTCCACAATGTTGGCAATGTTTGGATTCAACCCACTAAGAAACCTTGCCATGGTGGCCTAACTATCTTCCTTGACATTAGCTCTTACCATCGCCACTTCTATTTCCTTGTAGTACTCATCCACGGATTTATATCCTTAATTCAATCTTTATAGGCGTTGGTGTAACTCTCTATAGTAGTAGCTAGGCACAAACCTCTTCCTCATGATGGCCTTTATGTCCTCCCAATTATCTATGGGCCTTTCATGATTTCTCCTCCCATTAATGACCAATTGATCCCACCAATTCAATGCATAGTCAAAAAACTCAATTACAATAAGTTTTACTTTTTCTCCGTGGAGTAGTTGTGGCACTCAAAAATGTGCTCCACCTTCTTCTCCCACTCAAAATACAACTCCGTGTCATTATTTCCTTAGATTTATGATATCTTCATTTTTATTCTACTTAGATCTCTATCAACTCCATCTTAGTCCCCAGGTGGGGTCTCCACATACCTCCTCTACCATTTCTTCCTCCTCTAGGCATTCTTCCTTCTTCTTCCTCCAATTCTTCTTCCCAATCTTCTTCCTCTATATCATCCCCAACATGAGCTTGTCTACTAACCCTCCTATCATTGGGTGGAGGTGTTTCTCATTGTAAAGCTGCTAAGGAGTTTTCTTGCCTTTCCAATCTTTCATTCATATCAACCATCAAGTTGTTCATCCTCTCAAAAGATTTGCAACGCCCTCATCATGAACATCATATATGGCCTTCCTTCGGGACTACCCCCATTGGACATTTTTGAAATTCTACACAATAAGAGGTTAGTTTAATAAAATAGAACTAATGTAAAGTCACTCAATACCTCACCTGTTTAGTGCTAGAATTGATCGCTCAAACCCTCTTAGCTCCTAATCAAAGCAACCAAATCCAGGAATTCCAAACAATTTGTAGAATTATCAAACACCCAAAAAGGTAGTTCATAATATCACACTTGTTAAAGCACAAAGGAAACTAACTCAAAGTGTTTAGGATCCTACATTAGAGTGGTAAGGACAAGGAAAATAAATAGGTCAACACTATTGGAGAAACAATAATTTCCCTAAAAGAACTAAGCACACAATGGGAGATTTATAATCAAAGGGTGAAATTCTTGGAACTATGAGTTCAAATACTCACTAGAAATTAGCATATGTAATTTGGCCTCTCTTTTTATTTTCTTTGTTTGGAATAAATATACTAATAACTCAAGAGTAAATCAATACAACACCTTCAATATGGGAATTTTTAAGATACATAAAATAGCACATAAATTACGACACAAAGGGGAAATGAAATTTCTACAGGAACTACCACAAAAATACTAGAAAACAACCAAAAATTGCAGAAAATATCAGATATTATAGAATATGCAAGGAAAAATGCAAAATAGTTTCAAAAATAGCAGAATTTGCAAGGAAAATGCAAAATAGTTTCATAAATAGGAAAATATAGAATAGCTTCAGAAACATCAGGATATGCAAGGTTACTGCTAAACAATTATGGACACAGTAGAATGTGTAAGTAAAATGCTAAAAAACGTGGAAACAAAGAAGAACAATATTTTTAGGGTTTGGAAAACAAATTTTAGAAAGAACACAACACAATGATATTTTTTTCTTGTTTTCTATGTATCAGAAATAAAACAAGAACACAAGAACATGAACAAATATAAAGGATAGGAATTTGAAAACTAGCACCTAAAGCTTTGATACCAAATGATATGAACAAAGGTGTTAGGACCTAGAAATTTTTAGATTATATAGCAAAGGGTTTCTCCACAAATCAATGGATATTACTCACCATTTATCTGTGGGGAAAGATGCCACAATGAGGTGCTATTTTCTTGATAAGTCTAGTATAAATGACACTATAAAAATTATGGATATTACTAACCATAAATTCTTGGATGCTAAACAACACCAAAAAGGTTGCCAATCCCTTGATAAGTTGCTTAAAAAGGAACAAAGAGCATGAATGAGCTCTCAAATGTTCTAAAAAATCAAATTTCATTCAAAAATGTGAATCCTAATAGCTGAGTTGCTCTTAAGTATTTATATGATATAAATAAACCATAAGTTGTACTACATCATAGCCATTGATCTCATCCAAGGCTTGAAAATAAAAACAGCCAAAAAACACAAAAGGTAGCAGAAGAGATGGACCAAAACATGCAAAAACAATGGGGTAGCTGACTACAAAAGAATACTATGAAAATATTACATCTTAACCCTTGATTTCATCCAAGGGCTGAAAATAAAGTTTCCCAAAATTAGTCCAAATGGCACAACAAAAATGGAGCAAAATGTGGAGCGAAATTGGGGCAGCTAAGAACAAAGGAATCCCAATAAAATATTACATCTTAACCCTTGTTTTCATCAGAAAGCTGATAAGAAAGATGCCCAAAATTACTCCAAATGGCACAGTAATGTGCCTAGTTTTATTTTCCAATTTTTCCCTAATCTCCATCCTAGGCTTGTCCCAATCTTTGCACTCCCATTTTAGGTCCTTTAGTTATACATGACCTCATTAATGAGCCCATTTAAAGCCTTTTCAAGTTGTGCCCTCCTAGACCTTGTGATTGGTCCACTTGGGATTTGTTTGGCTCCATAATTCTCATCAATGTCACTATCTTTGTTCAGGGTTCCACCCTTGAGAGTGATCCTAGCTCAAGTAGTATTAAGAATGGAGGAGGAGTAGTATGTTAGATGGCCCCTAAAAATGAGGCCTTCCCTTAGGGACACATCTAAGTGGTGTGCCTTTCACGAGGATATGGTCCATCATATGAGAGACTACAGGCATCTGAAAAAAGAAATAGAGGATTTTTTTCTAGAGAGTACTTAAGAGACCTTGTGTGAAGTAATAGTAGAGGAGGAGGGTGATAGCCTGAATGTTAAACATTGAGGCTACCTACTCCGTCAAGTAGAAAGATAGACCCTTAAAACGAGGCCAATGTAAGAACTATCTATACCATACATGAAGGGCCTAGACTCAATAGGACCTTTAATAATTCATGTAAAAGGTACACCATACACTTGTATGACTAATGCATGTTTACAATCTATAAAAGGCGAGGTTTTATGTTGAAATCACCTTCACCTGGAGGGATGAGGCCTCATCTCCCCACCAAGACCCCTTGATAATCACCCTGAGAATAAGATCCTGTGATGTTTTCCAGATCATTATTGACACTAAGAGCTCTATCGACCTTCTTTTTTTGTCAACAATAAGGGCCTTAAGAATAAATAAATGGAACATTGTAAAAAGAGAGCTACCCCTGATGGGTTTCAATAGTAGTACCATCTATGCAATTGGAACAATGGTGTTACCAATCATGGCACAAAGTTCTATAATGATGACCAATTTCATGGTAATTAATGTCCTAGCACACTACAATGCTATCCTTGGCAGACCATGGATACATAAGATGAAAATGGTTCCATCAACCTTCCACCAAGTCATCAAATACCTAACTAAGAAAGGCATAAAAAAGATAAGGGGAGACTAGGAAAAGGAAAAAGGTTGTTATAATTCCATTATGAAAGAGGTCACTCTCAAGTAGTAACCACAAAATGAACCTTTTCAAAAAAGGCTAACAAGTATATGTCTAGCAAAGTCTATCAACTCAAGTGAAGCATGAGATCTATGAATTGGAGATAAGGAGGAGGACCACTCTCTAAATATAAGCATGAACTTGACAACGAAGGTTAGGGATAAATTATCTCACTTTCTAAAAGAAAATTTTGATGTCTTTGCATGGAGGCTTGCAGACATATCTGGGATTGACACCGAGATCATAACCCATAAGTTGAATGTCGATTCGAAAGCTAGACTTGTCAGGCAAAGAAAGAGGAAATTCCCTAGAGAAAAGAACGAGTTAGTTAAAATTCAAGTCACAATCCATAAAGATATGGATATTATTAGGGATGTGAACTACTACACTTGGTTGTGAAGTGTGGTGTTGGTGAAAAAGCCTTATGGATCACCACGTATATGTGTGGCCTTTAAAGACTTAAATGATGCATGTAAAAATGATTGTTCCCTCCCAAGTATTGTTTAACTGGTTGATGCCACATTCGGTTTCAGATTGATGATTTTCCTAGATGCATACTCTGGTTACCATTATATCAGAATGCACCTAGAGGATGAGAATAAAACATTTTTCATCACTAAGGAAGAGACCTTATGCTACATCAGAATGCCATTTAGGTTGAAGAATGCAAGGGCCAAGTATCAAAACCTCATCAATAAGATGCTTGTAGACTAGTTGGGGAAAAATCTTGGGGCTTATGTTAGTGACATAGTGGTAGAGTCATCACAACTAGTAAACCACATCAAGGACTTAGAGGAAATAATTTTCGTAATTTGAGGTATAGTATGAGACTTAACCCTAAAAAATGTGTTTTTGGTGTTACCTAAGGAAAATTCTTGAGGTATCTTATATCTTCCTATTGAATTGAGGCCAACCTGAACAAGATACAAGCCCTGGTCAATATGAAGCCTCTTACCAATTTGAAGGGGATTCAGCAATTGAACAAAAGAATAGTGGCACTTTACAGATTCATTTACAAATTCAATGAATGAATAAAATCTAGTAAGTGAACCTCTAGGTTTTTTAGGATTTAGATTGGTTAATAGATTGTATCATTAATCATTATTCAATAAGAAAATGTGAGAAGTTGTAAGTGAATCTAGATTTTTAAAGCTTATGGTAAGAATTCAATGATGATTATAGGTTACAACAATAATTTAGGATTAAGAATCTAAGTATTGATTCATGACATAATTGGTTAGCTTATGGGCTAGTGGTGAGGATAGTTTCATTATTTATCAAAATGATTTGATGTACTTTTTTCCCATCGAGTGGGATCAATAAAAACTTTCTTACTTCCATCGAGAATAAGATTACCTACTTGGATCATGTGACATTCTAAGAACAAATTGTGCGTATGATTCCCAATTTCAATGCAACCATTAAAGTATTTAGAACAAAACTCAATGGCCTCTTCAGCAATGTAACGTTCTATGATGCATCTTTCAGTACGATTTCTATTATTTACATATCCCTTAAGGGCTTGCATATATCTCTCAAAAGGATACATCCACCTTAAGTAAGTAGGAGCACACAATTGAATCTCTTGAATTAAATGAACACATAAGTGAATCATTATATCGAAAAAAGGAGGAAAATATTTCTCAAGTAGACACAAATTATCCACAACATATTTCTATAAAGAGTTTTAAATTGCTAATTGGTATAGATTTCTTGCATATTATATTGAAGAATAAACAAATATGAATTATTTATAATCAAACATGTTTTGAAAGAATTGACCTAATAGCAACTGTTAATAACTATTGCATTAAGATATGATAGTCATGTGATTTCAATCCATAAATTTTCTTATCGATGATAGACACAAAATTTCTTAAGTTGAATGAGTAACCATCAGGAAATTTCACACATGCCAAACATTTACAAAACACATCCTTATCTTTTGTTGACATTGTAGATGATATTGGTGGCAAGTATGTTTGATTCTTATCATTTTCCACCCTTGGTGCCAATTCAGGTTGTATGACCAATTTCTTTAAATCCAATCTTGGTTTAATTCCATCATTCATTTTTCTAGGTATATTAAGTAATGTTCCAATCAAGCTCTCACATACATTTTTTTCAATTTGTATGACATCAAAGATGTGATGAATGTGTAGGTCTTTCCAGTAAGGTAATTCCCAAAATATTGATTTTTTTATTCCAATAATCATGATCTGATGATTCAATAACATTTTCCTTTTCACCCTTTTTATTAGTTTACCTCTTTCATTTCCCTCCATCAGTGCGTATTCTTTTTTTTCATCTTTCCATATCGTTTAAATGTCATACCATTCAATTGCCTTAATATCTAAACACCTTACAAAGGTCTTGGTGCAGGATCATGATCTTTTTCACCATCGAAAGGTTTCTTTTGGAATCTAAACATGTGTAGAGATGGAAAAAATCTTCTATGTCTTCAATATAACATATTTCATCCATGAACAAGATAAGTTGTAGAAGTGCCATCACTACAAAAAGAGCATCCCATATATAACCCTTTGTTACATGTCCTAATAAGTTCCCATAGGTAAGAAAATCATTAATTGTCCATAAAAGGACCTATCTAATGTTAAAGTATTCTTCTTTATGTGCATGGTAAACATTTACACCATCATTCCACAATGTCTTTAAATCATCTATCAAAGGCTACAAATATACATCAATATCAACTTCGGGTTGTTTTGGTCCTGAGATAAATAATGTTAACATCATGAATTTTCTTTTCATACACAACCAGAGAGGAAGGTTGTGCGGATCAAATGCAAATTGAGAGGATAAATTATCTACTACTTTTCAATTTGGAGAATCATAAGATGACGTAGCATCCTATCATCAGATCGATTACCTGAATGCCAAGTCAACATCTTTGATGTCTCTTTACTTTTGAAAAACCTTTGAAAGCGAGGAATCGGAGGAAAGTACAAAGAACCTTTGCAGGCATGCCTTTCTTAGGTGTTGTCTCATTTATAACATGCTTCTATCTTGATTATTTACACACTGGACAATCATCTAATGTCTTATATTCTTTTCTATAAAGAATGCAATTATTTGGACAAGCATTATTCTTATGATATTCCATGCCAAATCGACTAAGAGATTTCTTCACTTCATACATTGAAGATGGTAATTCATTACCCTTAGGAAACATATCTATTAGTACATTTAGTAATTCTGTGAATCCTTTTTCAGAAAAACCATTTTTTGCCATCAAATTGTACAAATGAACCAATCCCGACATTTTAGTATATTTCTTGCACTCTAGATACAACGGTTTTTCGGCATCTTCTAGAAGTTCTTAAAGGTTTTGAGATCATCCCAATGTAGTTCATCTTTGATAGCATGAAACATATTCTCTATCTGTACATTCTAATAAGTTGTATATAATCCACTCACATCCTTATTTATCTCTTTCCCATGAGTATTGTCAATATTTTCTCTATGATAATACCTACATTTATAACTTAAGAGAATACCATTACAAATAAGGTGATACCTAACTTGCCAACATTATGAAATTTCTCATTTTTACATTTAACACATGGACATCGAATCATACTAATTTCATTATTACTATTTCTACGTGCAAGTAACGACAAATCAGAGTTACACTTGACTTCATATTTAGAGCTCATTATAGCATTAAAAATACCAACTTGATTCTAGATAGCTTCATATTTATAGACAAAAGATTAATACAATGCTAATATGATTTCGAAGGGATAAGGTTATTATTATATCACTCGGGTGTCGATGTGGTAATCTCTTTTACTAATCTTTTAACATATATAAGTTATTTTTTGTGAATTCATGATATTACATTCTTATTTTGAATTTAATTATGTATATTTCTTTGGTTGGAACAAGTGGGGCTATGATATGCATATTTTTGATGATTTACAAGAAGAATGGACAAAACACTTTGTTCAAATTATAACACCAAGAGAAGAATATGATGATCTTAAATAACATATATAGGACAAAACCATGGTAATATTTTTAATTCTTTAATTTCTCCATTCATATTTCTTTGAAGTTTAGACTACTTGTTTGATGGATGTTTATGTGCTCATATATTTAGGGGAATGAATTGCTATATGGACCAACTATTTTTTGCCCAGTTTTCTTGTCACTATGCTGGTAATTCCAAGCCAACCAAGCTTGCTCTCCTTGAAATAAAGTGGAAATATTACAAATCCATGACACTTTGACGACATCATTTTATTTGTAATTTAAGTTAAATATATATGTATTGTATATAAATTATTTTTTTGTAATAAATTTAATTATCAAGTAATTAATTATATTTAATTTTTCAATTATTTGTATTATTATTTAAACTTTGTTAAACAGATTTTTCTACTATATGTGATCGAATACAGGTTATTAGTAGAGTAGAAAATGAGTAAAATATGTAATATATATATTAAAGTCAGTTCACTCTTTGAACCGACTTTACTTTAAGTCTTATAATTTAAAGTCAATTTTTAACCGACTTTAATGGCTGGTTTTGTAGTAGTGAGTCGGTTTATCAACAAACCTACTTAAAATTCGTTATAAGTCGATTTTGGGCAAAAGTCGACTTTAAATCCCGACTTAATTGCACTTTATTGTAATAGTGTTTAAACTTTATATTTATCATATTTTAGACAATAAAAGGTAAAGTTTTATTTAAAAATTAAATTTACTTCATTTAGTTTGTGGGAAGAAAATAGAACTTATCTATAATTTTTTATGATTTTTTGGGATTTTTTTAATGCAGGTGGATGTACAAAGCAAGATCAAAAGGTGTATTTAGAAGGCTCGATCAATCCCTCTTTGATCAAGATCAATCAATGAATCTTCAAACAATTTTTGGAATTGATTCTGAAGGTTTTTGATCGATCACAGATGGTATCCAGAAATTAATGTAGTTGCATCTAGAAGAAATAGGCCAAAGAATAACAAAACTCAACTAAGTAGATGTACGAAAAAGATTGGATTGGATTTCCAAAAAATGGCATATTTTTTTGATGTTTCATGATGCTCATTCTCCCTCTAAAATGACATTTTTTATGATTCTTTGGCATGTAGTGTTTATTGAAAGTTTATAAAATATGGACCTAATTAACCTAGATGGGGTGAATAGGTTACTTTTAATTTTTACCAATTTATAATTTAATAACCTAAACAAAGCAGTTATGCATGAAATCATATGTAAAAATAAGTGCGGAAATAAAAGAATAACACACGATATTTTTAGGTGGAAACAACCTAGGCCATAACAATGACCTAAGAGGAAAACCACCGGTCCATCAGACCACCTAACTTTCCACTATGAAAATCAAATGTTCAAGTACAAACTCGGTCTTATGCGACCCTCCGTAGGATACTTCCCCAATGTACTTTACTTACGAGCCCCTGCTCTGTTTTCACAATTTCTAAAATTAGCGTGAGCAGTTTCCAGACCAACGTTCCAATGAGCTCCCTGTCAATCAGATCGTTCACAAATCAACCTAGATTAAGACAATTGTTGTGCAGTTCTTCTTTTGTTTTTATGTTTTCTTCTTCAGTAGGTTGCGACTACTTCTATGGATTCGGTAGGTTTTTTTTTAATTCAACCACACTAATTACCTATTGTGTCTATATATATAGATAATAATAATAATGACCTAGTAATATTACGATTAAAGATATTTTGGGCATAATTTTTCAAAGCCCATTTAAAATTTTTAATATTATTAAAAATTATTTTTTGTAACACATCTTAAAAATATTAAGATACATCTAAAAAATATTTAAGTACATCTATCTAAGAGATAACTAAATGATAATTTCTTAAATTGATTCAAGATAAATAAATATTTTAGTACCAAATATAATTTCAAATTTATGAAAATGTATTATTACATTCATGAATGCAATCCTATATGTCGTAGTTATAAAGGATATACCCAGAATACGACTATCTTGAACTTGAGCATTTTTTCGGCTTTTCTTGATAGACTTGATAGCAGGCCTAAAAAAATTACAAATAAATATTTTGTCCACGAAAATAGCCAACACTCATAGTCCTTACATTTATAAATAACATCATTTTGGCTTTTTTCACTCTTTTTCATCCCACATGTGTGACACTCAATTGTTTCCCTCTTTTAACCATCAGATCATATTTTAATCAACATTTCAAATTTGTGCTAGGGTTATACACAAAAATTAGTGTATTTACATAATATCTACATTCAAATCATTCAATAGTTTTTACACAAAACAAACACTATTAAGGAAAAATAAAAGTTTAAGGAGGGAAAGCAAGATAATTAATGATCAATTATTGAGGATATTGGAGTGAGAATTCGTCAAGAGATTGGCTATATCTGTATCTCTTTTCTATCATATATTTTATTATTTTTTGTATTATCTCACCATTTTGGGATTTAGTTTATTATGATTTTCATTTGCTAAACTTTTTGTTAGGTCACTCTTTAAGTCAATTTCTTTATATAATGAATTAATTTACTTTTACATTCCTTTGTTATTTTGATTTTTTATATTTTTATTAATCTATTTTTACTACTTTCAATATAATGAGATATTTAGGATATGCTTGAGTGAGCCATTTAATTATTACTCATAATTAATTAACATGTATAGTTTATAGGATGCGATATTCTATTCTTGTGTATGCAATCTATAAATGCAAGCTTGATGAGTAGTGTGCAAATTAATTAGCTTCAGAGTATGATTAATTTAACCACTATATGATATGTAGTTTACTTAATTGAGATATGAATGCATACTGATGTAGGGCATTTATCATATCAATAATTTCTTGGGATGATAAATTGACTCATGTGTGAGAAATTGGGAGAAATTGAACTCCTAGGGTTCTTTTATATCAAAGTAATTAGTGTGAACTTACTGGATCACAGTAGTGTAAATATTATATTTTTTTATTTTTAGTTTATTTTATCTATCTATTTTCATTAGATTAAATAGTGTTAATGTGATCATAGTACGATACTCAAACAATTAATAATCTAATCCATATGGTACGATAACCCATGATCTTATATTACTTATCACTTGTATATGACCACGTATATTTATATGTACTCAAGCAAAACTATCAATGGTATCTTGTTGTTACCATGCAAATTAGTATTAATGGTAACTTATTGTGATGTTAGTTGGGCCAACCCCATTGAAGAGATGAGGAGTGCCAATGCTTATTGCATTTTCTTATGAGAATTGTTCGATCATAATTAGATCCAGAAACATTCAGAAAACCATATGAACTCAAATTTAAACATACTGGAAGGAAAAAGGGATTGAAAATATACCTCCTACCATTGATCAAATTTCACCACTTACACGTGAATTCTAATGAGTTTTTGGTTTAATGCTTCTAAACCTTTCTCTAATATCACGATGGTGCAAAGAATAATTCACTGAAGATTAATTGAATTTTCTCTTAGTTTTCAACAATCGAAACAGGTTTAGGGACCAAACTAATATATATATATATATATGTCTCAAGTGCTATGTTCATCAAAGAGAAAATAAATGTCCGCTTAAGGGACTGGAAATCATGGGTGATGGAGTGATGGAAGTTATGAAGCAACTTATGGAAACTACTGAACTGCTCGGTTTGTTATTGAGTAGTTTTAAGAGAAAAAACCAAAATTCTCCCACTTGGTCCATATATTCCATCATTCAACTTTATGAGAAACATAACACATGAATCATGGTGATAGGTCCTCTAATAATGAGTATTATCTTCCATGTATCAAGATGTCTTATGCATCTCAAGTCCATACAACTTAATGAATAAACTCGATGTTTATTCAAGGTCCATAACTTAAGTATGTTTTCTCAAACAAAATATACACATAAAATTAATGAGAAAATATTAACTGAATAAGAGTTTCATTAATATTAACAAATGTACATACAATGAATATTTACATTATGGAACTAAGTTCCATTCTAACTACATGATCCTTGAAATTATTTAGTGGCATGCCTTTAGTCAAAGGATCAGTAATCATCAACTCAGTGCTAACATGCTCAATGACCACTTTCTTTTCCTTAACACGTTTTCTTATGGCCAAGTATTTAATGTTGATATGCTTACTATGACTACCACTTTTTTTGTTCATGGCCATAAACACAGTAGCTGAGTTATCACAATACAATCTTAATGGCCTTGAAATAAAGTCAACTACTCTAAGCCCGAAAATGAAACTCTTCAACCATACACCATGTGATGTAGCTTCAAAACATGACATGAACTCGGCCTCCATAGTAGAGGTAGCAGTCAAGGTTTGCTTCACAGTCCTTCAAGACACAGCTCCACCGGAAAGCATGAAAATGTAACCAGATGTTGATTTCTGTGAATCAACACAGCCAGCAAAGTCCACATCAGAGTAGCCAATCACTTCCAAATCGTCGATTTGTCTATATATGAACATGTAATTCTTTGTCCCTTGAATGTACCTCATGACTTTCTTTGCAGCTCTCCAGTGGTCAACACTTGGGTTACTCTGATATCTCCCTAGCATCCCAACAATAAATGCAATGTCAGGTTTGGTGTAGAAATGAGTATACATTAGGCTTCCACAAACTGAAGCATATGAAATGGTTTTCATTTGTTCCTCCTCGAGCTCAATTTTAGGGCATTGGTTTAGGCTAAATCTATCACCCTTCACAATAAGTACCACACTTGATGAACAATCCTTCATCCAAAATATCTCTAAAACTTTATTGATATAGGTCTCTTGAGACAAACCCAAAATGCCTAGAGATCTATCCCTATGGATCTTAATGGAAATGACATAAGATGCTTCACCTATATCCTTCATATCAAAGTTCTTGAAAAGGAATTTTTTCACCTCATATAGAAAACCCTTATCATTGGTTGCAAGAAAAATATCATCCACATATAGCAACAAATAACAAATCTTGCTCCTATTGACCTTCTGGTATATACATTGATCCATGACGTTCTATTCAAAACCAAATTAAGTGATGAAGTTATGGAATTTCAAATACCATTGACGGGAAGCTTGTTTCAATCCATATATGAATTTATTAAGCTTACAGACCAAGTTCTCACCATTACGAGAGGAGAATCCTTCGGTTTGTTTCATTTAAACCTCTTCTCTAGGTTACCATTAAGGAAAGTCATATTCACATCCATTTAATGCAAATCCAAGTAAAAATGGGCAACCAATTCCATGATCACATGAAGTGAATCTTTCTTAGATATAAGAGAGAATGTCTCCATGTAGTCGATTCCCTCCCTTTGAGTGAATCCTTTGGCAATAAGTCTTGCCTTATGTATTTCAATGTTTCCTTGTGAGACTTTCTTTGTCTTAAAGAACCATTTACATACAATGGCTTTCACACCATCAGGAAACTTGACGAGATCCTAGACTCGGTTAGATGCCATAGAATTCATCTCTTCTTTCATGGAATTGTACCATAAGTTCCAAACCTCATAATTCATGGCCTGTGAAAATGTCTTAGGATCATTTTCGACTCCAACATTGTAGTCACACTCTTGTAGATACACAACATAGTCACTAGGAATCGACGATTTCCTTTCTCTAGTAGATCTTCTTAATGTTGCATCAACATTCTCTTTAGGAGCAAGATCGTGTTGTTTAGTTGGTTGTTCAACAGCTTCAGGCATCTATTGAACTTCAAAATCTACTAGATCAGGCTCAACAACTTGTGGTACTTCTAGGACTGGTTCTTCAATACACGTTTGTACTCAAGGCACATTAATAACAACAACAATCAGTCCATTACTTGAGGTGGCACACTGAGCAACTAAATGATCTTTCTCAGAACCAATGCCCTGGGATTGATCGCTCCTACTAATCAAGTCATTCTCAAGAAATTTTGCATTTCTTGATTCCACAAACCTAGTGCTATAAGATGGACAATAAAACCTATATCACTTAGACCTTTCAACATATCCAATGAAATACCCACACATAGTCCTTGGGTCCAACTTCTTCTCTTATGGATTATAAATCCTTACTACTGACGGGCATCCCTAAATGTGCATATGTCGTAAACTTGGTTTCCAATCTTTCCATAATTCAAATAGCATCTTTGAGACAGCATTGGTTGAAACTTGATTTAATATATACATAACTGCCTTTAAAGATTTAGCCCACAAGGATTTAGGAAGAATGGAGTAGCTAAGCATACTTCTCACTATGTCCAATAATGTTCAATTTCTTCTTTCTGCTACACTATTCTGGTCTGGTGAACTAGGCATAGTGTATTAGGCAATTATCTCATGTTCTTGAAGAAACTTAGCAAACGGACCAGGCGCTTGTCTTTCTCAGTATATCTACCATAATATTTACGACCTCTATCTGATCTCACAAACTTTATTTACTTTCCTCATTGTTTCTCTACTTCAGCCTTAAATATCTTGAAGGCATCTAATGATTCGCTCTTGTTATGAAGCATGTAGAGATTACATATATAAAGAAAAATCATTAATAAAGGTGATCAAATATTTCTGACCTTGTATGTCCATTTTTGGACAACATATATCAGTATATTTGATTTCTAATATGTTTGAACTCCTATTGGCACCTTTCTTTGACTTGTTAGTTCACTTTCCCTTAATGTAGTCCACATATGTCTCAAAATCAATAAAATCTATAGTACTAAGATCCCATCTTTTACTAATATTTTAATTCTTTCTATGGAGATATGTTCTAATCTCTAATGCCATAATGTATAAGAGTCATCGTTAATAATACACCTTTCAGTTCCAATTTGAACATGCATAGTGTTATAAGTGGCATTATTTTGTAAATTAATGCAGTAAAAACCATCATACAAAGTACCATTCCCAACACAATCAGATTTATTAAATAAACTGAAAGATGTTTCTGAAAAGTGAAAGGAATAACCATAAGGTACAAGTCTTGAAATCAAAATCAAGTTTCTAGAGAAACTTGGAACATAAAAGGTCTTTTCTAATTCTAAAACAAAACCATTACTTAAAATCAAACTGCATGTCTCTACAGCCTCTACATGTGAACCCATCTTGTTGCTAGATAAGATGTATTACTCACTTTCTACTGGCTTTCTTAGGTTTCGTATACTTTGTAAAGATTTTGTAACATGGATTGTAGATTCATAATCAATTTGCTAGATGTTAATATTATCATTAACCATATTAGATTCATAACAAACAAAATGAGGTTGAATTACCATTATTCTCAATCCATTTCTAGAATTTGATACATTTCTTCTTCATGTGCCCCTTCTTTTTACAGAAGAAACACTTGGCTCTTTTCTTAATATAAGCCTAAGGTGGAAATATCCTTTTCCCTTTCTCTTTATTTTGAGATTTTCCTTTACCACAAGTGAGTCTTAAGGAAGAGAACTTCATAATTAGGGTGCTTTCCAAAGCCTTATCTGAACTAAAAAAATGATCATCAATGGCCTTTGGCAGGTCTTGGACCTTGTTATACTGCTCGATGGAACCCCTAATACTAGTAGATATTTTCGTCTTTATGAACATTACAAAGAGACGGTTAGGTCGCTCCTACTTATCATGAAGAACAACTGCATCTCGAGAGTTGGTTTCAATTAATACAGGGGGCTCCTCCTTCCTAATGGTGTAATCTATGTCCATCCATCCCAAGTGAAGGAGAACACTCTCCTTCCAGACCTTGTAGTTGTCCTCTTTGAGCTCGGGAACATCATATTTCATATCAGAGTAATTAACAGGTTGAATTGCTGCAATAAATGAAATATACATGCTCATGTTACTAAATTTGAAGCTATCATAAAAATATAAAATGTTCTACCAATGTAAAATCATGGAACAAATATGAATCTAGTGACATAAAACTTGTCTGTGGACTAAAGTTTTAATTCAATTAGATTTATTCTAACTATACGATAAAACTATCAAATTATGTTTCTTTTTCTAATCCCTATGGGTAAATTAGAAAATATAATTTGATATTTTATCCTAATTAACCACACAAAAATATAATAAAAATTCCTATTAGATAAGATTTATTATATCACATATGATTAATCATAATTAATGTTTATTTTTTAAATATGATCCTAAATAAACCTTATTATAGTTTTAATTAATTAAAGATGATGTGATTACTCCCTAATTAATTAAACTATATGAATCACTTAAATATTAATTAAATCCTTAGGTTCAATTATTGCATAAAACCATAAGCAATATTAATTTAATTCCAAATCTACAAATATTGTCTTTCTTAAGATTGTATGTATGACAATAAATTATACAAGCAAAAATAAACAATATAAGCACTAATTATATCTATGAAGAGCCATTAACAATTAATTTCACTATGCATAAATTATTTAACCAAGTTTTATATGTATAATTTATTACAAAATTTATACATACAAATACCAAAACAAATAAGTTAAGCATAACGTATTTAAATAAATTTTAATGTGTCCAAAAATTATTTAAATAAATGTCACATGTATAATAAATATTCTACACATGACAAACCTAAGTTAAATAATTAATCACATTAAAATTATATTCGGAATTATTTTTAATAAAAAAATTAAATTTTGACTATATATAAAAATAAGCCGAGTATAAAACCTAATACAAAGTGTGTCATGTTCCAGTGGATAGCACACTTTATACATAGTAACGAAATTCAAGTTTGATTCCGGGTAACAACAAATGTTGCCTTTTTTCTTCTCAAAATGTCAAAAATGACATGTCATTTTTCCCTGTAGAAGTAGTCGTCTTCAATCTCCAACTGCGTCACAGACCCAATTTTGACTTGAACAAATGCCCTATAATTTCTCTCTATTCTGGCGACTAAATCTGGCTTTCTTTTAATCAAAATTCTAAGAATTTGATTTCCGAGTGGTTCATGGTATTATTTTGAATAAAAAATGTCAAAATAAAAATAAATTAATTAAAGAATTCCAATGAATGCACACGGTAAATTGGATTTATTTTCTTCCGGGTTTTTCAAGTTTCAATTCATAGAATCATTCAAATATCAATACTGAAATAATTTATAATTTTCATACGCATCAAAAAAGAGCCAACTAAAAAACCCAAATTTTTAGTTCCTCGGTGAAACAGAGCAAAACATAGTGTTTCCAAAACTGCTCTCATACCAAATGTTGGATCATAATTAGATCCAGAAGCATTGAGGAAACCATATGAACTCAAATTTAAACATAGCGGAAGGAAAAAGGGATTGAAAACATACCTCCTATCATTGGTCAAATTTTACCACTTACATGGGAATTCTAATGGGATTTTGGTTTAATGTTTCTAAATCTTTTTTTGATATCACGATGGTGTAGAGAACAATTCATTGAAGATTAATTAATTTTTTTCTCGGTTTTTAACAATCAAAACAGGGTTAGGGACCAAACTGAAATATATATCTATGTATATGCATGTCTCAAGTACTCTGTCCATCAAAAATCAAATGAACGTGCGCTTAAGGGACTACAAATCTTGGGTGATGGAGTGATGGAAGTTATGAAACAACTTTTAACAATTGCTCAACTGAGTTGATTGCCGAGCAGTTTCAAGAGAAAAACCAACAGGAATCCCTAGTTTTATGGCAGCCTTCAAAACATAAGGTGGTCTTACGAAGTAGGACTAAAAGTAAGTACAAAGTAACGGCTTTTGTCACGGTTGAAATTATTTGGCTTAAGGTTCTACTGGTTAATCTGCTCATTGTACTCTAAATTCTTCCTGTGTTATTTACCGATAGTATTAGTGCTGCTTCTTTGACTTATAATCTAGTTTTCTACGTACGCTCAGAAGCATATAGAAATTAATCATCAGGGATGATGGGAAATTGGTTACTTTTAAATTTTATTATTAAGTGATTTATATATTTTATTTCTGTAATTTTTTAAGTGATATTTATTAATCATTAAGTTAAAAAATTTATACTTGTGAGACTTTTCAAAAATAAAATAAAAATTATATATTTTATTAATAAAAAAATATTTAAAATAAAAAACAAAAGAACCCCCATCGTCATCCTCTCCGATAAGAAGAGATATCTAAATATGGAGAAATTTTTATCAGGCCACTGACAAATTGATATCATCTAACCAACTAGACGCACCACTTGTTTGACATTTTAGAGTACCTGTTTAAAAAAAAATAATTTCAAGGCAATATCTTGTTCAAAGTAAAAAAATAACATTTAATTGACGTACATCATAAATAAATAAATAATCTAGGGTTAATAGATTAATAAGAGATCCAGTATTCCAGGCTGCTTATTCGGTAGAATCAATAAGACAATACTAAACAAATACATCTAGCATTCAAAATTGTTAAAAGATAAAAAGATGTCAATTTTCCTTTTTTTTCCTTTACAATGACAATTTGGAGGTAGTGATAAATGGGACCCAAAGAACTTAGGAAATTTTTTTCTAACAAGTAGTGAATAACAACAATTTTGTTTGACAACCCCTTTCAGAGGTACCAAAGTGAAAGTGTGCTCTCTGTTACTGTGTAATGCTTACAAAATAATTATATCTATTTAAAGTATTTATTGACCACAATTTTACTAAAATTGTATGCTATCAATATATGTATGTGAGCAGAGATCGATGGAGCCAAAATAAAAAGTTTGGGGTGGCCGGCTAAATTTTTGGGTCTTATTTATCGTTCGTGATATTTGTTTCCTTTTTCTTAGGTTTAATAATGTTTAAGACTACTCACTCTTTTTTTTTCTTTTAAAATCATACTTTTAAATTACACTAAATATGGATTGATCTAAAATATAACAATAAAAGACTAAAAATCATAAAAACAACTAAAATAAAACTTACTATATGAGAGAAATTAGAAGAAAATTAACGAAAAATGTTAAGAAAATCTCACAAAACTCATGCACATCAGAAAGCAAAATGGGAGGAGAAGAAGAAGAAGAAAAGATGTTGAAAAGAAATCAAGAAAACTGTATATTTCATTTCCATAGAATCGTACAGTGCATATTATAAAATTACGAGTATTTATAATACAAATCATTTAATTATTATTTTTTCATCATACAAAATATATTATTGAAATTATTATTTTTTAAGTAATTATTACTTAAAAATAAAATATATTATGAAAATTATTATTTTTCTAAATAGGATTTAGGGATTTGGGATTTAAGGATTTGGGGTTTAGTGTTTTGAGATTTGGGATTTAGGGTTTAGGACTTAGGGTTATATTTGTGTGATAAAGTTTAGGGTTAAAATTATTATTTTTCTAAATAGGATTTATTGTTAAGAGTTTTGGAATTTGCGGTTTAGGGATATATTTATAGGTTAAGGTTTTAGGGTTAAAATTATTCTTTTTTCTAAATAGGGTCTAGGGTTTTGAGATTTATGATTTAGGGCTTAGGGTTTAAGGTTATATTTGGAGTTGGGGTAAAATTGGAAAACAAATTTGAGATGGAAATGGAATCATAATTCCTTAAGCGGGAGGTGGAATTCTTATTTCTTCTCTTTTAGAAATTGATTTCATTCCATTATCATTTTTCAACCCATCTAAACATAAAATTGAAAGGAATCAATTCTGATTTCATTCCATTCCAATCAACCAAACATGGGGCTATATTCCGTAAAGTTTAAATAATATCATTCAAATATTTTTTTTCGTAACACAAAATAAATTATTGAAATCATTATTTTTCTAAATAATTATTACTTAAAAATAAAATGCATTATTAAAATTATTATTTTTCTAAATAGGGTTTAGGGTTTTGAAGTTTATGATTTGAGATTTAGGGATTTATGGTTTAGTGTTTTGGGATTTGGGATATGGGGTTTAAGGTTTAGGGCTTAGTGTTAAGGGTTAGTGTTAAAATTATTATTTTTCTAAATAGGGTTTAGGGTTTTGAGATTTGGAGTTTATGGTTTAGGATTTGTGGGTTAAGATTTAGAGTTAAAATTATTATTTTTCAAAATAAGGTTTTGGGATTTAGGGATTAGGGTTTTGGGATTAGGATTTCGGGTTTAGGATTATATTTGTGAGTTAATATTTAGGGTTAAAATTATTATTTTTCTAAATATGGTATATGGTTTTGGGATTTGGAGTTTAGGGTTAAAATTATTATTTTTCTAAATAGGGTTTAGGGTTTGCGATTTGAGATTTGAGGTTTAGGGTTTAGGGTTATATTTGTTGGTTAAAGTTTTAGGATTAAAATTATTATTTTTCTAAATAGGGTTTAGAGTTTATGGTTTAGGATTTAGGGCTTAGGGTTTAGGACTATCTTTGGGGTTGGGATAATATTAGAAAAAAATTTGAGATAGGAATGAAATTATGATTTCTTTAAGGGGGGAGGATCTATTATGACTCCTTCTCTTTTAGGAATTCATTTCATTCCATTCCCACTTTTCAGCCCAACTAAACATAAAATTAGAAGAAATCAATTCTGATTTCATTCTATTCCAATCAATCAAACATGGAGAAAGTACAAGCTATTAAACTAACAACTCATACAAGCTAATCAAAACAATTTTTCTAACAAACTTTTAATATAAATGTTAACATACAATCAAGCTCATTCTATTCCTGTACATCCACTATCAACAAGTGTCACTTCAATATCCTTAACACTAGCATTCCCCTCAAACTTAGGGGTATGATAGTGACACTAAGTTTGCTCCTCAAGAATGCAAATTGAAAAACACCAAAGCTTTGTTTAACAAGTCTGCAGGTTGGTTGTTATGCATTAAGAATGTAACAAATCTATAGATGCTTGACTAAAACCTTCTCCCCGACAAAGTGATAACAAGCTCTACATGTTTTATTTTAGAGTGCATGATAAGATTTACAACAAGACTTACAACATTTTGATTATCGTACCATATAACAGGCGTTGAGGGAACTCAAACCCATAGCTCAACAAGAAAAGCCATAACCTATGTAACTTTAGAATCTGTATTGGCCAAAGACCAATATTCAACTTTAGTTCTCGAACAAGACATTGAAGAGTGGTTTTTGGAGGTTCACTAGAGGATGAGCGCCAAGAAAAACTGCATTAACTGACATAGATCTCCTATCATCTACATTAGTACCCCAATTTTGTATATGCAAAACCTTGAACTATCAACTGATTGCATGGCTTAGACATAACACCATGCATAACAATCCCTCTAAGATATCGAAGAACCCTTTTTAATGCAAACTAGTGAAATACCTTTACGTCAGACATAAATTGACAACATTTATTCACTATAAAAGACAAATCAAGCCTAGTAATTGTAATATATTGAAGAGTACCTACAATACTTCTATAAAGAGTAGGATTATTGAAGGATTCACCCCTAGTAGTTGAGTAAGAAATATTGGTACCCATAGGTGTTGTACAGGGCTTGCAACCTTCCATATTAGCTTTGACTAATAAATCCTTGATATACTTATTTGGCGTAAGAAGCAAATTACCATTATCCAAGAGATAAACCTTTATCTATAAAAATATCTCAATATATCCGGATACTTTAAAGTAAACTATGCATTATTGAAATAAGCTGCATCAATTCACATTTACTTCTACCAATAATAATTATATCATCTATGTAAACAAGTAGATATATAGTAAATGAGGAAGTGCACTTGAAAAACAAGGATGAATCTGGCTTGGAATTAATAAAGCTTAATTGAAGAAGGAAAGCTTTAAGATTATCAAATTAAGTTCTTGGAACTTATTTAGGTCCACATATAGCTTTGTTACGTTTGCACACATAATCACTACTACAAAATGGACTATTAAAGTCTGTTAAAAACCAACTTAAAATTTAAAGTTGGTTCACACGTTGAACCGACTTTAGGCGTAAACTCGATTCACGCATTGAACCAACTTTATGCGTAGCATTGGTTCAACATGGGAACCAATGCGTCACGTAAAGTCGGTTCAACATATGAACCGACGCTACGTGTATTGATTTTGATTTTGATTTTTATTCTTATTTTTCACTCTTCTAACCTGTATTCAATATATCATAAAAAACCAAAATATAAATAATAATACAAATAATTAAAAATTTAAATATAATTAATTACTTGATAATTAAATTTATTATAAAAACAAATAATGTATATACAATACATATATATATAGTTAACTTAAATTACAAATAAAATAATGTCGTCAAAGTATAATTGGATTGTGCAAGCAAGCTTGGTTGGCTTAGAATCACCAGCATTATGACAAGGAAACTGGGCAAAAAATAGCCGGTCCATATAACAATTCATTCCCCTACATACATGAGCACGTAAACATTCATCAAACAAGCAGTCTAAACATTATAGACATAAAAATGGAGAAATTAAATCATTATAAATATTACCATGGTGTTGTCCTATGTTATTCAATATTATATTCTTATCTTGATATTTGAACAAAGTGTTTTGTCCATTATTCTTATAAATCATCAAAAAGAGATTACCACAGCGACATCCGATTGATATAATAATAACCTTATCCCTTTGAACTCATATTAGCACATTATTAATCTTTTTTCTATAAATATGAAGCTATTTGGAATTAAGCTGGTATTTTAATGCTATAATGAGCTCTCACTATGAAATCAAGTGTAACTCCAATTTGTTACTTGGCTTGTATGAGTTTTGGTGCCCTTAAACGTATGGAACAATTTTGTAATACTTTTATGGGGAACAAAACTCATACAAGCCAAGTAACAAAATAGTAGTTACACCTGACTTCATATTTAGAGCTCATTATAGCATTAAAAATACCAGTAGAGATTCTAGATAGCTTCATATTTATATACAAATGATTAATAAAGTGCTACCATGATGTTGTCATAAGGAAAGTAGGCAAGAGAGATGAGATGAAGTTTGGGCAAAAAATAGGTCCATAAAACAATGCATTCCCCTAAATACATGATCACATAACCATCCATTAAACAAGGGACTTCAAACACATGAATAGAGAAATTAAATCATTAAAAAAATTACCGTTATGTTGTCATATGCTATTCAAGATCATTAGAATCTTCTCCAGATTCTTCTTGTGAAGATATAATTTGAACCATGTGTTCTGCCTATTCCTCTCATAAATCATCAAAAATTTGCTGGTTATAGTCCATCTTGTTCCAACCAAAGAACTACATGTATTTAAAATCAAAATCAAAATAAGAATGTAATTTCATGTATTCACAAAAAATAACTCAAATATGTTAAAAACTTTTTTGTATATGGGTAAAAGATATTACCACATCATCAATTGGAATTTTGATATTTGTGATGATTTCGCTCATAAACTTCATGACATAATAACCACACGTGACTCCATTATTTTGTTACGGAACCTACAAAAAACAAGTGTACATGATTTTCCATATTCAAACACTTTTATTATTCAATAATAAAATTAATAAAATTATTAATATTCACTTGTACATACCATAACTTTTTTTCCATATAAGCTTATGAGATTTTTTAAGGCCAATGCCCCTAAACTTGTTCCACGGCTTCCATACCCTATCAAAGTTTAAAATAGTTAGTTTTGTATTAAATATTACAAAAAATAATAGAAGAAACCAATAGTTAGCTATAACTCTTACATTTCAACAACTACTTTTGTATCTTTACTTAATTCTATAGAAGCTGAGTCACAGTACCAAGCATGATTATTGAACAGATTAAGGATTACCGACATCCAATGATCTTGGCCTTCTTCAAGCATGTTTTGCCTTCACATTGTACAAATGAACCAATCCCAACATTTTAGTGTATTTCTTGCATTTTGGATACAACAGTTTTCGGCATCTTCTAAATTTTTTTTAAAGGTTTCGGGATCATCCTCACGTAGTTCATCTTCAACACCATGAAACATATTTTCTGTCTGTACACTATGATAAGATGTATGTAATCCACTCACATTCTTATTTATCTCTTCCCCATGAGTATTATCAATATTTTCTCTATGATAATACCAAAATTTATAGCTCAAAAGAATACCACTACGGATAAGGTGATACTTAACCTCGTCAAATTCATGAAATCGCTCATTTTTACATTTAACACATGAACATCAAATCATACTAATTCTATTATTACTATTTCTACAAGCAAATTCCATGAAACGTTCAACTCCAGAAATGTAGTCCTACTCAATTCTACACTTTGACATTCAAGATTTGTCCATTTTCTATTAATGACATTAATTAAGCATATTAATTATGTATCCAATCAATATATTTCAAGTATTATTATATATAAATTCCAATTATTAGAATATATACCAAAACATATATAATACAAACATTTATCATTTTAATCATTTTACAATTAACTTTTACTTAATAAAATATAATTATTTATATGTAAATAAATTTATCCACGTACGGTAAATATTATAGTCCCTCAAAGCCACAACATCCAGATATTATTTCCACATAAAATAAGCCAAACATATAATAATAAGCATAATACAAAACATACATAAATAAAAAATTTATCAAAAAATAAAGCAAACTGAATAATAAGTGCATAGGATTAATAGAAATACTTACAAGAGTAAATGAAGTGACTAAATGAAGAAAATGAAGAAAAAAATTGGTATTTTGTAAGTGAGAATAAGTGAGAAAATGAGTATAAAAAATTTGAGTATTTTGCTAAAAAAAATAGGGGATATGAAAGATAATAAGGAGAGGAATATAACCCACAAAACGACATTGAAAATGGTGGTCGGAGGTGGTCGAAAAATGAGAAAGAGTGGAGAGTGAGCTCGGTTTTGAAGTTATTGCTGCACAAATTGAAAAAGAAATTATGGTGAAGAAGAGAGAATAGAAATGGATTAATACACGTGATAGCGTCGGTTGACATGCTAAACCGACGCTACACACGTGGATAGCGTCGGTTCAACACGTCAACTGACGCTATGTCCTACGTGTAGTTTTTTATTTTAAAAAATACAGTTTAAAATTGAAAAGTTTTTTTAGGTCAATTATTAATTTATTTGAACTCTTTAAAATTTCATTTGAATATATATATATAGTATAAAAAAATAATTTTAAAATAATATCCAAACAAATACACAAAATTATATAATTTTAAAAACCAATTGTCTCAAAAAACAATTATAATATATATACAAATTAAATTTTAAAGAGTTCAAATAAAATAATAATTGACCTAAAATTTTTTTTCAATTTTAAACTACATTTTTTAATAAAAAAATACATGTAAGACGTAGCGTCGGTTGACATGGTGAACCGACACTGCGTCCTACGTGTATTTTTTTATTTTAAAAAGTGTAGTCTAAAATTGAAAATTTTTTTAAGTCAATTATTATTTTATTTAAACTTTTTAAAATTTAATTTGAATATATATAGTATAAAAAAGAAACAAAATTAAAATAATATCCAAATAAATACACAAAATTAAATAAAGATGCACATGTATATACGTACATAAAATTAAATATCCAAACAAATACACAAAATTAATTATATAATTTTAAAAACCAATTGTCTCAAAAAAAATTATACTATATATATATATATATATATATATATATATAATTAAAATTTAAAGAGTCAAATAAAATAATAATTGACCTAAAAAAACGTTGTATTATATAATTTCAATTTTAAACTACATTTTTTAATTAAAGAAATACACGTAGGACATAGCGTCGGTTGACATGGTGAACCGACGCTATCCATATGAGTAGCATCAATTTATCACGTCAATCAATGCTACATCCTACATGTAGCGTCCGTTCGATACGTCAACTGATGTCACGTCCTACGTGGATAGCGTCGTTTATATATCGAACAGAATTTTAATTCATTATAAATCAGTTTTTTTTTCAAAAACTAACCTTACATATCGAATTAAATACCCCTTTTGTAATAGTGAATGAAGAAAATTAGGATCTTTAAACCTTTAAGGTTGTTGTATAAGTACCTCACCTTATAACTTCCCATTCAGAAATGCATTACTAATGTATAATTAATGTAACTTTCAACCAAAAGACAATGGTAAAGTAAGAGTAGTCTCACAATTACCTATTTAACAAAGGAATAAAAGTTTCTACAAATCAAAACCAGGTGTTTGTCTAAACCCTTAAGCCACCAATCTGGATTTCCTTTTGTCAAGCTCTCTAGTAGGTAACTTCTTTACTATGAAAATCAACCTTCTACCAATAACTCTTCTATCCTTTGGAGGTGGAACAAGAGTCCAAGTATTATTTCTAACCAAAGCATCATACTTAAGCTACATGGAAGGTTTCCAAAAGGGACTACCCAAAGCTTCTTTTGGTGAAGAAGGTTCAATCTAAGATGAATCAACAAAAGCAGATTTGGCTTTAAAATACCTACTTTTGAACTTGTAGTCATATAATGAACATTGGAAATCACTTTTGTAGAACTACGGAAGATATCATGACTTTGAGAAATAAACAATGTTGGATCATAAGGAGTAGAAGATAAAGGTCTACCAAATAAAGAGATGGACACAGGTATAGAGGTAGACACAATAGGCACAAATGTGGACACAAAAGGCACAGTATTAGAAATAAGAGAAACAAATGCAGGAATGATAGGCATAATAGTATCTAAAGATGAAAAAAAATGGATGCTCCTACCAAACAAATGAGGAGATAAAGGCATATCAGACATAGAGGAATTTATACGAGAATGGAGACCTGAATTAGGAGAAAAAAAATAGGAAAAACAGACCTGGTAACAGACATGGATTTAGAAAGCACACTAGGACACTCAATAGAAACAGGTGGTTGATTAGAAAAATTAGAAATTAATCGAGTAGAATGAGACAAAGCACCAGTCAACACTAGAATAAGAAGAAGAGTTTGAGTAGGTTTAGAGATAGAAATAGCAATTGACTCACTTTAGATAAAGTAAAGGGAAAAAATACTCATCAAGAAGTACATCTTTACTAATATACAAGCATCCAGTTGAAGACAAACATTTGTAGCCCTTGTACCTAGGATTGTATCCTAAAAATGTAAAGGGCATAGATTTAGATTTAAGCTTATTAGCCATTTATGGCCTCAAACAGGAAAAGCAACGACACCCTAAGAAAATCATAATTTGGCTTTTGCAAAAACAACTTTCCAAGAGGACTCAAATCATGTAAGATATGTGTAGGTAATCTATTAATTATACAAAAACTTGAAAAGAATTCTTTATCCCAATATTGAATAGGCATAGATGCGTGAGAAATCATAAGCATACCTAACTCAATAATATATCTATGTTTTAGTTCTGTCAAACCATTTTGTTAATATGCATAACAGAAAGAGACTTGATGTTTAATCGCATACTGAACAAGAAAAAAACTAGGCCTTGATACTTACCACCCCAATCCGATTGTAACCTTGACCTTACAATTGGTTTGCAACTCAACTTGAGACTTATACTACATAAATGCTTAAGTAGTAGTAGACTTTATCCTTAAAAATATATCCATGTATATCTAGTAAACTCATCTATAAAATGAATGTAGTAATTATAGCCATTTATAAAAGTAATTAGAGCAACCTAAATATCTTAATAAAGTAATATAAGAGGAGTTTTAGCACTACTAGCTGAAACCGAATAAGAAAGAGTATGACTTTTACCCAATGGAAAAGTGTTTGGACATATGGACTCACCTGGTGCCTGGTTCATTCAATTGCTCAAAGCCTAGTTAGCAGTCTGAGTGATGAGTAGAATCGGGATTGCCAAAAACTTTGATGCCATCCCCGCAACGGAGTCATCCCCGGCAACGGCGCCAAAAACTTGATGAACGAAAACCGGCATCGCCGATTCTGCCAATACTTTGGTTTTATTATTTATAAAACTAATCATTTCGAATAAAATGATAAGTATACTCCCAAGGTCGATCTAAGGAAGGAATGTATGTGGTTTTTAATTTATTATTCAAACTTTTAAAAACGAAATTAAATCCTAAACATCCTGTCACGATATTTTGGGGTTTTTGTGTTTTTAATCTAATTACAGAAAATTAAACATAGATTCAATAAACATTCATGCAAATTTTATCTTTTATAAATAGTGGAGTATTTATTGATATAATAACTAAGTTAATTATGCTCGCTCGTATTATCTAGGTTATTAAATATATGAATTGATATTTATTGATTCTCCTTTTTTTGTATGAATACCACCTTTGGTGAGGTTAGATATTCTTTGTTAACTAAACAAATCAATTAAAACCTATGGGTGGGGTTGATAACTAATTTGGTTAATTAAATTAATTCCTTTTTCTAAGAGATTTAAAATGAACCATTTAAATGCCACCTTTGGTGGGGTTAGACAGTTTAAACTTTATTCAAGGTGCCCAAATTAAACCTAAGAATTTAGTTATCCGAGTACTAACTTTCAAGTTTTAAAACCACTACCGAAAACATGACGTCAATACATTTTCGATAATAATTCTTATAAAAACTTTTGAAATAGAAGCTTCACTCTAGCTACCGGGCGATTGTACCAACAAATAAAAGAGCACTACTCTAAATTAGACCGGATAACTAAACCTTAAAATCTAATTTTCAGATTTAAGTTTGTAATGAAAAATAATATATTTCTCTCTAACATTCTTAATATAAAATCTTGAATAAAAATAAAATCAATTCATTTTAGAGATTTTTACCTATTTAATATTTCGCAAGCATAACAACGTTATTATTATATCATTTTTACAAACAGCCAGCACAGTTAAATTTAATCACAGACAAATTAAATAGAACAAGTAAGAATAAAGCATAAAAAATAACTCAAAGAAAATAAAATCCGTCAAGATTGATGCCATTCCCGTTACTAGAAAACCTCCAAGCGGAATTTTCACTCTCATTTATTGAATCAAAAAGCTAATAAATTACAAAAACATAACTAGTTCTTCCCAAAAAGGGAAGAACTCTAAAACTAAGAGAAACTAGCTAAAACATAAGAAAAACTAGCTAAATCATAAGAAAAACTAAAAAAAACTAAAAACTAAGAAATGGAGAGAAAGAAAGAAGAGAGAAGTGTGTTTTGAGGTGTGTTTTGAAGTGAAGGGAAGGGGGGTATTTATAGGTGAGGATGGAGAGAAAAATGAGTAAAAAAATGTTAAAAAATGTAAAAACGCGTAATGGACATGGTGAGGTCATTGATGACATCAGCATGACGTCATGGGGGCGGCTGCACGTGAAAAATGGGGCGAAATGGCGTCGGCGCGCGCGGAGAGCCGGCGCTCAAAGGCGCGCGCGAAGAGCACCCAGCGTGCGCGTGAACGTGATGACGGCCACGTGCGTGGAACTGGAGGAAGGCGCGCGCATCTACGTACGGACGGGCGCCGTGCTGCGCGTGCGGCTGGGCGCTGGCGCGCGCGGGATGGGCTGCCCTGGGCGCGATTTTCTCCTTTTTGACATTTTTGACCTTTTCGACCCATTTTGTCCAATTTTCCATATTTGTTGACCTTTCCCCATTTATTTATTGATATATTTGTGATGTATTGCTTTCAGTATTCTTCTTTGAGTCTTCAAGTTACGTTTTTAAGCGAAAATACCTGAAAAACAATAAATATACCTGTGATTCCGAAAAAGATAAATTTATATAAATATATGATAAAACATATAAATATATATATTTTTTAGTCAATTAATGTGCATAAAATCATGGTAATTTTAGTGCTTTTTGAGCACTCATCCCTGAGCCATAAGAAAAGGCATCCCAAATGACCCCATGCTTGTAACGTACCAACAATAAAGAGACGGGACCAAGGAAACCATGTTGCCTATAGGGTTGACCACTGGCTTGAGATATGATCGACCACCAACTCGAGCTAAGGTCAACCTCAAACCATAAAATGTGGTACTTTTCACCATTTGTATCCCTCTGATATCAATGTGTGTATACACACTATGTAATCAACACATGTACGTATAATATTCTATAAATAGATAGACCTCTTGAGGAATCCACACATTATACCAATTGCTCTAACATCTCTTTAAGTTCTCTCTCTAAAAATTGGATCATCCCAAAAATTTTGGCACCCACCATGGGGTTTAGATTCTAAGGTCGAGCTTAAGTTTCTAACCTCATATTTTTAGGATTCACTCCAAGCTTTGAGAGAAGCTTTGGAAATCAAACGTGCTCCCTTTATACGCTATAGCTAAATCTCACAATCGCCTATTCTATATCACTATGGTAGGAACCTATGCTGAAAGAAAAATGAGACTAGCTAATGAGGAAGCAATGGCGATGTAGGAAAACACCTTGTCGACCCATAATGAGGCCAGAACATAGGCTAACCTTCACCAAGAGTTAGCTCACCAACTCCTCGAGCTAAAAAGAAGGCTTGAGGATACTAGAAGAGAAAATTGGTTGTTACGCTCCCAATCAGGAGGAGAAGCTTCTGATGACTAATTCATTGACCTAATTGACAGAAACAGATCGAGACGCTTCCAGCTCTAACCTAACCAGGTTGAATAGGAAGTCGAAGGCAACCCCTTTTCTAGCTCAGTGAGACCTATCAATGAACAATGGATTCAAGAAAGAAAATGTTAGGAGGCATGATTTCGAGCACTGGATGAGGCCAACAAAAAACAAGATCAGGCCTTAAGGGTGGTTATTAAGAGACATGAGAAAGGAAAAACTCCTTATGATGTATATAAGGAATGTGAGAAATTATGTGTCTCTTCATTTTCTCATGAGATAGAGAATGATGAACCACCAACCAAGTTTAATCTCCTGAATGCCTTAATTATTTTGGAACCAAGGACCTTGTAACACATGTACATCACTTAAAGATAGATATAGCCCTTATGAGCCTCACTCAGGGAATGATAGATGCCATGATGTGTAAAATGTTCGTTGGCACCCTCTATGAGGGTGCACAGATGTGGTTCAACAACTTTGCACCTCGCTCTATAACCTCTTTGTCATAGTTTGTTAGGCTATTCATTACAAAATAGAGGGGTTAATCGATTGAGAAGTATATGAAATGCTTCAGGAAGGAAAAGTGAGAAATCTCTAAATGTCCTAGCTTTATTGCTATAGAGGCCTTCAGACGTGGTCTGTTAAAAAATTATGACTTGTTTGTGGAATTAACCAAAATGGTTCCTCGTACTTTGGAGGAAGCATATGGGGAGGCAATAAAATTTTTCAACCTTGAGAGAGAGTTAGGCTTGGTTAAAGGCCATCGAATAAGCATGGAAATCATACTAGAAAAAGCAAAAAAGCAGGATAGGCCCAAACAGGGAAAATCAGAGCAACAAGAGTCTTGTCTCTTTAAGAGAACATAAAAACGTGCAAGTATACACGGTCACAAGTAATAAATTTGATAAGTAAAATTATCGTTCCCACGGAGATTTGTTACTATTATTTGTTAAGTACTAAAATTGTTTCACTTCGATTTTATCCAAACAAACGAAAATTGATTGGAGTTTAACAAATTAAAATTTTTATAACAATAAATAAAAACATTCTAGAATTGCTTTTCACCAAATTCATCCACTCAAATCATATTATTCTCTTGATTTATATTTTTTGTAAATTTAATTTGTCAACCAAGAACTCCTAATTTTATCCATACATCTCTTCCGAGCTCCATATAGAGACATCTCGCTAAAATAATTCACTTTATTCCTTTGAGAATTAAATTCACTAAGATTCATTACGTTCAAAGTTCTCAAATAGTTACATGTACAATAAAGGTATATTCCTATCCTTTATATATATATATATATATATATATATATATATATGTGTGTGTGTGTTATTCTATCCACGAGCAATTACACGAAAATGCCTTTTTCAAGTTTATTTAAGTATCACAAAAATGCCTTTCTCAAGTTTATTTATGTGTCACAAATCAATTCATTAATCTTCCAATCAATCAAAAGCATTAAGCACAAATAGAATAAACAAATTGAAAATCTCATAAATCTTTCAAAAATAATTTATTCAAGCCTCATAAAATTTAGCAACACAACAACCCTAGAAAAATTAAATTAGTTCATAATAAAAATTAAAATTACATAACAAAAATACTACAACATTTAAGGAATATTAGATGAATAACAATACAAAGAAAATTAGAATTTCATCTACGTAGAACACAACAGAAGCCAAAAATGGTTTCTACGTGTTCCAAATTTTACTGTCCAACCCCCCTTAATTTTTTGCAATAATCCCCTCTTTATAGCTCCAACACTCTAAAAACAAATACATCATAAAATACATTTTTTAGACATGCCGAAGACAAATATTACATCGAAAATAATAATTAATACACGCATGGCAGACAAAACAATATATCGAAAATAATATTTAAATCCGTATGGGAGACAAGTGTGCATCGTTCTACGTTTTCATTTCAATTCACGCATGCCACATGTCAGCATCTGACGGTGTGTGGCACGCATGGATAATATGTGTGCGTGGTCTTCTTTTCCTGCGTTGAAAAACAAAGGTTATGTAATTGCATTTTAGCCCTCAAATTTAATTCAAATTAACTTTTAAACTTTTGTTAATTGTAATTAAGCCCTCTTTTAATTTAAATTATATTTTTAGCTTTTATTATTTGTAATTAAGTCCTTTTTTAATTCAAATTCTTTAATTTTCTTTAAAAATATATTCCTTAAAAAACTAACAGTAAATATTAATTTATTACATTAAAATTAACTAAAAATACTAAGAATATAGCAATTATAATTAATAAAATGGATAAAACAATTGTATAATATACAGTTATGAAAGAGTAACGAAAGTAATGTTTTGCACCAAACAATAGGGGAGGTGGAAAATAGTCCAAGTATAAAGGACCTTGGGGAAGACCTCTTTTGAGATTGGATCTGTCCCATGCTGTATTAAGAATGGAGGAGGAGCCAAATGTTAAATTGCCCCCAAAGATGAAATCCCCGCTCAGTGACACCTCAAAATGGCATGCCTTCCACAAAGATATAGGCCACGAAACAAGAGACTACAGATACCTTAAAAAAAGAGATAGAAGAGTTGTTAGCCAAGGGATATTTGAAGGACATCATAAGAGGAAACAATGAAAGAGGAAGCCATCAAAATAGGCAAGAGGTGCCAAAGTCAAAAAACCCATCTAGCAGTGGAAGAGAGCACCACAATAAGCCTAACATCATGACTATACATACCATACATAGAAGGACTGCAATCAATGGGATCTCAAATAAATCATGCAAAAGGTTTTCTAGAGAGCTAGGAAATTCCCCCATGTGTATACCTTAGATAAAGCAAGATTTGCTGCATAAATCATTTTCAATTAGAAGGACGAGACCTCATCCTATCATGAGGATCCCTTGCTGATCACTTTGAGGATAGGGTATTGCGATGTCTACTGAATAAGGATTGACATAAGGAGGTCAGTGGATCTCCTTTTCTTGTCCACTGTTAAGGCTTTAAGAGTGAAGGAGTTTGACATTGTTACGGTACAATTCCCTCTAGTGAGGTTTAACAATAGTACCACTAATGCAATAGGAATGGTGGTGCTACCTGTCATGGAAAAAATGATGATAGTGATGACCAATTTCATAGTGATCAATGTCCCATCTAACTACAATGCCATCTTGGGTAGACCATGGATACACAGAATAAAGGTGATTCCATCCAACTTTCATTAGGTAATAAAATTTCTCACTGACGAGGGCCCAAAGGAGATAAGGGGAGACTAAGAAAAGGCTAGGAGCTACTACAACGCCACCATGAAAGAGATCACCCATAAGTAGCAATCACAGAGGGGTCTCTCTTAAAGGAGACCGAGTGGAAAAAGTTAAGCGAGGTCTATCATTCTAAATAAGATGCGAGATTTGCCAATAAGAGGAAAAGGGTGAAAACTACCCCTTGAAATTGAGTGGGGACCTGACGAAAGAGGTAGAGGAGAAACTCTTGTATTTCCTCCAGAAAAACTTAGAAATCTTCGCATGGAATCCAATAGATATGAATAGGATTGACCCAAAAGGCATAACGCATAAACTAAATGTCAATTCGAAGACTAGACATTTTCAACAAAGAAAAAGAAAATTCTTGAGTGAAAAGAACGAAGTGATCAAGCATCAAGTCACCTCTCTTAGGGAAGCTGGGGTTATAAGGGAGGTCAACTATCCTCCATGGTTTTCAAATGTAGTGCTGGTAAAAAAGGCATGTGGATCACCCCATATGTGTGCAGCCTTTATAGATATAAATGAGGTATGTCCCAAAGATTGCTTCCCCCCTCCTAAGTTTTGATCAACTAGTAGACATTTTCTTAGGTTTTGGGTTGATGAGTTTCTTAGATGCATATTATAGGTACCACTACATTAGTATGCACACCGAAGATGAAGAGAAAACATCTTTCATCACAGAAGAAGGGACCTTCTATTATACCAGGATGCCATTTGGATTACAAACATGGGCTTCACATATGAAAATCTTGTTAACAAAATGTTTGTAGATCAAATGGGGAGGAACCTGGATGCTTATATGGATGATATGGTACTAAAATCATCTCAACCATTGAACCACGTCAACGACCTAGATGAGGTATTTTCAGTAATCTGAAGGTATGGTATGAGACTTAACACAAGAAGTGTATCTTTGGTGTTACAGTAGGAAAATTCTAAAGGTATCTTGTATCAACTCAAGGGATAGAGGCCAACCTATACAAGATACAAGCTTTGGTGGACATGAAACCACCTACAGCCTAAAGGTAATCCAATAGTTAAATGGAAGAACAGTGGCATTGAATAGATTCAAGTCTAAATGCACAGATAAGTGTTTTCCATACTTCAAGATGTTGAGAAAGAACATGTCAACCTTTTGGGACGAGGACTGCAACAAAGCCTTCGAGGAAATAAAAAAAATACTTGACCAACCCCCTGTCTTGGTTAGCTCTCTCAAAGGAGAGACACTTTATTTATATTTGGCAGTGGTCCCCCAGACTTGGACTGTCATATTCTTAACCGAAAGAGACAAGGTTTATCACCCTATCTACTATGTCACTCAAATCCTAACATATGGTCAAAGCAGATACCTAACCCTTGACAAGTTGGCCTTTGCCTTCAAAGTTAGTACGCGAAAGCCCAAACACTACTTTGGCTCACACACAGTGGTAGTACTTACCTCTCTACCATTGAGAAGCATACTGACGAAACCAGAAGTAGCAAGAAGGTTGGCAAAAATCGCTATAGAATTGGGAGAATATAACATTAAATACATGGCTAGAACAACCATAAAGGGAAAAGCGGTGACCAAATTTTTGGCAGAATTCAATGAGATGCCAGAGGTCTTCAGTGATGAGGGGCATAAGAAAAAGTATGAGGTATATCAAAAGGATAGGCCAACTAGGAAAGTATTCATTGATATAGCACTCAACTTCAATGGTGTTGGACTATGGGTAGCCATAGTTGATCATTACAACAACTATTTTGAATATGTGGTTAGACTTGATTTCTAAGCTACTAATAATGTTACAGAATATGAGGTGGCTATATTTGGGGCTATGACTTCAAAGAAATTAGGGGTGGATAAGATCAACTTACATGGAAATGGCAAACTAGTGGTTAACTATTTCTTGGGGACATTTGAAACTAGGGATGGAAAGATGATAAGGTATCTGGAGAGGTTAAAGCAAGAGTACTCAAAACTCTCCAAGTTAGATATCAAGCAAATAGCTTGAAATAAGAATGGCCACGTTGATGCTTTGGCCACTTTGGAATCGATATAAGATACCAAGCACAATTGATTAGTGTTGGTAACGATCCTAAAAGAAGCAAATTTAGAGAAAGCTAAAAGAATAGTTAGGTGCGTGGATGCTTCTACCAACCCATGGTTCACCTCAATCTATAACTTCTTGGAAAAGGAAGACCTACCCAAGGATCGCAATCTTGCAAAGGAAACCAAGGCCAAGATAGGTCGATACATGATCAAAATAGGTAGGTTGTACAAAAAAACCGCACTCAGGCCTGGACTCTTGTGTATAGCCAAGGAGAGAGTTGAAAGATTGATGTTTGAAGCATATGAGAGGGAGTGCAGCTTTCATTTGGGAGGAAGGAGGTTTTCGCAATGGATTATAAGGAAGGGCTATTATTAGCCCACTATATTGGCAAATTGTACAAAATACACTCAGGAATGTGATAAGTGCCAAAGGTTTGCCCTTTTGTCACACACATTGATGCGTATTTTCGCAAGTGTACGAATCGTTCAAGTAATAAAGTGTAAAAAAGTATGGATATCAAACCCACAAGGAATGGCGTTACTAAGTACCGAAATTGACTAATCCTAATTTTATTTGAAAACTGAATTGTTGAAATTGTTTAAGAAGCAAATTAACTTAAAACTAAATGCAAATAACACAATTGAATGTTGTTCACAAATGATTAAAAACGGTAAAGCATTTGATTTCACTAAATCAATTCAATCTGATTTCAAGTCATGTTATATGAGAATCAAAGCTAAAAGTGATGGTTGAAAAACCCAAATTACCTAATACTCTCTCTCGAGTTATATTAGAATTACTTAACTATGAAAACCAACTATATTTCTATGAAGATTTAATCACAAACAAGCACATTATGATTTATGGAATTTCTAGAATAACCACATACATCATGCATTAGGTCTTACACTCGCATTCAACATACGGTATTTATCACAAGAAGCATTCATTACACATCTCCTCTTGGTCTCAATATAATGCAGCAAATCCTCTAAATCTTCGCCAGAAATTTAAAAGCATTAAGCATGGAAATAAATACTAAACTTGAAAACAATGAACTCATATAACAATAACAAAAGAAATCAGATTTTCTTTATTCAACTACATCATAACCTTAGCAAAAATGAATTAGTTCATAATGGAAATAAGAACAAACATCATCTCAATTGAATCCATGAATAACAAAATAGAATAAAATGCAGAAAATGAAAGCTAAGGAGAAGAGATGAAAAACTCTTGAAGATGAACACTTGGTAGCAACAATGGTGATAATCCTTCAAGCTTTTCCAAAGTTTCTTCACCAAACTCAGACCTCCTCCTCTCTATCGTCCCCTCTTTTCTCTATCTTATGGTATATATAGATCTAGGGTTTTGGGGCAATTTTGGAACAAAACAACATCAAAAATGCATTTATGGACAAAACTTGCAGGCGGAGACATTATTCTCGCCGCGGCGAGATTTCTAGAAAAATTAAAATTTTGGTTCCTCTGATTCTCACCGGCAGCGAGATGCATTTGGACCGGTTGGGAAAGGTGTCTCGTCAGCAGCGAAATAATATAGCCAGCTGCAAGATTTGCATCTGCCAAAACCCGTGCTCTCGATAAGATTTTTTTTTGGCACCTCTGATTCTCGCCGGCAGTGATATGAATTTGGCCGGCGGCTAAAGGTGTCTTGCCGGCAGCGAGATTATTTCACCGGCGGAGAGATTTGTATCTACCAAACCTGCTCCCTTGGTAAGATTTTCGCCGTGCTCTCTGTAAGATTTTCGCCAGTGGTGGGATTTCCAAATTTTGAAACTTTGTTTTTTTTATTTATTTTCACTCAATCCCGATCATTGAAATTTGTCCCAAACTTCTCCAAAATCATGATTTTACCTAAAATTGCACTTTAAACATGAAATACCCGTGAAATGATATTTGTGGATTAAATAATCAAATAAACACAATTTTCAAACAAATATCAACATTTAAATCATAACAAAAATGCAATAATTTGACTCTTATCACACACCACCAAATATCATGACAAGGGTGGTGAATCCTTGGCCCTTCTATAAGTAGGGGCTTGACATAGTAGGACCCTTACCCTTAGTTAAGACTCAAAAGAAGTTTCTACTTGTTCCCACTAATTACTTTTCAAAATGGATCGAGGTAGAAACCCTTGGAAGAATACGTGAGGAGGAAATTATTTGATTTATATAAAAGTCCATAATTTTTCAGTTCAGTCTCCTGATAACAGGAGGCAATTTGCAGGTCGCAGCATGAAAGATTTTACCCTCAAGTACAACATCAAGATGTGCCACTAACCACCATATTATTCCCAAGCCAATGGTTAAGTATAATCTTCCAACAAGTTAATTATCAAACTACTAAAGAAAAGGTTGGATAGTTGAAAGGGAAGATGGTTTGACGAGCTTCTTGGTACATTATAGGCTGTCAGGACTAGCCCTCAGGGAAGTACTAACAAGACCCCATTTACCCTAGTCTATTATTGACGAGTGCTTAAAAATTACTACAATTACCATAATTTAATGTACTTTAATTGATTAAATAAATTTATATTTGTATGATTTTATCATATTTTTATATAAATTTGTCGTTTTGAAATCACAAATATTTTTATTGTTTTTCAAATATTTTAGTTCAAAAATAACATAAATACATGAATAAAAATACTAGAGGCAATACATCACAAATATATTGAGAAAAGAAATGAGGAAAAGTCAAAAAGATGGAAAACAAATTGAAAAATATCGGTCAAAGGCAAAAATCTCGCGTGCAACCGCTTATCAACGCCAAATCCCGTGTGCAGTAGCCAATCTATGTTGAGCCCTAAGCACACCAACTTGCGCTCATGTCTAGCACATGTCATCACACACCTAGCACACAACGGCACACACCCACATGTGTTCAGCATACACCCGCACGTGGTCAGCACATACCCGCACGCAGTTGGCACACGCCCAACCAACGCACATAACCAGCACACGTCTGACATATGCACAACACATACTGCACCAATTTATGCACGTTCTAGCACACCCCCACGTCATGTTGTACATGTGCTAACACACTCTTACTTCGTGTTCTGCGTGCGCCTAACGCTCGTTTACTGAAATTTTTGTGCCCCACATACTTGCCAACCTATCCAAATATGTCCAAATTCAAATTTTGAAATATTCCACCCCTTTTTTGGCCTTTTATTTACCTATAAAAGGACCCCCTTCCCTCATTGTAAAACACACAATTTTCTTAGCTCTTTCACTCTCTAGAAAGTTTTCTTTTTTTTAGTTTTTAGTTTTTAAATTTCTCTCTTTTTAAGAAGAACTAGCTATATTTTTATAGATTTTTAGTTTTTGATTCAATAAATGGAAATGCAAATCCATTCGGAGGTTTTCCAAGTTTTCCAACAACAGAATCAACATCAAATTGTTGTAAAGATTCTTTTAAGGTATAATTTTAATGGATTCTTTGCAATTATCTTTTATGTTTTATTCTTATATGTGATGTTTAATTTGTGTGTGATTAAATTTAACATGATTGGCTTCTTGTAAATATGATATAATAATAATGTTGTTATGCTTGTGAAATATTAAATGGGCAAAACATTTCTATAAAATAAATTGATTTTGTTTTTATTCAAGATTTTATATTAAGAATGTTAGAGATAAATATATTATTTTTTATTACAAACTTAAACCTAAAAATTAGATTTTAAGGTTTAATTATCTTGTCTAATTTAGAGTAGTGCTTTTTATTTGTTGGTGCAATCGTCCGGTAGTTAGAGTGAAGCTCTATTTCTAAAGTTTTTATAAGAATTATTCAAAAATGTATTGACAACATATTTTCAGTAATGGTTTAAAACTTGAAAGTTAGTACTTGGATAATTAAATTCTTAGGTTTAATTTAGACACCTTGAATAAAGTTTAAAATGTCTAACCCCACTAATGGTGGCATTTAAATGTTTCATTTTCAATCTCTTAGAAAAAAGAACTAATTTAACTAACCAAATTAGTTATTGACCCCACCTATAGGTGTTAATTGATTTGTTTAATTAACAAAGAATATCTAACCCCATCAAAGGTGGTATTCATATAAAAAAAGAGAATAAAAAAATATCAATTTAAATCTTTAATAACCTAAATAATAAGAGCAAGCATAATTAACTTAATTATTATATCCTTAAATACTCCACCATTATGAATGATAAAAAAATTACATGATTGCTTATTGAATCCATATCTATGTTTATTTTTTATGTTTTTAGATTAGGAAACAAACAAACCAAAATATGATGTTTAGGATTTAATTTCATTTTTAGGATTTTGAATAATAAATTAAAAACCACGTATATTCCTTCCTTAGATCGACATTGGGAGTATACTTATCATTTTCTAGAAAATAATTTGTGCACTTGCGAGAGTTTTATAAATAATAAAACCAAAGTATATGCAAGATCGGTATTGCATTGCTAATCTTATTCTCTTCAATTTTTTGGCATCGTTGCGGGGAACTTGATGTTGTGCTTATCATCTATTGAAGTGAACCAGTAACACTAACTAAAGTTAGCATACCCACTACCAGGGTAGTCTTGACAGAGGAACAAAACAAGATGAGTAGAACAATCGAACTGACCCTTGCCAAAGAGAAAAAGGGACGATGCTTTAAGAAGGATGATTAAGCAAAAAGAAAAGTATCAGATTATTACAACAAGGCCGTGCACTTCAAAACATTTTCAATTGGTGATTGGGCTCTCAAAAGGGTCTTCCCTAATAAGAAGGAATGGATGGCTGGTAAAATGGGTGCTAATTGGGAAAGACCTTACCAAATAATTGAAATAACACCACGATGGCCTACTTGTTATGAAACATTGACAGAGTTGAGAATGGTACCAATTGGGATGCCAAACATATAAAGAAATATTACTTTTGATGTATCTTAATTTAATAATCTTATATACCATCATTGTATGCACACTTCTGAAGAAACGTCCTTCAACAAATGGTTCTCTCCCAGAAGCCTCATGCTATTACATGTCATAGATTGATCACCTTGGTTAAGAACCAGGTAGAATGCCCTAACACTTGCAAAAAAGTCACAAGTTGTTCACCTTGGTTAGGAACTAGGCTAGTGCGCTGACATTGAAGGAAAAGTTGAGCACCTCGGTCAAAAACTAGGTTAGTTCTCTAACATTGAAGGAAGAGCAGAACACTTCAATCAAGAATCAGGTAGAGCTTCCTCTTCCATTCTTATAGGTCAAGGGAGGATCACCTCAGTTAAGAACCAAGTAGAGTGCCCTGACACTTGCAAAAAAGTCACGAGTTGTTCACCTCGGTAAAGAAAAAAGTTGGCACTCTAACAATGAAGGAAAAGTTGAGCACCTCAGTCAAGAACTAGGTAGAGCTTCCTCTTCCACTGATACAAGTCAAGGGTAGATCACTATGGTTAAGAACCAGGTAGAGTGCCCTAACCCTTGCAAAAAAGTCACAAATTGTTCACCTCGGTCAAGAACCAGGTTGACACTCTGACATTTAAGGAAAAGATGAGCACCTAGATCAGGAACTAGGTAGATCTCCCTCTTCCACTATTATATGACACAGCTTATCAACTCAATTAAGAACCATGTAGACCACCCCAACACTTATAAAGCTTGCTTCTTAATAAACAACCAGAATGCACATGAAAAAATGCAATGGTTGAGCCTTGCAAATAAATTTTATTATAAATATTTTTATTGTTGGAACCCACAATGCTTTTATTATTACATAGCTCAATCTGTTAAAATAGTTATAAAAGCTTTAGGCACTTAGACACCTGTCTAGTGTTCATGTTATCAATCTCCTCTACCAGAGGTAATAGCTCGGCTTGAATCTTGATAATTTTCTACTAAAAATTGGTCATTATCTCAAGAGGGATCGAGTTCAACACGAGCATAGAATGTTC
>JAVHJT010000065.1:0-22500 GCA_033030585.1 Hippophae rhamnoides
TTCATATCAAAAGGAGCAAAAATAGTGTTAAAAAAGAAGAGTGATAACAATCATATTTAAGAGCAAAAAAGTGAGGGAGTGCATGGGTTATCTCATTTTATTTTACAGGTTTACAACATAAGTAAGGAAGGAGGAGAACCGAGTGGTTGACTAGAAATTCTATATCAAATCTATTCATGACCAATTGAAAAGAATCCATGCAAGGTTGCATGATTTAGAAATCCTCTTTAGGTTGTAAATTACACAAAAGAAGACATAGAAGACATGGGTTAGACAAAAAAGAAACTTATTCTAAAATGGAAGAGAGAGCAAGTGATGTGGACCATTTAAGTGACCAACCTCGGAACCCACGAACTCAAAAGAATAGAAATGATTGATTTACTAAGAATGTGTTGAAGATAATCATATTGGAACACTAAGAAAACAAAGTCTACAAAATCCAAAGCTTGAGACGCCACAAAGGATGATCACTCCCTTGATAAATCAAATTCAAGCATTCAATCAAGAACACAAGAAGACAAAACAAGAAGCTTTCTGAAATTTTCTTTTCCTTAATGATATTCGTTCTTTGCCTTCAAATTACATAACTCTTCTTCTTTATAAGCAAGAAACCCTAAAAGAAAAAATCGTAGTTGGAATGGGCCTAACCAAACCTTAAAAAATAAAAGACTAAATCATTTCAAAATAAAAAGCTTACAATTCACAAAAATAAAAATTGTTAAACATAAAAGATCCATAATTAACTAGAACAAAAATTTCTAAAGATAAAAGGCCCACACTTTAGGTGATCAGCCTAGGAACCAACTAACTGAAAGGATTAGAAACAATTGATTTACTAAGAATGTATTGAAGATTTTCAAATTAGATAATATAGATTGAGGTGAAAATCAAATTAATGTTTCCAAGATCAATTTGATGCTTTGAAATATTCACAAGATCTTTTGCTAGGAATTTGTGGTCTAATGACTAGGGATAGATTTGTAAGATCAAGTTGGGTGTAAAGGTTACTTTAGGAAACAATTTTTGTGTTAATTAATTTTAAGCCTTTTATCTTTACTAATTTCTGTTTTAGTTAATTATAGACCATTTATGTTTAGTAATTTTTATTTTAGTGAATTGAAGACTTTTATTTTGAAGTCTTTTTAGTCTTTATTTTTTAAGGTTGGATTATGCCTAATACAAAACTAAATGGGCCTATCTATCTAGGGTTTTCTCTCTTAGGATTTCTTTCTTATGTAGAAAAAAGTTATGTAATTTGGAGGTAAGACATTAATTCATTAATGAAAAGAAAATTTCAAAAATCTCCTTGCTTTGCCTTATTGTTATGTTCTTGATTAAATTTTGAATCTGACTTATCAAAGGAAGTGATCATCCTTTGTGGTGTCTCAAGCTTTAGGTTGTAAGGACTTTGTTTCCTTAGAGTTATAATTTGATCATCTTCAAAAAGTTCTTAGCAAATCAATCATTTCCATTCCTTTGAGTTCATGTGATATGAACCAAGGGATAGGATCTAGCTAATTTCAGATTATATAGCAAAGGGTTTCTCCACAAGTCAATGGATATTACTCACCATTTTTCTGAGGAGAAAAGACGCCACAATGAGCTGCTATTTCCTTGATAAGTCTAGCACAAATGACACCCTAACAAGTATGGATATTACTCACCACAAATGCTTGGATGCTAAACAACGCCACAAAGGTTGCCAATCCCTTGATAAGTTGCTTGAAGAGGAACAAAGAGCAAGAATGAGCTCTCAAATGATCTGAATATTCAAACTTCATTCAAAATTATGTTTTACAGCAGCTGAGCTGCTCTTAATAGGATACCAACCAACCCTAAGCTCTACTAAATCATAGCCCTTGATCTCATCCAAGGGTCAAAATAAACACAGCCAAAAAGCAGAAAAGCTAGCAGAAAATATTGACCAAAACATGGACAAAAATGGGGCAGCTGACCACAAAGGAATCCTATAAAATATTACATCTTAACCCTTGATTTCATCCAAGGGTTACAAAGAAAGCTGCCCAAAAAGAGTCCAAATGGCACATGGAAATTGCAGCAAAATATGGAGCAGCTGAGAACAAAAGAAAACCCTATAAAATATTACATCTTAATCCTTGTTTCCACTAAGGGCTGAAAATGAAGCTGCCCAAAAAAGTCCAAATGGCACAACAAAGTGCCTAATTTTATTTTGGCAATTTTGCCCTAATTTCCATCCTAGGATTGTCCCAATCCTTGCACTCCCAATTTAGGTCCCCTTGATTATGCATGACCTCTTGAATGAGCCCATTTAAATCCTTTTTGAGTTGTGCCTTCCTAGACCTTGTGATTGGTCCACTTGGAATTTGTAGAGCTCGATTATTCTCATCATTCCCCCTCTCTTCAAGAGGATTCGTCCTCGAATCATCACCTGTGTAATCAAAAGGAGAAAGATCAGTGACATTAGAAGAGGTACTAACATTATACACACCAGGAAGATCAATTTTGTAGGCATTGTCATTGATTTGCTCAATCACTTGGAAAGGTCCATCTCCCCGAGGTGGGAACTTGGACCGTCTTTTTTCAGGAAACCGTTCCTTCCTCATATGCACCCAAACCCAATCACCAGGCTCAAAAATGACTTTTTGCCTCCCTTTGTTGGCTCTGTAAGCATAATCCTTATTTCTCTTCTCAAATTGCTCACGAATGCTTTCATGGAGCTTCTTCACCGTTTCAGCCTTCCTAGCACCATCTAGGTTAGTTTTCTCTGAAATAGGAATAGGTAATAAGTCCAAAGGAGAATGATCAGTACTTGAATGCACACTCCGGTTATAAGCAAATTCAACAAAAGGTAAACAATCCTTCCAATTTTCAAATTCCTTTTTATTACCGCCCTAAGCAACGTGGACAGAGTCCTATTGACTACCTCGGTTCCCATCCGTTTGAGGGTGACAAGTAGTCGAAAATAAGAGTTTAGTGCCCAATTTAGCCCAAAGAGTTTTCCAAAAATAACTAAGGAATTTAACATCTCTATCAGACACAATGCTCCTAGGAACTCCATGAATCGTAACAACCTCCCTAAAGAACAACTCTGCTACATTAGTGGCATCATCGGTTTTATGACATGCTATAAAGTGTGCCATTTTAGAAAACCTATCTATAACCACAAAAATGGAGTCTCTACCCTTCTTAGACCTAGGTAACCCTAAAACAAAATCCATGGAAATATCTACCCAAGGTGTGCTTGGTACGGGCAAGGGAGTATACAGTCCTTGTGGTAGGACTTTGGATTTGGCTTTCTTACAAGTGATACATCTAGAACATATTCTCCCTACATCCTTCCTTATTGTTGGCCAATAAAAATGCTCACGCAAAACATCTAAAGTCTTCTTAATTCCAAAATGCCCCATTAATCCCCCCCCCCTCATGGGCCTCCTTAATTAACAACTCACGCATGGAACATTTGGGTATACACAATTGATTTTCTTTGAATAAATACCCATCTAATTTATAAAACTTTTCAGAAGAAGTTTTTCCATATGCATGGAAAATAGAAGAAGTCATCATTATTAGCATACATTTCCTTAACATATTCAAATCCTAGCAATCTAGCATTTAAAGTTGAGAATAAGGCATACCTCCGTGATAAAGCATCGGCTACAACATTCTCCTTACCTCTCTTATATTGAACAATATAAGGAAAAGTCTCAATGAATTCCATCCATCTAGCATGCCTCCTATTCAATTTACCTTGGCGCTTCAGATGTTTTAGAGATTCATGATCGGTGTGGATGACAAATTCTCTTGGCCAAAGGTAATGTTGCCATGTCTCGAAGGTCCTAACCAAGGCATATAGCTCCTTGTCATACGTTGGATAATTAAGGGCTACTCCATGAAGTTTCTCGCTGAAATAAGCGATAGGTCACCGTTCCTGCATCAAAACAGCTCCTATACCTACTCCTGATGCATCACACTCAACTTCAAAAGTTTTAGAAAAATCAGGTAAAGATAAAACAGGTGCAGAACACAAACTATCCTTCAATGCTTTAAAGGCTCTCTCCTGATTCTCGCCCCATTTGAAACGAATAGACTTTTTAATGACCTCAGTTAGAGGCGTAGCTAGTGTACTAAAATCTTTGACAAACCTTCGATAAAAACTAGCTAAGCCATGAAAAATTCTAACCTCGGTTACAGATTTAGGTGTGGGCCATTCTCGAATAGCCTTACCCTTTTCCTCATCTACCTCTACCCCCTTAGAACTAACAACAAAACCAAGAAAAACTAACTTGTCCATGCAAACAACACACTTTTTCAAGTTCACATACAATTGTTCTTTTCTCAAAATTTCAAGCACATACCTAAGATGTAAGACGTGTTCTTCAAGATTTTTACTGTAAATGAGAATATCATCAAAATAGACAACAACAAATTTTCCAATAAATGCATGCAGAACATGATTCATAAGCCTCATAAAAGTGCTAGGTGCATTTGTTAAACCAATGGGCATGACTAACCACTCATACAATCCATGCTTAGTTTTAAAAGAGGTTTTCCATTCATTCCCCTCTTTCACCTTAATTTGATGATATCCATTTCTCAAATCAATTTTTGAAAAAATGCAAGAACTATGCAACTCATCTAACTTGTCATCTTGTCTAGGGATAGGCTGTCAATGTTTTACCGTAATGTTGTTCATGGCTCTTCAATCAACACACATCCTATTTGATGCATCCTTCTTGGGCACAAGTAGTAGGTGAACGACACATGGACTTAGGCTCTATCTCATTTTACCTTTGATCAAGTACTCTTCAACCTACCTTTGAATCTCCCTAGTGTCTTCGGGGTTGGTCCTATAGGCGGGTGCATTGGAAGTGAAGCCCCCAGTATGAAGTCAATTTGATGCTCAATCCCCCTAATTGGTGGCACCCATATGGAATCTCTTCGGGGAACACGTCTTCAAATTCCTCCAAAAGAGAAATAGTGGTACTAGGCAAAGATTGGTTAAGATCCTTAATAGAAAAATTTGTTCCTTGTACAAAAGTACAAGTATGGGCTGTTTTGAATAAAAAGCCCTCTTGACCTCACTTGCCTTAGCATAAAAACTCACATTTTTTTCTCTAGTATTTTTCCACTCTCCTCTCCTTTTTCTTCACTCTTTTTTTTCTTTCACTCTTTTTTTCTTTTTCATTTTTCTCTTTTTTGTCTTTTTCCCTAGCCATCCTCAATTGATCTTCAAAGACTTGCTTGGGTGAAAGGGATACAAGTGTGATGTTTCTACCATTCTTCGCAAAAGAATACTTGTTTCTATATCCGTCATGTGTAACCCTCCTATCATATTGCTAAGGCCTACCTAGCAAGATGTGTCCGGCTTGCATGGGTACCACATCACACATCACCACATCCTTGTACTTTCCAATGGAGAAGCTCACTAATACTTGCTTATTAACCTTCACTTCCCCACTATCATTTAACCATTGCAACTTGTAAGGCTTAGGGTGTTCAAACGTAGGCAACCCTAATTTCAAACTAAGGTAGTACTAGCCACATTGGTGCAACTTCCCCCATCTATGATAACACTACACACTTTGTTACTCACATGACATCTTGTGTGAAAGATGTTATCTCTTTGTTGTTCAAGGTCATCCTCCTTGACTTGAGTGCTCAAAGATCGCCTTATTACAAGTGCTTCCCCTGCAGATTTCATCTCATCTTCTTCACTTTCATTATCGGTACCAACCTCTCCACTCGCTAAGGTGATCATTGCCTTCTTGTTGGGATATTGAGAGGCTATATGACCATTACCAAGACACCGAAAACACTTAAAGTCACGATTACAAGTTAGGGTGTCGATTTTACCTTTGTCCTTGCTATCCCCCATCTCTTTGGTTTTGTAAGGCTCAAATCTTGCTTTGGATGTAGCTATTTCATCTTTTTCTCATTGGACTTCCAATGATTAGTAAGGTTTGGTTTTTGAGTAATAGGACTAGACCTTAATGGTTGGGATCGAAAACTCCGTTTCTTTAATTGCCTTTCCACCTTGATTGCCATGTGGACCATGTTCTCCATCTCCACATAATGATGAAGTTCCACAATGTTGGCAATTTTCGGATTCAACCCACTAAGAAACCTAGCCATGGTTGCCTCTCTATATTCCTCGACGTTAGCTCTTGTCATAGCCACTTCCATTTCCTTGTAGTACTCATCAACACATTTATATCCTTGAGTCAATCTTTGTAAGCATTGGTGTAACTCTCTATAGTAGTAGCTAGGCACAAACCTCTTTCTCATGATAGCCTTCATGTCCTCCCAATTATCTATGGGCCTTTCACGGTTTCTCCTCCTACTAATGACCAATTGATCCCACCAATTTAATGCATAGTCAGAAAACTCAATTACAGCAAGTTTTAATTTTTTTCTGTGGAGTAGTTGTGACATTCAAAAATATGCTCCACTTTCTTCTCCCACTCCAAACGGGTCATTCTTTCCCTGGAATTGTGGTATCTTCATTTTTATACTACTTAAATCTCTATCAACTCCATCTTGAGCTCTAGGTGAGGGTCTCTACATACATCCTCTACCATTTCTTCCTCCTCTATTCCCATTTCTTCCTCCTGTAGGCATTCTTTCTTCTTCTTCCTCTATATCAACCCCAACATGAGTTTGCCTATTAACCCTCCTAACATTGGGTGGAGGTGTTTCTCGTTGTAAAGTTGCTAAGGAATTTTCTTGCCTTTCCAATCTTTCATTCATATCAACTACCAAGTTGTTCATCCTTTCAAAAGATTGTTGCAGCGCCCTCATCATGAACATCATATCCGGTCTTCCTTCGGGACTACTGTTTGACATTTTTTTTTGCAATTCTACACAACAATAGGTTAGTGTAATAAAATAGAACTAATGTAAATTGACACAATACCTCACGTGTTTAGCGCTCGGATTGATCGCTCAAACCCTCTTAGTTCCTAATCAAAGCAACGAAATCCAGGAATTCCAACCAATTTGTAGAATTATCAAGCACCAAGAAAAAATATAGTTCACAATATCCCACTTGTTAAAGCACAAAGGAAACTAACTAAAAGTGTTTAGAGTAGTAAGCACAAGGAAAAACAATAGATCAAGACGATTGGAAAACAACAATTTTTCCGAAGGAACTAAGCACATAATGGGAGATTTATAATCAAAGTGTGAAATTCTTGAAACTATGAGTTCTAATACTCACTAGAAATTAGCAAATGTATTTGGCCTCTTTTTTTCTGTCCTTTTTTTCAATTAATTCTGGCCACTTTTTTTTTTTTTTTTTGTGGAACAAGTATGCTAATAACTCAAGAGTCAATCAATACAATACTTTCAATATGAGTTTGAGGAATTTTTAAGATAGGTAAAATAGCACATAAATTACGACATGAAGGGAAATACTAGAAAACAACCAAAAACTGCACAATATTTCAGATTTTGTAGAATAACCAAGGAAAATGCAGAATATGAAAGAAAATTTCAGAATACTTTCACAAACAACAGGATATGCAAGGTTACTACTGAAAAACTTTGGACACAATAGAATTTGAAAAGAAAATGCAGAAAAAAACGTGGAATAAAAAGAAGAGCAATATTTTTAGGGTATGGAGAATAAATTTCAGCAAGAACACAGCAGAATGATATGTTTTTTATCGTTTTTTTTATGTGTCAGATTTACTACAAGAACACAAGAACAAGAACAAATATAAAGGATAGGAATCTAAAAATTAGCACCAAAAAGCTCTGATACCAAATGATATGAACCAAGGGGATAGGATCTAGCTAATTTCAGATTATATAGCAAAGGGTTTCTCCACAAATCAATGAATATTACTCAAAGATTTTTCTGAGGAGAAAAGACGCCACAAGGAGCTGCTATTTCCTTGATAAGTCTAGCACAAATGACACCCTAACAAGTATGGATATTACTCACCACAAATGCTTGGATGCTAAACAACGCCACAAAGGTTGCCAATCCCTTGATAAGTTGCTTAAAGAGGAACAAAGAGCAAGAATGAGCTCTCAAATGATCTGAATATTCAAACTTCATTCAAAATTATGTTTTACAGCAGCTGAGCTGCTCTTAATAGGATACAAACCAACCCTAAGCTCTACTAAATCATAGCCCTTGATCTCATCCAAGGGTTCAAAATAAACACAACCAAAAAGCAGAAAAGCTAGTAGAAAATATTGACCAAAACATGGAAAAAAATGGGGCAGCTGACCACAAAGGAATCCTATAAAATATTACATCTTAACCCTTGATTTCATCCAAGGGTTGCAAAGAAAGCTGCCCAAAAAGAGTCCAAATGGCACATGGAAATTGGAGCAAAATATTGAGCAGCTGAGAACAAAAGAAAACCCTATAAAATATTACATCTTAACCCTTGTTTCCATCTAAGGACTGAAAATGAAGCTGCCCAAAAAAGTTCAAATGGCACAACAATGTGCCTAATTTTATTTTTCCAATTTTTCCCTAATTTCAATCCTAGGATTGTCCCATTCCTTGCACTCCCAATTTAGGTCCCCTTGATTATGCATGACCGCCCATTTAAAGCCTTTTTGAGTTGTGCCTTCCTAGACCTTGTGATTGGTCCACTTGGAATTTGTAGAGCTCGATTATTCTCATTATCATGGGTTCCTAGGTTGTTCGCCTTAAGGGTCCACCTCATTAGATCCTTAACGAAACAAAATCCTTCCAAACCTTGAGACACCACAAAGAATTATCACTCCCCTTGATAATTCGAATTCAAGCAATCAATCAATAACACAAGAAGACAAAGTAAGAAGCTTTCTGAAATTTTCTTTTAACTAATTATATTTGTTCTTGCCTCAAAATTATATAACTTTCTTCTTTATAAGTAAGAAAACTTAAAAGAAAAAACCCTAGATGGACTGGATCTAATGGCCTATTTAGTTATGGATTGGGCTTAATCCAACCTTAAAAAATAAAAGACTAAAAGACTTCAAAATAAAAATATTGAGAGGCTATATAACCATTACCATGACACAGAAAACACTTAAAGTCACGATTAGGAATTGGGATGTCAATTTTACCTTTGTCCTTGCTAGCCCCCATCTCTTTGGCTTTGTAAGGCTCAAATCTTGGTTTGGATGTAGCTACTTAATATTTTGTTTCATTGGACTTCCAAGGAATAGTAAGGTTTGGTTTTGGAGTAATGGGACTAGACCTTGATGGTTGGGACTGAAAACTCTGTTTCTTTAATTGGCTTTCCACCTTAATTGACATGTGGACCATGTCCTTCATCTCCACGTAATGATGAAGTTCCACAAAGTGTGCAATGTCCGAAATCAAACCACTAAGAAACCTAGCCATGGTGGCCTCTCTATCTTCCTCGACATTAGCTCTTACCATCACTACTTCCATTTCCTTGTAGTACTCATCAACGCATTTATATCCTTGAGTCAATCTTTGTAGGCATTAGTGTAACTCTCTATAGTAGTAGCTAGGAACAAACCTCTTTCTCATTAATAATCAGAAAACTCAATTACAAAGAGTTTTACTTTTTTCTCCGTGGAGTAGTTGTTGTGGCCTTCAAAAATGTGATCTATCTTCTTCTCCCACTCCAAATACAACTCCGTGTCATTCTTTCCTTGCAATTGTGGAATCTTCATTTTTATACTACTTAGATCTCTATCAACTGCTACTTGGGCTCTAGGTAGGGGTCTCCACATACTTCCTCTACCATTTCTTCCTCCTTTATACCCATTTCTTCCTCATCTAGGCATTCTTCCCAATCTTCTTCCTCTATATCATTCCCAACATGAGCTTCCCTATTAACCCTCCTAACATTGGGTGGATGTGTTTCAGTTGTATAGCTGCTAAAATGTTTTTTGCCTTTCCAATCTTACATTCATATCAACCATCAAGTTGTTCATCCTCTCACATGTTTAGCGCTTGGATTGATCGCTCACACACAATACCATCAAGTTGTTCAAATTCAACAATAGCTCACATGTTTAGCGCTTAGATTGATCGCTCAAACCATCTTACTTCCTTATCAAAGAAACCAAATCTAGGAATTCCAAACAATTTGTAGAATTATCAAACACCCAAAAAGTATTGTGTGAAATCTATTTGATATTCAATTCCTCCCAAAGGAGGTAATCCATGCGAAATCTATTCATGAAGTTTATCCTCAAATTCCTACAATAAAGATACAATGACTAATAAGAATTATCGAGCTCTAAAAATTACAAGTGGACCAATCACAAGATCTAGGAAGGCATAACTCGAAAAGGCTTTAAATGGGCTCATTCAAGAGGTCATACATAATCAAGGGGACCTAAATTGAGAGTGCAAGGATTGGGACAATCCTAGGATGGAAATTAGGGCAAAATTGGCAAAATAAAACTACGCACATTGTTGTGCCATTTGGACTTTTTTGGGCGGCTTCATTTTTAGCCCTCGGATGGAAATAAGGGTCTACGTAATATTTTATAGGGTTTCTTTTGTTCTCTGCTGCACCATATTTTGCTCCAATTTTGGAGGGCGATTTGGACTGATTTTGCGTAGCTTTCTTTTCAGCCGTTGGATGAAATCAAGGGTTATGATGGAATATTTTATAGGATTCCTTTGTGGTCAGCTGCCCCATTTTTTCCATGTTATGGTCAATGTTTTCTGCTACCTTTTGTGTTTTTTTGTTGTTTTTATTTTCAACCTTTGGATGAGATCAAGGGCTATGATGTAGTAGAGCTTAGGGTTGGTTTGTATCCTATTAAGAGCAACTCAGCTACTGTAAAATAAAATTTTGAATGAAGTTTGAATTTTTAGATCATTCTAGCTCATTCTAGCTCTTTGTTCCTCTTTAAGCAACTTACCAAGGGATTGGCAACCTTTGTTGCATTGTTTAGCATCCAAGCATTTGTGGTGAGTAATATCCATACTTGTTAGGGTGTCATTTATGCTAGACTTATCAAGGAAATAGCAGCTCCTTGTGGCGTCTTTTCCCCTCAGAAAAATGGTGAGTAATATCCTTTAATTTGTGGAGAAACCCTTCTGTTATATATTCTGAAATTAGCTAGGTCCTAACCCCTTGGTTCCTATCATTTAGTATCAGAGCTTTTGGTGCTAATTTTCATATTCCTATATTTTATATTTGTTCTTCTATGTATTTCTGATACATAAAAAAAACAAAAAACAATATCATTCTGCTGTGTTATTGCTGAAATTTATTCTCCAGACCCTAAAAATATTTCTCTTCTTTGTTTCCACGTTTTTTCTGTATTTTCCTTTCAAATTCTATTGTGTCCAAAGTTTTTCAGTAGTAACCTTGCATATCCTACTATTTCTGAAAGTATTCTGAATTTTCTTTTCATATTCTGCAGTTTCCTTTCAAACTCTGCTATTTCTGAATCTATTCTGCATTTTTCCTTGCTTATTTTGCAATATCAGATATATTTTGCAATATCAGATATGTTTTGCAATTTTTGGTTGTTTTCTAGTATTTCTGTGGTAGTTCCTGTAGAAATTTCATTTACCCTTTCTGTCGTAATTTATGTGCTCTTTTACCTATCTTAAAAATTCCTTAAACTCATATTGAAAGTATTGTATTGATTTACTCTCGAGTTATTAGTATATTTGTTCCAAAAAAAAAAGAATGGCCAGAATTAATTAAAAAAAAAAGACAGAAAAAAAGAGAGGCCAAATTGGATTTGTTAATTTCTAGTTAGTATTAGAAATCATAGTTTCCCACAAGATATCATGTGAGTAACAAAGTGTGTAGTGTTATCATAGATGGGGGAAGTTGCACCAGTGGCACTAGTACTACCTTCGTTGAGAAATTAGGGTTGCCTACATTTGAACACCCTAAGCCTTACAAATTGCAATGGTTAAATGATGGTGGGGAAGTGAAGGTTAATAAGCAAGTATTAGTGAGCTTCTCCACTGGAAAATACAAGGAAGAGGTGATGTGTGATGTGGTACCCATGCAAGTTGGACACATCTTGCTAGGTAGGCCTTGGCAATATGATAGGAGGGTTACACATGACAGATATAAAAACAAGTATTCGTTTGTGAAGTTCAATTGAGGATGGTTAGGAGAAAAAAGCAAAAAGAGGAGAATGAAAAAGAAAAAAAGAGTGAAGAAAAAGGAGAGGGAGAGTGGAAGAATAATAGAGAAAAAAATGTAAATTTTTATGCTAAGGCAAGTGAGGTCAGGAGGGCTTTTTATTCAAAATAGCCCATACTTGCCCTTTTGTACAAGGAGGATAATTTTTCTCTTAATGATCTTAACTTGACCTTTGCATAGTACCGCTATTTCTCTTTTGCAGGTATTTGAGGACATGTTTCCTGAAGAGATTCCGGATGGGGTGCCACCAATTAGGGGGATTGAGCATGAAATTGACTTTATCCTAGAGGCTTCTCTTCCAAACCGACCCATCTATAGGATCAACCCCGAAGAAACTAAGGAGATTCAAAGACAGGTTGAAGATTACTTGATCAAAGGTCAAGTTAGGGAGAGCCTAAATCCATGTGTTGTTCCCGTGCTACTCGTTCCCAAGAAGGATAGATCAAGGGGTTAGGACCTAGCTAATTTCAGATTATATAGCAAAAGGGTTTCTTCACAAATTAATGGATATTACTCACCATTTTTCTGAGGGGAAAAGACACCACAAGGAGCTGCTATTTCCTTGAAAAGTCTAGCATAAATGACACCCTAACTAGTATGGATATTATGGATCCAACCAAATCAAAATTGGACCAATCATAAGGTCTAGGAAGACACAACTTGAGGAGGCTTTAAATTGACTCATTTTAGAGGTCATGCATAACCAAAGGACCCAAAATGGGAGTGCAACGATTGGGATAAGCCAAGCGTGGTAATTAGGGTAGTTCTCTCCGCAGCCCCATATTTTCTCCATGTTTTGTTGTGTCATTTGGACTGATATTGGGCAATTTTCCTTTCCGTGCTTGGATGAAATCAAGTGTTAAGATGTAATATTTTCATAGGATTCCTTTATAGTCAAATGCCTAATTTTTTTCCATGTTTTGGTCCATTTTTTCTGCCACCTTTTGTGCTTTTATTTTCCACCCTTAGATGAGATCAAGGGCTGTGATGTAATAGTGTTTAGGGTTTATTTGTATCCAATATAAATACTTAAGAGCAGTTAGCTGCTGGGAATTCACATTTTGAATGAAGTTTGATTTTTCATATCATTTGAGAGCTCATTCATGCTCTTTGTTCGTCTTTAAGCAAAGGGATTGACAAACTTTGTGGCATTGTTTAGCATCCAAGCATTTTTGGTGAGTAATATCCATACTTATTAGTGTGTCATTTATACTAGAATTATCAAGGAAATAGCACCTGCTTGTGGCATTTTTCCCCTCAGACGAGTCGAGGATGAATCCTCTTAAAGAGAGGGGGAATGATTAGAATCATCGAGCTCTACAAATCGAAATGGACCAATCACAAGGTATATGAGGGTATAAATCGAAGAGGCTTTAAATGGGCTCATTCAAGAGATCATGCATAACCAAGGGGACCCAAATTGGGATTGCAAGGATTGGGACAAGACTAGGATGGAAATTAGGGCAAAATTGGAAAAAAAAACTACGCATATTGCTGTACTATTTGGACTAGTTTGGGTAGCTTTCTTTTCCGCCCTTGGATGACCAAAAGGGTTAAGATGTAATATTTTATTTGGATCCTTTTATTTTCAGCTGCTCCAATTTTGTTGCACAATTTTCTCCATTTTTACTGTGCCATTTGGAATGATTTTGGGTAGCTTTCTTTTCAACACTTGGATGAAAATCAAGGGTTAAGATGTTATATTTTCATAGGATTTCTTTGTAGTCAGCTGTCCCATTTTTCTCCATGTTTCATATCATTTGAGAGCTCATTCATGCTCTTTGTTCGTCTTTAAGCAAAGGGATTAACAAACTTTGTGGCATTGTTTAGCATCCAAGCATTTTTGGTGAGTAATATCCATACTTATTAGTGTGTCATTTATACTAGAATTATCAAGGAAATAGCACCTGCTTGTGGCATTTTTCCCCTCAGACGAGTCGAGGACGAATCCTCTTAAAGAGAGGGGGAATGATTAGAATCATCGAGCTCTACAAATCGAAATGGACCAATCACAAGGTCTATGAGGGTATAAATCGAAGAGGCTTTAAATGGGCTCATTCAAGAGGTCATGCATAACCAAGGGGACCCAAATTGGGAGTGCAAGGATTGGGACAAGACTAGGATGGAAATTAGGGCAAAATTGGAAAAAACAACTACGCACATTGCTGTACTATTTGGACTAGTTTGGGTAGCTTTCTTTTCCGCCCTTGGATGACCAAAAGGGTTAAGATGTAATATTTTATTTGGATCCTTTTATTTTCAGCTGCTCCAATTTTGTTGCACAATTTTCTCCATTTTTACTGTGCCATTTGGAATGATTTTGGGTAGCTTTCTTTTCAACCCTTGGATAAAAATCAAGGGTTAAGATGTTATATTTTCATAGGATTTCTTTGTAGTCAGCTGTCCCATTTTTCTCCATGTTTCAAATCATTTGAGAGCTCATTCATGCTCTTTGTCTTTAATCAACTTATCAAGGGATTGGATACCTTTATGGTGTTGTTTAGCCACCAAGCATTTGTGGTGAGTAATATCTATACTTGGTAGGGTGTCATTTATGCTAGACTTATCAAGAATAGAGTACCTTCTTATGGCATCTTTCCCTTGAGACAAATGGTGAGTAATATCCATTGATTTGATAGCTACTAACCATAAAAATGGTTGCATGCGCAGCAATACCAACTAAGATCTGACCACTCTATACAATGATCTATTAAATCTTGTCGTTAGATATCGTGATGCAATCATATCACATCTCAACTGGGTATGTATATTTTTATGCTTTCATAGTTTTGGTTTGTATATTGATAATGATACTATGAGTGCTTTAGGTCATTTCCAAGATATATTTTTCGATACTACTATACAATTACAACCTATCTTTGCTTAATGGATACAAAACACCCATGCTTTAGCATTGTGCAATGGGTCCTAGTGCAACAACAAGAACTAGTTTGACTTGGGGAGATGGTGATTTAGTAGTAGTAGGCGGCAAGGTTGCTTCACTACCTATTCCATTAGGAACTACAGAATTTTTGGTACATCGCATTCATGCATTTATGATTCATGTAACCTTGTTGATACTTCTAAAAGGTGATCTATTTGCTTATAGCTCACATTTGATACAAGATAAAGAAAATCTTGGTTTTTTCTTCCCTTGTGATGAACCTGGAAGAAAGTGGGGGCGTGTCAAGTATCCACTTGGGATCATGTCTTCTTAGGACTATTCTGGATATATAATGCTATTTCAGTAATGCAATTAGATGTTCGGGGTAGTATAAGTGATCAAGGGGTGGTAACTCATATCACGGGAGGAAACTTTGCACAGAGTTCCATTACAATTAATGGGTGGGTTCACAATTTCTTATGGGCACAGGTATCACAGGTAATTCAGTCCTAAGGCTCTTCATTATCTGATATGGCCTTATTTCCTAGGTTTTCATTTGTATGGGCTTTTAGTCTAATGTTTCTATTCAGCGGGCGTGGTTGGCAAGAACTTATTGAGTCCATCGTTTAAGCTCATAATAAATTAAAAGTTTCTCCTGCTACCCAACCTAGAGCCTTGAGTATTGTCCAAGGACGCGCTGTAGGAGTAACCCATTACCTTCTGAATGGAATTGACATCACACGGGTGTTCTTCTTAGTAAGAATTATTGCAATATGATAATGGTTAAGAGGATTTGAAAGTCATTATGGCATTAAGATTTAATAGGTTTAGCCAAGTCTTAGCCCACAACCTGTCGTATTTGGTATGGTATTTGTATTGCATATGACTTCGAGATTCAGGATGATATTACTAGGGAATGTCTTTATCATAATATTTTTTCTTCTCATTTTGGTCAATTAGAAAGAATATTTCTATGGACTTCAGGAAATTTGTTTCATGTAGCAAGCAAGGACACTATGAGCCATGGGTACAAGATCCTTTACACATAAGACCCAATGCTCATGCAATTTTGATCCTCATTTTGATCAAACTACTTTGGGATCTTTTACTCGATGGGGTGCTCTTGGCCAAGTTAATATCCCTTATTATGGTCTTTATCAATGGATAGTACTCACCATTTATGAGAGGGGAAAGATGCCAAAAGAAGGTGCTAGTTCCTTGATAAGTCTAGCATAAATGACACCCTAACAAGTATGTATATTATTAACCATAAATGATTGCATGATAAACAACACCACAATGGTTGCCAATCCCTTGATAAGTTTCCTAAAGAGGAACAAAGAGCATGAATGAGCTCTCAAATGATCTCACAAATTAAATTTCATTCATAATGTGAAATTTCCATTAGCTCAACTCTTCTTAAGTATTTATAAACAAATAAACCCTAAGCTCAACTACATCATAGCCCTTGACCTTATCCAAGGGGTGAAAGTAAAAATCAACAAAAAACACAAAAGGTAGCAGAAAACATGGAGAAAAATAGGGTAGTTGAGAAATAGTACCTAACAATTCCAACAAAAAACTTAAGCATTCACTAGGGGGCACCAATATCCTATTATCTAGCACGGTCACCCTTAATTCTGGTTCAAAGCCCGACCAAGTTGCATAAATGGTACCCACCATGCGCCACACAAGTCAGACTAAATGACCATTGGATATTACCCATGAGGTTAACCATACCAATGGGCCCATGGATGCCGCTCCCCATGGTTGCATCATTCCCTCCTTTGTAAGGGTAGTTCATCCATGAACTTGTGCTCTTTTGGGACTCGAACATAAGACCAGGCTATGGTACCAAACTTGGAGACAATAACTAACCATTCCTTCCAAAACTTTAAGCTGTCAATAGGGACCCAATATCCTCTTATCTAGAACTATGACAATAACCAAAGTTCAAAGCCCACATCAATCACTAGGATGTTATCCACCATGCACCACACAAGTCAAACTAAATGACCTTTGGATGTTACCCAGCAAATGATATGAACCAAGGGTTAGGACCTAGCAAATTTTCAAGTTATATAGTAAAGGGTTTCTCCACAAATCAATGGATATTACTCAAGTTTTATTTGAGGGAAAACACGACACAAGGAGGTCATATTTCCTTGATAAGTCAAGCATAAATGATATCCTAACAAGTATGGATATTACTCACCACAAATTATCACCTGCTAAACAACACCACAAAGGTTTCCAATCCCTTCATAAGTCGCTTAAAGAGGACAAAAAGCATGAATGAGCTCTCAAATGATCTGACAAATCAAATTTCATTCAAAATCTGTAATTCCATGTAGTTGAGCTGCTCTTAAGTATTTAAAATATAGAAATAAACCATAAGCTCTACTACATCAGAGCCCTTGATCTCATTGAAGGTTTGAAAATAAAAACAGCCAAAAGGCACCAAAAGGTAGCAGAAAACATTGACCAAAACATGTAGAAAAATGGGGCAGCTCAGGAACAATAGCTAAGCATTCCAACCAAAAGCTTATGCTGTTAGTAGAGGGCGCCAATAGCCTCTAATCTAGAACCCTCACACTTCACCAGGTTCAAAGCCCCCACCAAGTCACAATGATGGTGCCCACCATGTGCGACACAAGTTAGACTAAATGACCCTTGTATGTTACCCACTAAGGTTAACCATAACATTCCAACCAAAACTTTAAGTTGGCAGTAGGGGATGCCAATATCCACTTATATAAAACTGGCACAATAACCCATGTTCAAAGCCCACACCAAGTCATATGGATGGTATCCACCATGGGTCACGAAATTAGAGTAAATGACCCTTTGATGCTTCTCATCATCGTTGCATCATTCTCTCCTTCCTAAACGAAGTTCATCCACAAAACTATGCACTTTCGAGATACAAATATGAGACCAAGCTTTGATACCAAACTTTGGAACCATAGCTAACCATTCCTATCAAAACATTAAGTTGTCAGTAGGGGGCACCAAATTCCTCTTACCTAGAAACGACACACTTAACCCAAGTTCAAAGCCTTTCTTTTTTTCAAAAGTTTTTGTAAAGTTCAGTAAAGACAATAAAGGAGCACAAGTCAATTTTTCCTGAAGGAGTTGGAATGAAATTTCTTGCTCTTGTTTGAACCTAACATTCTTTTTGATGACTTTGGTTATCGGTGCTCCTATGCTAAAATCTTTCACAAATCGCCGATAAAAGCAAACAAGTCCATGAAAACTTTGAACATTACTTAAAGTTTTTGGGTTGGGCCACTCCTGGATAGTTCGAATCGTTTCTTCTTCAACCTGAAATCCTTTTGCACTCAAAGATGAAACCCATCAACACAAGCTTATAGGTGCCAAATGTGCACTTCTTTTGGTTAGGAAATAGTTTCTCTCTCCTAAGCAATTCAAGAACAGATTGTAAATGTTTCAAATGATCTTCCAAATTTTTGCTATAAATGAGAAAATGATAAAAATAGACAACTACAAATTTTCCAATAAAAGCATTCAAAATATGGTTCATTAATCTTGTGAAAGTACTTGGAGAATTAGTTAAACCAAATGGCATGGCTAACCACTCATATAAACCATATATTTATCTTAAATGCATTTTTCCATTCATCACCTTCTTTCATCCTAATTGGGTGATATCCACTTTTCAAATCAAATTTAGAAAAGCCACAAGAGCAATGCAACTCATCTAACATATCAACTAAGCAGGAAATAGAGTGCCGATAATTTACCGTGATATTGTTGATTACTTAGCAGTCTACATACTTCCTCCATGTCCCATCCTTCTTAGGGACCAAAATTACTAGAACAACACGTGGACACATTCATTCTCTCATGTACCCATTTTCCAACAATTCACTTACATGTGTTCGTCTCCTCAGGATTACTTCTAGAGGTAGTCGGTTTGCAATGTTAGCACCAGGTACAAAATCAATTTGATGTTCAATACCTCGGATAAGAGGTAATCCATTTGGAATTTCCTCGAGAAAGGCATCCTCAAATTCCTGCAAGATAGAAACAATTGAACTAGGCAAAGCATCATCAAGTTGTTCAGTATTAAAAAAGGACTCATTGTGTAGAAGTACAATCAATGGCTAATTAATGAATATTTCTTTTTTAATTTCACTCGCTTTTTCATAAACATTTTTTTTTCTCTCTTCTTTGGTCTCAAAATTTTCAATCTCTCTTTCTTTTTCTTTCTGATTTTCTCTCAATTTCTTTTTATTACTCTCTTTGGCACGACTTTTTTTTTGTTCTCTCTCTTTTTTTCTTTCAATCTTTTCTTTACTCTCATTCTTTTCTTTAGACTCACTCTCCTTTTTCATTTTCACTCTTCTCTCATTATTTTCTTTAGTATCACTCTTCTTTTCATTTTCACTCTTCTCTTCTCTTTCATTCTTTTCTTTAGTCTCACTCTTCTTTTCATTTTCACTCATCTCTTTTCTATCTTTATTTTGTTTGGTCGCACTTTCCTTTTCATTTTCACTATTTTCTTTTCCTATAACTATATTCATTTGATCTTCAAAGACTTGCTTGGGTGAAAGGGGGACAAGTGTGATGTTTCTACCATCCTTCACAAAAGAGTACTTGTTTCTATATCCATCATGTGTAACCCTCCGATCATATTCCCAAGGCGTACCTAGCAGGATGTGCCCGGCTTGCATGTGTACCACATCACACATCACCTCATCTTTATACTTTCTAATGGAAAAGCTCACTAACACTTGCTTATCAACCTTCACTTCCCCACTATCATTTAGCCATTGCAACTTGTAAGGCTTAGGGTGTTTGAATGTAGACAACCCTAATTTCTCAACTAAGGTAGTACTAGCCATATTGGTGCAACTTCCCCCATCTATGATAAGACTACACACCTTGTTTCTCACATGACACCTTGTGTGAAAGATATTATATCTTTGTTGTTCAATATCTACCCCTTTGACTTGAAAACTCAAAGACCGGCTTGTTACAAGTGCTTGCCTATTAACCTCCCTAACATTTTATTGAGGTGTTTCTCATTTCAAAGCTGCCAAGGCATTTTCTTTCATTTCCAATCTTTCATTCATATCGACCATCAAGTTGTTCATCGTCTCAAAAGACTGTTTAAGTGCCCTCATCTTGAACACCATATCCGGTCTTCCTTCAGGACTACCACTGTTGGACATTTTTTTTTTGCAATTCTATACAATAAGAGATTAATGTAATTAAATAGAACTAATGAAAATTCAATCAATACCACACGTGTTTAGCGCCCAGATTGATCGCTCAAACCCTCTTTGTTCCAAATCAAAGCAACCAAATCTAGGATTTCCAAAAAATTTGTAGAATTATCAAACACCCAAAAAGGTAGTTCACAATATCACACTTGTTAAAGCACAAAGGAAACTAACTCAAAGTGTTTTTTATCTTAGACTAGAATAATTAATCACATGGGAAATCAAAAGATTAACAATATTGGAAGAACAATAATTTCCTCAAAGAACCCATTTATGATAATAGGGAAAGCTTTTTGGAATTTTGAGTTCAAACACTCACTAGAAATTAGCTTATATAATTTGGCCTCTTTTCTTTATTTTTTTTGTTGGTATAAATTCTGGCCACTCTTTTTTCTATCTTTTTTTTGAAACAAATATGCTAATAACTCAAGAGTAAATCAATAAAACACTTTCAATATTAGTTTAAGGAATTTTTAAGATACGTAAAATTGCACATAAATTACGACACAAAGGGGAAATGGAATTTCTACAAGAACTACCACATAAATACTAGAAAACAACCAAAAACTGCAAACAATATCAGATATTGCAGAATAAGCAAGGAAAAATGCAGAATAGTTTCAGAAATAGCAGAATTTGTAAGGAAAATGGAGAATATGAAAGGAAAATTCCGAATACATTCAGAAAACAGCAGGAATATGCAAGGTTACTACTGAAAATCTTTGGACACAATAGAATTTGCAAGGATGATAATCTTTGTGGTTGTTGATAGGTTTAGTGAAATGGCACATTTTGTTGCATGTTCTAAAACCAATAATGCAACACATATTGTTGATTTTCTTACCCTTATTAAGGAAGGAAAAACAAGGCGATTTTGGCTAAGTGAGGGACTACTCTACACCAAATAAAATCGCATCTTTGTGCCAAAATGGGGAAGCTTAAGGAGGCAGCTTATCAAGGAGTGCCCCGATGCACTATGGGCTGGACACCTAGTAATGAATTGCACCCTTGCTTTGATCAAGTTAATTTACTACTGCCTATCCTTAAGAGACCATGGGAGAGTGTCTCTATGGACTTCATCACCTGCTTGCCAAAATCAGAAGGCTTTGGTAGCATCATTATAGTGATTGATCACTTCAGCAAGAATGCAACATTCATACTTGCATCAACGTATTGCATGACAGATGGGACGACATTGTTGTTCCTCAAACATGTATTGAAGCATTGGGGAATTCCATTCAATATGGTGAGTGATCGAGACCCACGATTTACTGGCAAGTTTTGGACGGAATTGTTCAAGTTGTTGGGATCAGACTTGAACTTCTCCACAAGCTTTCATCCACAAAGCGATGGACAAACGGAACGTGCCAACGCATTTCTGGAGCATTATCTTAGGCACTTTATTAGTGCCAATCAACATGATTGGGCTAAGTTGCTGGATGTAGCCCAATTCTCTTATAACTTACAAAGGAACGAGTCCACCACGAAGAGTCGCTTTGAGATCATCATGGGGCAGCAACCCATGACTCCTTATGCTTTGGACACAAGCTATGAAGGGAAGAGTCTAGCTGCCTTTAAATTTGCCAAAGCATGGCATGAGCAAGCGGAGTTAGCTTGAGCCTATTTAAACAAGAAGTCTAAGAAGAAGAAGAAGTGGGCTGACAAGAAAAGGAGGACGGTGGAATTTCAGGAAGGAGATTTGGTCCTTGTTAAATTATGATTGCGAAGTGGACTCACGTAAGCATGTTGAAGCCTTTATCATGGAGACAAGGAATACATAAGTCGGGGAGAATCAAAGAGGGCACCTACCGCAGTAGTAACCTCCTATGATAGAGAAGTGCACTCTATCTTGGCAGACTGCCTAATCCGACGAAGGGGTGTACCAAGTTATCAGGAATACTTGGTCAAGTGGAAGAATGGCTCGGATATAGAGGCAAGCTGGGATCCTGAATATTCTTTGTGGAAATTCAAAGATGACATAGAGAGGTTCAAGCTTGAAGGTGCGACAAGGGCATCGCAAACTTGAGTGAGGGAGGGTGTTACATCCCGCTCAAATTCTCCCTCAAAATCCAAATAAATGGTAGTTGCCTAAAGGATCTAGAATCTTCTACATGAGAAATTTGTAGAGTGACCTAGAGATATCTAGAAAGAACTAGAGTTGGATGCACTCAACTCAAGCCTTCAAGACCCTAGAATGTTCTAGAGTACGCTAAAAGGTTCTGGAATATTCTAGAACATGCCAGATGGTTCATGTATGATGTGGAATTCTCAAGAAGCTTAC
>JAVHJT010000065.1:30000-124929 GCA_033030585.1 Hippophae rhamnoides
ACCCAGTCAATTCTGTTCCACTTAATCCCTGTTTCATGGCCACATATCTTTCCGGCTAAGGAATGGGAAACCTTTCTCTTGTTACATGAATCCAATTTTCATTTCATCCGGGAAAAGCCATCTTTTTCTCAACAATGTCTTTGTCATTTGATCCAATAGCGTTCCGTTAGATAGGAACAGCTTTGATAAATACTGATAACTCTCGGATGGAGTATTAGAACGGAAAAATCCATTAGATAATGAACTATTGGTTCTAAGCCATCTCTGGCGAGGAATCAACAATTCGAAGTACTTTTCTTGCGTATTCTTGATAAACCAGCGTTTATATAGAGATGTAGGAAGATCTGTTTGGAAAGTAAGAAGCCCCTTTGACATCTCTTCATCTGCAAAGAATTCTCGATGTGAAAACACAGAGACAAAGGGCTGATCTTTGAATAGGAAAAAGAGGGGATCTGCGGGGTCCCAAATGAATTGACTTATTCGAAAAAAGCCTTGTTCTTTGGAGGATCTATCTCGTGTCTGGTACTGCATGGTTCCACTCTGCAAGAATTCCGAACCATTCTCTTGAAGCCCACCCTCTTCATCATAAATGATCCGCCTGCCCCGAAATGACCTGGCCCAATAGGGAAATCCCAATTCATTGGGCCTTTCGATCCAATCAAATAGAAAGCCCAAAGGGCGCCATATTCTAGGAGCCCAAACTATGTGATTGAATAAATCCTCCTCTATCCGTTGCGGGTCGAGGACTCCTTCCCCTTCTTCAAACTCCGATTCGTATTGTTCATAGAGAAATCTCTGATCAACGATAGAACAAGACCCATTTTGCATGATATCTAAGGGATTCCTTGGTTCGGGCCGAAGAAGCAATGTCGCTCGATCATTATCAAACTGGCTGCAATCTTTTTCTGTCCGTGAGGATCCCACCAGAACGCCTTCTACTTCTAATAGGCCATGAACTAGATCAGAATCATTCTCAATGAGTCCATAAGAAGTGATCCCATTTTTTTCATCGAGTCCGGGTAGAGACGAAAGGTCTTGAGCGACCGATCCGGCAGAACAACTCAAAAGATAAAGAAGTATCGTTAATTTCTTCATGCTCGTTCCAAGTTCGAAGTACCATTTGTACAAATAAGAATCCCTTTCGTTACCGTTACATGATTTCTTCTTCATATAGATAGATATAGGATCTATGGAGCAATTACTTAGAAGTACATTTTGTGCAACAGCCCTTCCTATCTGATAGAAAAGGATCCCATGGTCCTGAACCGATCTTACCTGGGATCGCAAATCCCAAGTTTGTCTATGAAGAGCAGATCTAATTATATTAGTGTCTATAATTGATTTATTCTGTGTAATACTAATCGATAGGGCCTCATTGGTAAGTGCTACAAGATCTCGTACATTGGAACCCATGGTTATGGAGGTTATGGACCCGAATCCATTAGTATGGAACATTTTCTTTTCCAAGTGAAATCCCCTAGTATATGAAAGAGTGAAAAAGTGCTTTCGTTGTTGTGGAATAAGAAGCCTTCGTATCTTAATGCATGTATTTAATTTATTCGGAGCTATTAGAGCGGGATCCACTTTTTGGGGAATATGAGTCGAAGCAATAACAAGAATATTTCTAGTGGAACATCTTTCACAATCCCTGGAGAGATAGTTCACTAATAGACCGAGGGATAAGTAATTCGACTCATTCACATCCAGATCATGAATGTTTGGAATCCATATTATGCAAGGAGACATTGCTTTTGCTAATTCGAATTGAAGGGTGATATAAAATCGGTCCATTTCCGGCATCATATCCATAGTTGGCGCATTCATCATAGTTAGAAGAAAAAGCTCCGTATCAAGGTCACGGTCGATATCGTCACTATCATCAATATCGTTACTATCATCAATATCGTCACTATCATCAATAAGAAAACCCTTGTTATCCAGGAACTTGTTCAGAAATACTGTAATGAAAGGAACATAGGAGTTTGTCGCTAGGTATTTGACCAAATAGGATCGTCCAGTTCCTATAGAACCTATCACTAAAATACCCCTAGAGAGGGATAGGGCTAAGCGGAGCGAAAAGGGTTTTCCATGAGATGGGAAATGAAAACTATTAGCTCCGCAGGGGGTTTGTGAATAAGTGATTGTCTGATAATGAGCAAGGAATATCCGCCTTTCTGCTAAACAGGATGTATTGAACTCATAATTCATTAGATACTTTTTATGAATGTCAACTAAGTATCGTAAGGAAATTGCTCCTGGTTGTTCAATCATTTGATAACCAGAGTCATTTTTTGATAAATGATCACTGTGAGTCAGACTCAATAGAATTTGATCAATCCCCTTTTCTGTCGTTAAGGTGGAGAACTGAACCAAGAATTCTCTTTCTTTATCATCAATCGAATCACTGTTCGAGACCCAGGATTCTATTTTATCATCAATCCAATCACCGTTCACGTTTTTCTTTTTCTTATCAATGAATAGATCTCTTTACTTGTATGACTTAGATGTCTCGTATTTCTCGAAAAAGCGATTCGATTGATGGGATTGGGTATGATACTTATGAAATTGACGATATCGATGAGATTGATATTCAAATCTTTCTTCTTAGAATGTATTGATTTGACCCCATAAGCGGGACCACCACCCCACAGCATGTTGCCGCCAGAAGCAGAACCCCGTATTTCTTCTAGAGAATCTCCTAATTGTTCCAGAGCAACTAGAAAGATATTCTTTAACCAGAAAGAATTAAGTTCAGATGTAGGATACCTATCCAGAAGTTTTCGCAACTCAATCATGTATGATGGAATCATCAAAGATTTGACCCTTTCGAACTCTGTCTGTAACTCACTATAGGCTCGAGAAACAAAGAGAAGATGTGTACGAACGAGATATCCAGCAAGAAGAAGAAGGAAAAGGATTGAATAGAGGAACTCCCGAACATTTGGCGATCTCAGATGTGTCGATATCCATGGTGACTCATTATTTCGATGAATCATTTCTTCGGACAGAAGAAGATTATGTAAACACTTACTCGAAATCTCACTTATCAGATTCCATTGTGTCTTCCACAATTTTTTCTGAAGAATTCGCCATGATATATCTGATCCATGCATAATATCATGAAAAATGGATACCCATTTTTGGCTGCTACTTAGTATAGACAATAGGTCTGAAAAAGTATCTAAAAATATCCAATTTAGATATTTGTATCCTGTCGAAGTAAGGAACCATGGCATATATGTTTGGAAGATATTCCATTTTGAGAGAGTTGAAAAAGCACTATCTCGTTGAAAGGTTCTATACATCTGCCCTTTCTCAAGGCATTTCTTTAGACAAAGACCCCGTTTTTTCCTCTTTTCGGATGGTAAATATTTCTCAGAACATAGAGTGTGAATCAAACCCATGTTTGAATTGAAATTGAGATACTGATGCAAGTTCTTCCCTTCTGAATCAGACAGATTCATATCTGAAAGAGGTTGACAATTAGTTCTTTCAAAATTGACTATTTGTCCCTCTGTTAGAAGTGTTCCAGAAATGTCTGCGATCGAGTAAATAGCTCTACGAACGAATGGATCGGATCGAATTGGAAAATGCAAAGATTTGTACAAGTTATACCTTTCGTCACCATTTTGTGGAAAATCGTTAGGTATGAATATGTTAGACATCTGTAACTCGATTGGTGAAATAGTATCTCTCCCCCCAAAAGCATGTTTTTTTTACCGCCGCGCAAAGAAAATATATTGTTGCGAATGAACAAGATATTGAGGAATTGTCCATACGTAAAATCATAATTCTTAATACGGGCCTTTTCCACATAAAAAGGGAATCCTTTGTTACAATAGAAGCAGAAGTGATGTGGATTATTCAAGAATCGAAGTCGATTTTCTTTATAAATAGAAGATATCAATGAACTTCTATGAAATGGTTTAACGGGATTCAGACAATTGTCTTGATCGTGGGATATCATTGAGAAATAGGAATCCGTGTTATCAAAAGATTTCCTGCGATTATTTCTAGTATGGAATGAGTCAATCATCCTGATATGAACCAAGGGGATAGGATCTAGCTAATTTCAGATTATATAGCAAAGGGTTTCTCCACAATCAATGGATATTACTCACCATTTTTCTGAAGAGAAAAGACGCCACAAGGAGCTGCTATTTCCTTGATAAGTCTAGCACAAATGACACCCTAACAAGTATGGATATTACTCACCACAAATGCTTGGATGCTAAACAACGCCACAAAGGTTGCCAATCCCTTGATAAGTTGCTTGAAGAGGAACAAAGAGCAAGAATGAGCTCTCAAATGATCTGAATATTCAAACTTCATTCAAAATTATCTTTTACAGCAGCTGAGCTGCTCTTAATAGGATACAAACCAACCCTAAGCTCTACTAAATCATAGCCCTTGATCTCATCCAAGTGTTCAAAATAAACACAGCCAAAAAGCAGAAAAGCTAGCAGAAAACATTGACCAAAATACATGGAAAAAATGGGGCAGCTGACCACAAAGGAATCCTATAAAATATTACATCTTAACCCTTGATTTCATCCAAGGGTTGCAAAGAAAGGTGCCCAAAAAGAGTCCAAATGGCACATGGAAATTGGAGCAAAATATGGAGCAGCTGAGAACAAAAGAAAACTCTATAAAATATTACATCTTAACCCTTGTTTCCATCTAAGGGCTGAAAATGAAGCTGCCCAAAAAAGTCCAAATGGCACAACAATGTGCCTAGTTTTATTTTGCCAATTTTGCCCTAATTTCCATCCTAGGATTGTCCCAATCCTTGCACTCCCAATTTAGGTCCCCTTGATTATGCATGACCTCTTGAATGAGCCCATTTAAAGCCTTTTCGAGTTATGCCTTCCTAGACCTTGTGATTGGTCCACTTGGAATTTGTAGAGCTCGATTATTCTCATCATTCCCCCTCTCTTCAAGAGGATTCGTCCTCGAATCATCACCTGCATAATCAAAAGGAGAAAGATCAGAGACATTAAAAGAGGTACTAACATTATACTCACCAGGAAGATCAATTTTGTAGGCATTGTCATTGATTCGCTCAATCACTTGGAAAGGTCCATCTCCCCGAGGTTGCAACTTGGACCGTCTTTTTTCAGGAAACTGTTCCTTCCTCATATGCACCCAAACCCAATCACCAGGCTCAAAAATGACTCTTCGCCTCCCTTTGTTGGCTCTGTAAGCATAATCCTTATTTCTCTTCTCAATTTGCTCATGAATGCGTTCATGGAGCTTCTTCACCGTTTCAGCCTTCCTAGCACCTTCTAGGTTAGTTTTCTCTGACATAGGAATAGGTAATAAGTCCAAAGGAGTTAGTGGATTGAAACTATAAACAATTTCGAATGGAGAATGATTAGTAGTTGAATGCACCTATCTACAACCACAAAAATGGAGTCTCTACCCTTTTTAGACCTAGGTAACCCTAAAACAAAATCCATGGAAATATCTACCCAAGGTGTGCTTGGTACGGGCAAGGGAGTATACAGTCCTTGTGGTAGGACTTTGGATTTGGCTTGCTTACAAGTGATGCATCTAGAACATATTCTCCCTACATCCTTCCTTATTGTTGGCCAATAAAAATGCTCACGCAAAACATCTAAAGTCTTCTTAATTCCAAAATGCCCCATTAATCTCCCCCCATGGGCCTCCTTAATTAACAACTCACGCATGGAACATTTGGGTATACACAATTGATTTTCTTTAAATAAATACCCATCTAATGTATAAAACTTTTCAAAAGAAGTTTTTTCACATGCATTGTAAATAGCAGAGAAGTCATCATCATTAGCATACATTTCCTTAACATATTCAAATCCTAGCAGTCTAGCATTTAAAGTTGAGAGTAAGGCATACCTCCGTAATAAAGCATCGTCTACAACATTCTCCTTACCTCTCTTATATTGAACAATATAAGGAAAAGTCTCAATGAATTCCATCCATCTAGCATGCCTCCTATTCAATTTACTTTGGCGCTTCAGATGTTTGAGAGATTCATGATCGGTATGGATGACAAATTCTCTTGGCCAAAGGTAATGTTGCCATGTCTCCAGGGTCCTAACCAAGGCATATAGCTCCTTGTCATACGTTGGATAATTAAGGGCTGCTCCATGAAGTTTCTCGCTGAAATAAGCGATAGGTCGCCGTTCCTGCATCAAAACAGCTCCTATACCTATTCCTGATGCATCACACTCAACTTCAAAGGTTTTAGTAAAATCAGGTAAAGATAAAACAGGTGCAGAACACAAACTATCCTTCAATGCATTAAAGGCTCTCTCCTGATTCTCGCCCCATTTGAAACCAACAGACTTTTTAATGACCTCGGTTAGAGGTGCAGCTAGTGTACTAAAATCTTTGACAAACCTTCGATAAAAACTAGCTAAGCCGTGAAAACTTCTAACCTCGGTTACAGATTTAGGTGTGGGCCATTCTCGAATAGCCTTAACCTTTTCCTCATCAACCTCTACCCCCTTAGAACTAACAACAAAACCAAGAAAAACTAACTTGTCCATGCAAAAAACACACTTTTTCAAGTTTGCATACAATTGTTCTTTTCTCAAAATTTCAAGCACATACCTAAGATGTAAGACATGTTCTTCAAGATTTTTACTGTAAATGAGAATATCATCAAAATAGAGGACAACAAATTTTCCCATAAATGCACGCAAAACATGATTCATAAGCCTCATAAAAGTGCTAGGTGCATTTGTTAGACCAAAGGGCATGACTAACCACTCATACAATCCATGTTTAGTTTTAAAAGCAGTTTTCCATTCATCACCCTCTCTCATCCTAATTTGATGGTATCCACTTCTCAAATCAATTTTTGAAAAAATGCAAGAACCATGCAACTCATCTAACATGTCATCTAGTCTAGGGATAGGATGTCGATATATTACTGTAATGTTGTTGATGGCTCGGCAATCAACACACATCCTGCTTGATCCATCCTTCTTGGGAACGAGTAGCACGGGAACAGCACATGGACTCAGGCTCTCCCTAACTTGACCTTTGATCAAGTACTCTTCAACCTGTCTTTGAATCTCCTTAGTTTCTTCGGGGTTGGTCCTATAGGCAGGTCGGTTTGGAAGAGAAGCCCCCGGTATAAAGTCAATTTGATGCTCAATCCCCCTAATTGGTGGCACCCCATCTGGAATCTCTTCAGGGAACACGTCTTCAAATTCCTGCAAAAGAGAAATAGTGGTACTGGGCAAAGATTGGTTAAGATCATTAATAGAAAAATTTGCCTCCTTGTACAAAAGTACAAGTATGGGCTGTTTTGAATAAAAAAGCCCTCTTGACCTCACTTGCCTTAGCATAAAAATTCACATTTTTTTTCTCTAGTATTTTTCCACTCTCCTCTCCTTTTTCTTCACTCTTTTTTTTTCTTTCACTCTTTTTTTCTTTTTCATTCTTCTCTTTTTGTTCCTTTTCCCTAACCATCCTCAATTGATCTTCAAAGACTTGCTTGGGTGAAAGGGATACAAGTGTGATGTTTCTACCATTCTTAGCAAAAGAATACTTGTTTCTATATCCGTCATGTGTAACCCTCCTATCATATTGCCAAGGCCTACCTAGCAAGATGTGTCCGGCTTGCATGGGTACCACATCACACATCACCTCATCCTTGTACTTTCCAATGGAGAAGCTCACTAATACTTGCTTATTAACCATCACTTCGCCACAATCATTTAACCATTGCAACTTGTAAGGCTTAGGGTGTTCAAACATTGGTGCAACTTCCCCCATCTATGATAACACTACACACTTTGTTACTCACATGACATCTTGTGTGAAAGATGTCTTTGTTGTTTAAGGTCATCCTCCTTGACTTGAGTGCTCAAAGATCGCCTTAGTACAAGTGCTTCCCCATCCACGGGTCCTATCTCCTCTTCACTAGCTTCCCCTGCAGATGGCATCTCATCTTCTTCACTTTCATCATCGGTACCAACCTCTCTACCCGCTTAGGTGATCATTTCCTTCTTGTTGGGACATTGAGAGGCTATATGACCATTACCAAGACACCGAAAACACTTAAAGTCACGATTACGAGTTGGGGTGTCGATTTTACCGTTGTCCTTGCTAGCCCTCATCTCTTTGGCTTTGTAAGGCTCAAATCTTGGTTTGGATGTAGCTATTTCATCTTTTTTGTCATTGGACTTCCAAGGATTAGTAAAATTTGGTTTTTGAGTAATAGGACTAGACCTTAATGGTTGGGATCGAAAACTCCGTTTCTTTAATTGCCTTTCCACCTTGATTTCCATGTGGACCATGTCCTCCATCTCCACATAATGATGAAGTTCCACAATGTTGGCAATGTCCGGATTCAACCCACTAAGAAGTCTAGCCATGGTTGCCTCTCTATCTTCCTCGACGTTAGCTCTTGTCATAGCCACTTCCATTTCCTTATAGTACTCATCAACACATTTATATCTATGGGCCTTTCACGGTTTCTCCTCCTACTAATGACCAATTGATCCCACCAATTTAATGCATAGTCAGAAAACTCAATTACAGCAAGTTTTACTTTTTTTCTGTGGAGTATTTGTGACATTCAAAAATATGCTCCATTTTCTTCTCCCACTCCAAATACAACTCCAGGTCATTCTTTCCCTAGAATTGTGGTATCTTCATTTTTATACTACTTAAATCTCTATCAACTCCATCTTGAGCTCTAGGTGGGGGTCTCCACATACCTCCTCTACCATTTCTTCCTCCTCTATTCCCATTTCTTCCTCCTCTAGGCATTCTTTCTTCTTCTTCCTCCACTTCTTCTTCCGAATCTTCTTCCTTTATATCATCCCCAACATGAGTTTGCCTATTAACCCTCCTAACATTGGGTGGAGGTGTTTCTCGTTGTAAAGCTGCTAAGGAATTTTCTTGCCTTTCCAATCTTTCATTCATATCAACTACCAAGTTGTTCATCCTTTCAAAAGATTGTTGCAGCGCCCTCATCATGAACATCATATCCGGTCTTCCTTCGGGACTACTGTTTGACATTTTTTTTCAATTCTACACAACAATAGGTTAGTGTAATAAAATAGAACTAATTTAAATTGACACAATACCTCAGGTGTTTAGCGCTCGGATTGATCGCTCAAACCCTCTTAGTTCCTAATCAAAGCAACCAAATCCAGGAATTCCAACCAATTTGTACAATTATCAAGCACCAAGAAAAAATATAGTTCACAATATCCCACTTGTTAAAGCACAAAGGAAACTAACTCAAAGTGTTTAGAGTAGTAAGCACAAGGAAAAACAATAGATCAACACGATTGAAAAACAATAATTTCAGCAAATTCTTGAAACTATGAGTTCTAATACTCACTAGAAATTAGCAAATGTATTTGGCCTATTTTTTTTCTGTCCTTTTTTTTCAATTAATTCTGGCCACTTTTTTTTTTGTTTTTTGAAACAAGTATGCTAATGACTCAAGAGTCAATCAATACAATACTTTCAAGATAGGTAAAATAGCACATAAATTACGACATGAAGGGAAAACGAAATTTCTGCAGGAACTACAACAGAAATACTAGAAAACAACCAAAAATTGCACAATATTTCAGATTTTGTAGAATAACCAAGGAAAATGCAGAATATGAAAGAAAATTTCAGAATACTTTCACAAACAACAGGATATGCAAGGTTACTACTGAAAAACTTTGGACACAATAGAATTTGAAAAAGAAAATGCTGAAAAAAACGTGGAAACAAAGAAGAGCAATATTTTTAGGGTATGGCGAATAAATTTCAGCAAGAACACAGCAGAATGATATGTTTTTTTTACTACAAGAACACAAGAACAAGAACAAATATAAAGGATAGGAATCTGAAAATTAGCACCAAAAAGCTCTGATACCAAATGATATGAACCAAGGGGATAGGATCTAGCTAATTTCTGATTATATAGCAAAGGGTTTCTCCACAAATCAATGGATATTACTCACCATTTTTCTGAGGAGAAAAGACGCCACAAGGAGCTGCTATTTCCTTGATAAGTCTAGCACAAATGACACCCTAACAAGTATGGATATTACTCACCACAAATGCTTGGATGCTAAACAACGCCACAAAGGTTGCCAATCCCTTGATAAGTTGCTTGAAGAGGAACAAAGAGCAAGAATGAGCTCTCAAAAGATCTGAATATTCAAACTTCATTCAAAATTATGTTTTACAAAGAATTGGCCGCTTCTTAATAGGATACAAACCAACCCTAAGCTCTACTAAATCATAGCCCTTGATCTCATCCAAGGTTTCAAAATAAACACAGCCAAAAAGCAGAAAAGCTAGCAGAAAATATTGACCAAAACATGGAAAAAAATGGGGCAGTTGACAACAAAGGAATCCTATAAAATATTACATCTTAACCCTTGATTTCATCCAAGGGTTGCAAAGAAAGCTGCCCAAAAAGAGTCCAAATGGCGCATGGAAATTGGAGCAAAATATGGAGCAGCTGAGAACAAAAGAAAACCCTATACAATATTACATCTTAACCCTTGTTTCCATCTAAGGGCTGAAAATGAAGCTGCCCAAAAAAGTCCAAATGGCACAACAATGTGCCTAGTTTTATTTTGCCAATTTTGCCCTAATTTCCATCCTAGGATTGTCCCAATCCTTGCACTCCCAATTTAGGTCCCCTTGATTATGCATGACCTCTTGAATGAACCCATTTGTGAATTTTTATGCTAAGGCAAGTGAGGTCAAGAGGGCTTTTTATTCAAAACAGCCCATAGTTGTAATTTTGTAGAAGGAGGCAAATTTTTCTATTAACGATCTTAACTAGTCTTTGCCTAGTACCACTATTTCTCTTTTGCGGGAATTTGAAGATGTGTTCCCTGAAGAGATTCCAGATGGGGTGCCACCAATTAAGGGGATTGAGCATCAAATTGACTTTATACCGGGGGCTTCTCTTCCAAACCGACCTGCGTATAGGACCAACCGCGAAGAAATTAAGGAGATTCAAAGACAGGTTGAAGAGTACTTCATCAAAGGTCAAGTTAGGGAGAGCCTGAGTCCATGTGCTGTTCCCGTGCTACTCGTTCCCAAGAAGGATGGATCAAGTAGGATGTGTGTTGATTGCCACGCCATCAACAACATTACGGTAAAATATCAACATCCTATCCATAGACTAGATGACATGTTAGATGAGTTGCATGGTTCTTACATTTTTTCAAAAATTGATTTGAGAAGTGGATACCATCAAATTAGGATGACAGAGGGTGATGAATGGAAAACCTCTTTTAAAACTAAACATGGATTGTATGAGTGGTTAGTCATGCCCTTTGGTCTAAAAAATGCACGTAGCACTTTTATGAGGCTTATGAATCATGTTCTGCATGCATTCATTGGAAAATTTGTTGTTGTCTATTTTGATGATATTCACATTTATAGTAAAAATCTTGAAGAGCATGTCTTACATCTTAGGTATGTGCTTGAAATTTTGAGAAAAGAACAACTGTATGCGAACTTGAAAAAGTGTGTTTTTTGCATGGACAATTTGTTTTTCTTGGTTTTGTTGTTAGTTCTAAGGGGGTAGAGGTAGATGAGGAGAAGGTTAAGGCTATTCGAGAATGGCCCACACCTAAATCTGTAACCGAGGTAAGAAGTTTTCACGGCTTATATAGTTTTTATTGAAGGTTTGTTAAAGATTTTAGTACACTAGCTGCACCTCTAATCGAGGTCATTAAAAATTCTGTTGGTTTCAAATGGGGCGAGAATCAGGAGAGAGCCTTTAAAGCATTGAACGCATTCATGAGAGAGCCTTTAAAGTCTATTGGTTTCAAATGGGGCGAGAATCAGGAGAGAGCCTTTATAGCTCCATGAACGCATTCATGAGAAAATTGAGAAGAGAAATAAGGATTATGCTTACAGAGCCAACAAAGGGAGGCGAAGAGTCATTTTTGAGCCTGGTGATTGGGTTTGGGTGCATATGAGGAAGGAACGGTTTCCTGAAAAAAGGCGGTCCAAGTTGCAACCTTGGGGAGATAGACTCTTCCAAGTGATTGAGCGAATCAATGACAATGCCTACAAAATTGATCTTTATGGTGAGTATAATGTTACTACCTCTTTTAATGTTTCTGATCTTTATCCTTTTGATTATGCAGGTGATGATTCGAGGATGAATCCTCTTGCAGAGAGGGGGAATGACGAGAATCATGGAGCTCTACAAATTCCAAGTGGACCAATCACAAGGTCTATGAATGCACAACTCGAAAAAGGCTTTAAATGGGCTCATTCAAGTGGTCATGCATAATCAAGGGGACCTAAATTGGGAGTGCAATGATTGGCATATTGTTGTGCCATTTGGACTTTTTTGGGCAACTTCATTTTGAGCCCTTACATGGAAACAAGGGTTAAGATGTAATATTTTATAGGGTTTCTTTTGTTCTCAGCTGCTCCATATTTTGCTCCAATTTTGGAGTGCCATTTGGACTGATTATGGGCAGCCTTTTTTTCATCCCTTGGATGAAATCAAGGGTTAACATGTAATATTTTATAGGATTCCTTTGTGGTTAGTTGCTCCATTTTTTTCCATGTTTTGGTCAATGTTTTCTGCTACCTTTTCTGCTTTTTGGCTGTGTTTATTTTCAACCCTTGGATGACATCAAGGGCTATGATGTATTAGAGCATAGGGTTGGCTTGTATCCTATTAAGAATTTTGAATTTTGAATTTTGAATGAAGTTTAAATATTCAGATCATTTGAGAGCTCATTCTAGCTCTTTGTTCCTCTTCAAGCAACTTATCAACCTTTGTGGCGTTATTTAGTATGCAAGCATTTGTGGTGAGTAATATCCATACTTGTTAGGACACCATTTATGCTAGACTTATCAAGGAAATAGTAGCTCCTTGTGGCGTCTTTTCTCCTAAGATAAATGGTGAGTAATATCCATTGATTTTTTGAGAAACCCTTTGCTATATAATCTGAAATTATCACAATTTTGCCAAAAGAACTAAGTGCACAAAAGGAGATTTATAATCAAAGGGTAAAATTCTTGGGACAAATAGCTAATAACTTAAGAGTAAATCAATCCAACACCTACAATATGAGTTTGAGGAATTTTTAAGATACATAAAATAGCACATAAATTACCACATAAAGGTGAAATGAAATTTTTGTCTACCACAAAAATACTAGAAAACAACAACAAACTATAGAAAATATCAAATATTGCAGAATATGCAAGGAAAAATACAAAGTAGTTTTAAAAATATCAGAATTTGCAAGGAAAATGCAGAATAGTTTCAGAAACAACAAAATATACATTTTTCCTTTTTTTTTCTATGAAACATGGAGAAAAATGGGGAGTTGACAAACTGTATCTAACCATTGCAACCAAAAGCTTAAAATGCAAATAAGGGATGCCAATATCATCTTATCTAGAACAGTTACACTTAATACATGTTCAAAGCCCAGACCAAGTAACATAGATGTAATCCACCATACCAAACACAAGTAAGACTAAATAACCCTTGGATGTTACCCACTAAAGTTACCCATAACAATGAGCCCATCGATGTTACTCAGTATGGTTGCATCATTCCCTTCTTCGTAAAGGAAGTTTGTCCCCGAATATGTTCTTTTTCGAGACTCGATCTTGATACCAAACTTAAGAAAAATAGCTAACCATTCCTACAATAAGCTTAAGTTGTTAGTAGGGGGCACCAATATACTCTTATCTAGAACTGTCACACTTAATCCCAGTTCAAAGACCATACCAAGTTACATGGATGTTGCCTAAATTGTGCCACACAAGTTAGACAAAATGACCCTTGGATGTTACCCAACAAATGATATGAACCAATGGGTTAGGACCTAGCTAAATTTCAAATTATATTTCAATGAGTTTCTGCACAAATAATGGCTATTACCCACCATTTATCTTTTTGGAAAGACGCCACAAGGAGGTGTTATTTCCTTGATAAGTCTAACATAAATAACACACTAACAAGTATAGATATTACTCACCACAAATGCTTAGATGCTAAACAACACCACAAAGGTTTTCAATCCCTTGATAAGTTGCTTAAAGAGGAATAAAGAGCTTGAATGAAATCTAAAATGATCTAACAAATCAAATTTCATTCAAAATGTGAAATTCTAACAGTTGAGCGGCTCCGAAGTATTTATAACATACAAATAAACCCTAAGATCTACTACATCATAGCCTTTGAACTCGTCTAATGGTTGAAAATAAAAACAACCAAAAAGCACAAAAGGTAGCAGAAGACACGGATTGAAACATGGAGAAAAATGGGAAGTTGACAAACTGTATCTAACCATTGCAGGCAAAAGCTTAAGATGTCAGTAAGGACTGCCTATATTCTCTTGTACTTTCCAATGGGTATCCCTATTGGCAATACCCCTACAATTCTAATATAACACAATCATTATGAAACATGGTTGAGACGCCACTATTAGGTGTAGCATGCGTACATTGGGGATCTGGGGCTATTTGACCTTCCTTTCTTAGGCTTGATCAATATCTGATAGAGTTTTAACATGGCTAAGGTTGTAAGGGAGGAGAGGATTATAGGCAAAAAAAATTTAACATCCTTGGTATTAACAACAATAATGCTAGTTGATGAATCTGGAGCTGAAGCAATAAGAGAAATATTATGAAAATATCATGGTAGGTCGTAGTAGATGAGGTAAGAGAACTTACAAGATCTATAGAAACCTCTCTAGTAGAGGTAGTTATATCTTTTGAGAGGATAACACTGACCACTATAGAGTTTATTGGCAGCAAAGGTAAAGAAATAACAAGAGAGAGTAGGCAAACATTTGATGCATCAGTAGGAATATTGATAGAAACATTAGAAGAAGTAACCAACAAAGTTATAGCATTAGGATCCACATACTCAATAGAATCAAAAGTAGAAAATCATTACTAATGGGACTATAGTAGGCATAGTAGTTACTTTAGATCGGTATAATTGTTGTGGGTGAGTTTGTAGTGTAAAGTTAGGAATATGACACTTTTAAAAGGCTCACCAGCATTGTTGGCACTATTTATCTAATATTTAAATGTAAGATGCCCCATCGAAGAACAAATTCTGCAAAAATGTACAAAATTCTTTAGAGTATCAACTTCAACCGTTATTTGCTCATCATATTTTTTAGCAGGTCCATATCAATGAGTACTTTTCCATTTCTCTATTAGAGTGGCATTATCAATTTGTAAAGAAACACCAATAGCGCAAAAAATGTGTGGGAGAGTTTGTTTGTCCCAATATTCCCAAGCTAATTGTAGAGGCAAACCCACACATGTGCATTAGTTGCCTTCTAATGCAAAGGGCTAAAATTTGGCATCCATGACTCATCCCAAAAAACACCCAACTTAAATTAATGAGGGCATTCACCCAGATACTTGCTTTGTCCTCTAGGGTATAAAGCAACATATGATAATATCCACAACTTGAGAAATGAGTGCCCAATTAGCAGGAGACTTTCAAACTATAATCAAACATGAATTTAGGTCACCTTGACTCCATGGCTCACCCTTAGAGAGGATTAGCTGACCAATCAAAGAAATTTTGCATAACTCAAGAATTATCGCCTTTCTTCTTTGGAAGTGCTTCAAATGGCTCAATGAGAATATTAGTTAAAAACTTTGATGTTACTTCATCGTCACTCTTCTTAGGGTTGTTGAACTTAAAAAGCATGTCCAAACTCAACTGCAGGTTTAGGATCAGGGTTTTCCATGGGTTGTCAAACCACAACCATTAAATGAAAAATCCCCAATGGTTACTGAAAATGGGTAAAGCAACCAAGAAAATCCATTCCTTGCCAATCCATTATTTAAATAGCCAAGTCCATAATTAATGTAAAATTCAAAACTCAAAAACTTACCAAAACATAAGGCTCAAATCTTGGTTTGGATGTAGCTACTCATCTTTTTTCTCATTGGACTTCCAAGGACTAGTAGGTTTGGTTTTGGAGTAATGAGACTAGACCTTGATGGTTGGGATCAAAAACTCTGTTTCTTTAATTGCCTTTCCACTTTGATTACCATGTGGACCATATCCTCCATCTCAACATAATGATGAAGTTCCACAATGTTAGCAATGTCTGGATCAACTCTCTAAGAAACCTAGCCATGGTGCCTTCTCTATCTTCCTCGACATTAACTCTTACCATCGACACTTCCATTTCCTCATCAACGTATTTATTTTCTTGAGTCAATCTTTGTAGGCATTGGAGCACGCAAAACATGGTTCATTAGCCTCATGAATGTACTAGGTTCATTTGTTAAACCAAACGGCATTACTAACCGTTCATATAATTCATATTTAGTCTTAAATGCAGTTTACCATTCATCCCCTTCTTTTATGCGAATATGATAATATCCATTTTTTAAGTCAATTTTCGAAAATAAATGACAGCCATGCAACTCATGAAGCATATCATCTAACCTGGGGATAGGATGTCTATAATTTACCGTTATCTTGTTAATAGCACAAAAATCCACACATGTACCATGTTGCCTCTTTCTTTGGGACTAAGATGATAGGAACCAAACATTGGCTGAGACTCTCACTTACAAATCCCTTTTGCAACAACTCATCCACTGGCCTTTGTATTTCCTTCTTTTTCTCAGGATTAGCTTTATAAGTAGGTCGATTTGGTATTGCAGATCTCGGTGTGAAGTCTATTTGATGCTCAATTCCTCTCAAAGTAGGTAATCCATGCTCAAAGTTTAGCAAAAAAAGAAACAACAACATTTAATGCAACTATTCGATTGTTCATTTCACAAAAAATATGATTTTTGTAACCATCATGTGAGACCTTTCTATTAGATTGACATGGTTCCACGTCATAAAGAACCTCATCTTCATATTTTTCCAATTGAAAAAGGAACACACACTTGTTTGTTAACCTCCATTGCTCCACAATCATTCAACCATGGTAGCTTATACAGTTTGGGATGCTCCCGCCACTTCAAATTTAACTTTTCTATCATTAAGGTACAAGCCACATTAGTGCAGCTCGTACTATCAATAATTAATGCACATATTTTATCCTTTACATGGCATCTTGTGTGGAAAATATGATCACAGTGCTTGTCATCTTCTTCATCATTAGGCAGTATATTTAGGACTGTCTTTATGACAAGTGAATCTCTATGCACAGGTTCTTCCATTTCAACATTAAAAAGGACTCTAAAGAAAGAAAGTCCAAGGAAGACCCTAAAGAAATACTATTGACTAAATAGCACTCTAAAGAAAGACTCTTGACCAAAGAGGACCCTAAAGAAAGACTCTTCACTAAAAAGGACTCTAAAGAAAGACTCTTGAACAAGGACTCTATAGAAAGACTCTTGAGCAAGGAAGACTCTAAAAAAAGACTCTTGATCAATTTCAACAAGAATGGGAAACTCAGGAAGAAAACAAGAATTAGATTCTTGAACAATCTACCACTATATTTTCATTTTCTTCTTCTTTTCTCTTTTTACCGTCACAAGCATTGCTTTTAATAGAAAATTCACAAAACAATTTGCATCCCCTAATGAACAAGAATCCAAAACGTATAAGTGGTCTAAACTTCAGAATTTAGGGTCAAAAACGTTACAGAACGCAGGTGGATAATATTTTTGGTTATAAGAATCAAAACGAGTTTCGATTTGATATATTATAATAGTTGTTTCGTTACCAGAATCAAAAGACTCTTTAAAGTTGCAACTCTAATTATGTTTTTAAATTGTGAACAACAACCCTCTTCTCCTCTCTTTTTTTCGTTTTTTATAAGAACAAAGATGATTGAACACAAAAAAATAAAGAATCAAGAAAAATATAAGAAGAATTAAAAAACAAACAATGAAACAACGACAACAAAATTGAAAGAAAACATAACACTTAAGAGGAAAAATTTTCTCCTTTTTTTATGATTTGTGACTCAAGAACATAGAAAAACAATCAAAGGATGACTTTTTTTTTAAATCTAAAATTTAAAACAAAAATAGACAAAGATAGATAACCTGTTTTCAGCAAACGAGGCTCTAATACCAAATGATAAGGACCCTTTAGGGAAACAACCTTGGAACCCACGAACTCAACGGAATTGAAAAGATTGATTTGTTAAGAACGTGTTGAAGATGATCAGATTAGAACCCTAAGAAGGAAACAAAGTCCATAAAACCCAAATCTTGAGACGCCACAAAGGATGATCACTTCCTTTGATAAGTCAAATTCAAGAACACGAGAAGGCAAACCAAGACGCTTTCTAAAATTTTCTTTTCATTAATAAATATTCGTTCTTGCCTCCATTACATAGCTCTTCTTATTAATTAGCAATAAACCGTAAAAGAAAAAGATAACCTAGATGGAATGAGCCTATTTAGTTATGGATTGCACCTAATCCAACCGTAAAAATAAAAGACTAAGACTTAAAATAAAAACCCACAATTAATTAAAATAAAATTACTAAACATAAAAAGCTCATAATTAGCTAAAACAACCATCCTTGGTAAAGCTTTAGAATCTTCAAATTTAATTTTTGATTCTTCAAACACAGCCTCTTTGTATTGCACTTCTATGATCAAGCCTTGCAAATTTTCTTTCATCCTCTTAGTCTTTGCCCTCGTCATTGGACCGCAAATTCCTTGCAAAGGATCTTGAGAATATTTGGGAACATCAACTTGATCAACACTTTGATATCCATTACAAAGAGCATGAATGAGCTCTCAAATGATCTGAAAAATCAAAGGGTTGAAAATAAAACCAGCCAAAAAGCACAAAAGGTAACAGAAAACATGGAACAAAACATGAAGAAAAATGGGTCAGTTGACTACAAAAGAATCCTATGAAAATTTTACATCTTAACCCTTGATTTCATCCAAGGGCTGAAAATCAAGATGCCCAAAATCAGTCCAAATGGCACAACAAAAATTGAGCAAAATCTGAAGCAAAATATGGAACAAAATGTGCAGCAAAATTGGAGCTACTGAGAACAAAGGAATCCCTATAAAATATTACATCTGACCCTTTGTGCCTAATTTCCATCCAAGGATTGTCCTAATCATTGCACTCCCAATTTGGGTCCCCTTGGTTATGCATGACCTCTTGAATGAGCACATTTAAAATCTTTTCGAGTTGTGCCCTTTTAGACCTTGTGATTGGTCCACTTATAATTTGTAGAGCTCGATGATTCTCATCAACAAAGGTTTCCAATCTCTTGATAAGTTGCTTAAAGAAGAACAAAGAGCATGAATGAGCTCTTAAATGATGTGAAAAATCAAATTTCATTCAAAATGTAAAATCCTATCAACTGAGCAACTCTTAAGTATTTATATGAGACAAATAAACCCTAAAGACACTTAAAACGCACAAAAGTGATGCATCACTTGTTTGGCTACGGCCTACCCCTTGGCTTGCGGGTTCATGGTGGGTCATATCCATATGTCCTAGTGGAACTCGAATTCTGGGTTAAGTGTAATGGGCTGAATAAAGGGTAGTTGGTGCCCCTACCGATGACTTTAGCTTTTGGTAGGAATGGTTAGTGTTGTGTGTTTTTTTAAACACACAGAAATCGTGCAAGTATACACGGTCACAAGTAATAAAGATTTGTAAGTAAAGATCGTTCCCACGGAGATTTGTTACTATAGTTTGTTGATTACTAAAATTGTATCTCTCTAATTTTATCCAAAACAATCGTTGATTAAGAAAAGTTTTAAAAATAAAATAAGAGAACTCTAGGATTGCAATTTTTCACCAAATTATTCCACTCCAATCATATTATTTTCTTTGGATTTATATTTTTTAGTACATTAATTTGTCAACCGAAAACTTCTTTTTTATTCATACATCTCTTCCGAGCTCCGTATAAACACACCTCGTTAAATTAATTCACTATATCTCTATGAGAATTAAATTTAATAAGATTCATTAAGTTCTAAGTTCTCAAATAGCCACACATACAATTAGGGTATATTCCTATCCTTCATCATACATGTCATTCTATTTACGAGCAATATACACAAAAATGCCTTTCTCAAGTTTATTTTTATGCCACAAATCGTTTTGATAAAATTCGTAAATAATCAAAAAGCATTAAGCACAAAATAGAACGAACAAATCGAATGTCTTATAAATCTTTCAAAAATAGTTAAAATAAAAGCTTCATAAATTTAGATCAAATGCAACCCTAGAAAAATTAAATTATTTCACTAATTAAAAATTAAAATTACAACAGATGCAGAAAAATTAGAAGAACAAGAAGAAAAATTAAAAAATCAAGTAATGAAAATATTTGGCACACGTAGAACAAAACAAAAGCCAAAAAATGGCTTCTGCATGTTCTGCCATCCAAAACCGAGCACCACAAAAATTCTAAACAAAAAAAAACTCCTTAACTCTATCATAACATCACCTATTTATAGCTAAAACAAATACATCTAAATTATTACATTTTTATTTTATTTTTTTATAAAAAACGCGTAATAATTTTTATCGAAAAACAAAAATCACGCGTATCGATTTTCGTATTGAAAAATCTTATTTAATTCACGCGTGAGACAAGGGCGCCAATTCTTCATTTTTTTAATTCTTTATGCATGCCACGTGTCAAAATCTGATTCGCTTCAAGATTCCCTAAGGCCACGTGGCAGCATGTCATTGGGTGAACAAACCGGCTGCACGCAGGAACGGTGCACAGGATTGGGGCACCGAAAAAGTGAGGCAACGGCTGGAAACGGGGCGTGATCCAGCGCGGTCGCGCGCATTGTAAAATACCACGTGTCAGAATATGATTTGCTTAAATATTAGTGGGACAGGTGGCAGATTCTTATTCTGTAAAAACTGAGGATGCACGCTACTACCATAATCTGCGTCACACACGATTGCTACACGAACGGTTCAGTGCGCGACAGCTTGGTTCCACGCGCTTCAATCTAGACCATTCAAGAGATCCAACGGTCAGCGATGCGCCTCGGGGGAATCTATGTAGCCGACATGTGGGTACCACTCTGACGCCGGCCTATGCGACAGGTGGGGCCCACTGGCACGCCAAGCCGCGCGAAGATTTTACACGCGATTTTGCCTCGTCTGGTTGTACTCGCCAAATCTAGAACGTTGAATTGATGATCGAACGTTGAGTGATGGACGCGTTGAATGATGCGAGTGGAATTCTTCTCCTGCGCAAAAAATTCAATTTTTATTAATTACATTTTCACCCACAAATATATTTCAATTTACATTTTCAACTTTGTTTAATTGCAATACAGCCCTTTTGGTTATTTAAATTAAATTTTAAACTTTTAATAATTGAAATTAAGCCTGATTTTAATTTAAATTATATTTTCAACTTTTTTAAATTGCAATTAACAACTCTTTTATTTGAAATTATATTTTTGGACAAAAAAATATGAAATTAAGTACATTTTCGATACAAATTATTTAATTTTATTTAAAATGTATTTTTAGCACATAAAAGGAAAATATTAATTTATTTAACAAAAATTAACTAAATATTAAAAGAACATAGCAATTATCATTACTAAAATTGATGAAAATAACTGTATAAAATACAGTTATCAGTTAGCTACTATTCCAAAATTTGGTATGAGAGCCTGGTCTTGGGTTTGTGTTCCAAAAAGCATAACTTCAAGGACAAACTTCTCTTATGAGGGAGGGAGTGTTGTGTCACTTGTTTGGCTACGGCCCACCCCTTAGCTAGCGTGGTTCATGGTGGGTCATATCCATGTGTCCTCGTGGAACTCGAACTCTGGGTTAAGTGTAATGGGTTGAATAAAGGGTAGTTGGCGCCTCCTACTAGCAACTTAAGCTTTTGGTAGGAATGGATAACTACTATTCTGAAGTTAGTGATGCATCACTTGTTTGGCTGTAGCCCAACCCTTGGCTTGCGTGGTTCATGGTGGGTCATATCCATGTGTCCTACTGGAACTCGAATTCTGGTTTCAGTGTAATGGGCTGAATAAAGGGTAATTGGTGCCCCATACTAACAACTTAAGCTTTTGGTAGGAATAGTTAGCTACTATTGCTAAGTTTGGTATCAGAGCCTAGTCCTAGGTTTGAGTTCCGAAAAGCACAAGTTCCAGGACAAGCTTCTCTTACAAGGGAGGGAGTGATGCGTCATGTGTTTGGCTGTGGCCCACCCCTTGGCTTGCGTGCTTCATGGTGGGTCATATTCATGTGTCCTGTTGGGACTCAAATTATGGGTTAAGTGTAATGGGCTGAATAAAGGGTAGTTGGCGCCCCCTATTGACAGCTTAAGTTTTTGGTAGGAATGGTTAGCTACTATTCCTAAGTTTGGTACCAACACCTGGTCCAAGGTTCGACTTCTGAAAAGCGCAAGTTTGAGGATGAATTTCTCTTATGAGGGAGGGAGTGATAAATCACTTGTTTGGTAGCGGCCCACCCCCTGGCTTGCATGGTTCATGGTGGGTCATATCCATGCGTCCTGGTGGAACTCGAATTCTGAGTTAAGTGTAATGGGCTAAATAAAGGGTAGTTGGTGCCCCCTGCTCACATCTTAAGCTTTTGGTAGGAATGGTTAGCTACTATTCCTAAGTTAAATGATATGATCCAAGGGGTTAGGACCTAACTACTTTTATATTATATAGCAAAGGGTTTCTCCACAAATCAATAGATATTACTCACCATTTTTCTGAAGAGAAAAGACACCACAAGGAGTCTTTACTTCCTTGATAAGTCTAGCATAAATGACACCCTAACAAGTATGGATATTACTCACCACAAATGCTTGGATGCTAAAAAACGCCACAAAGGTTGCCAATCCCTTGATAAGTTGCTTAAAGAGGAACAAAGAGCTTGAATGAGCTCTCAAATGATCTGAAAATTCAAACTTCATTCAAATTGTATTTGTAGCAACCGAGCTACTCTTAATAGGATACAAACCAACCCTAAGCTCTACTAAATCATAGCCCCTGATCTCATCTAAGGGTTGAAAATAAAAACAGCCAAAAAGCACAAAAGCTAGCATAAAATATTGACCAAAACATGGAAAAAATGGGGCAATTGACCACAAAAGAATCCAATAAAATGTTACATCTTAACCATTGATTTCATCCAAGGCCTGCAAAGAAAGCTGCCCTAAAAGAGTCCAAATGGCACATGGAAATTGGAGCAAAATATGGAGCAACTAAGAACAAAAGAAAACCCTATAAAATATTACATCTTAACCCTTGTTTCCATCTAAGGGCTGAAAATGAAGCTGCCCAAAAAAGTCCAAATGGCACAACAATGTGCCTAGTTTTATTTTGCCAATTTTGCCCTAATTTCCATCCTAGGATTATCCCAATCTTTCACTCACAATTTAGGTCCCCTTGATTATGCATGACCTCTTGAATGAGCCCATTTAAAGCCTTTTCGAGTTATGCCTTCCTAGACCTTGTGATTGGTCCACTTGGAATTTGTAGAGCTCGATTATTCTCATCATTCCCCTCTCTTCAAAAGGATTGGTCCTCGAATCACCACCTGCATAATTTTGTACTAACATTAAAAGAAGTACTAACATATACTCACTAAGGAGATCAATTTTGTAGGCATTGTCAGTAATTCGCTTAATCATTGAAAAGGTCCATCTCCCCGAGGTTGCAACTTGGACAGTCTTTTTTAAAGAAACCGTTCCTTACTCATATGCACCCAAACCCAATCACGAGGCTCAAAAATAACTCTTCTCGTTCCTATGTTGGCCCTATAAGCATAATCCATATTTCTCTTCTCAATTTGCTCATGAATGTGTTCATGGAGCTTCTTCACCGTTTTAGCCTTCCTAGCACCATCTAAGTTAGTTTTCTCTGAAATAGGTAAAGCTACTAAGTCCGGAGGAGTTAGTGGATTGAAACCATAAACAATTTCAAATGGAGAATGATCAGTAGTGGAATGCACACTCCAGTTATAAGCAAATTCAACAAAAGGTAAACAATCCTCCCAATTTTTCAAATTCCTTTTTATTAACGCCCTAAGCATTGTGGACAGAGTCCTATTGACAACCTCAGTTTTCCCATCTGTTTCGGGTGACAAGTAGTCAAAAACAAGAGTTTAGTGCCCATTTTAGCCCAAAGGGTTTTTCCAAAATAACTAAGGAATTAAACATCCCTATCAGACACAATGCTGCTAGGAACTCCATGACGCCTAACAACCTCCTTAAAGAACAAATCTGCTACATTAGTGGCGTGATCGGTTTTATGACATGCTATAAAGTCTGCCATTTTAGAAAACTTATCTACAACCACAAAAATGGAGTCAGACCCTTCTTAGACCTAGGTAACCCTAAAAATGTGCCATTTTGGATTTGGCTTGCTTACAAGTGATGCATCTAGAACATAATCTCCCTACATCCTTCCTTATTGTTGGCCAATAAAAATGCTCACGTAAAACATCTAAAGTTTTCTTAATTCCAAAATTCCCCATTAATCCCTCCAAGGGCCTCCTTAATTAGCAACTCATGCATGGAACATTTTGGTATACACAATTAATTTTCTTTAAATAAATACCTATCTAATTTATAAAACTTTTCAAAAGAAGTTTTTTCACATGCATGGTAATAGTAGAGAAGTCATCATTAGCATACATTTCCTTAACATATTCAAATCCTAGCAATCTAGCATTTAAAGTTGAGAGTAAGGCATACCTCCATGATAAAGCATTGGCTACAACATTCTCCTTACCTGTCTTATATTGAACAATGAAACATCTCAATGAATTCCAACCATCTAGCATGCCTCCTATTCAATTTACCTTGGCGCTTAAGATGTTTTAGACATTCATGATTGATATGGATGACAAATTCTCTTAGCCAAAGGTAATGTTGCCATGTGTCCAAGGTCCTAACCAAGGCATATAGTTCCTTGTCATACGTTGGATAATTAAGGAATGCTCCGTGAAGTTTCTCGCTAAAATAAGCGATAGGTTGTTGTTACTGCATCAAAATAGCTCCTATACCTATTCCTGATGCATCACACTCAACTTCAAAGGTTTTAGTAAAATCAGGTAAAGATAAAATAGGTGTAGAACACAAACTATCCTTCATTGCTTTAAAGGCTCTCTCCTGATTCTTGCCCCATTTGAAACCAACAGACTTTTTAATGACCTCGGTTAGAGGTGCAGCTAGTGTACTAAAATCTTTGACAAACCTTCAATAAAAACTAGCCAAGCCGTGAAAGCTTCTAACCTCGGTTAAAGATTTAGGTGTGGTCCATTCTCTAATAGCCTTAACATTTTCCTCATCTACTTCTACCCCCTTAGAACTAATAACAAAACCAAGAAAAACTAACTTGTCCAAGCAAAAAACACACTTTTTTAGGTTCGCATATAGTTGTTCTTTTCCCAAAATTTCAAGCACATACCTAAGATGTAAAACATGATCTTCAAGATTTTTACTGTAAATGAGAATATCTTCAAAATAAACAACAACAAATTTTCCAATAAATGCACGCAGGACATAATTCATTAGCCTCATAAAAGTGCTAGGTGCATTTGTTAGACCAAAGGGTATGACTACCTACTCATACAATCCATGTTTAGTTTTAAAAGCGGTTTTCCATTCATCACCCTCTCTCATCCAAATTTGATGGTATCCACTTCTCAAATCAATTTTTGAAAAAATGCAAGAACCATTCAACTCATCTAACATGTCTTCTAGTCTAGGAATAGGATGTCGATATTTTACAGTAAATTTGTTGATGGCTCAGCAATCAAGACACATCCGGCTTGATCCATCCTTCTTAGAAACGAGTAACATGGGAACAACACATGGACTTAGGCTATCCCTGACTTGATCAAATACTCTTCAACCTATCTTTGAATCTCCCTAGTGTCTTCGGGGTTAGTCCTATAAGTATGTCGGTTTGGAAGAGAGGCTCTCGGTATGAAGTTAATTTGATGCTAAATCCCACTATTTGTTGGCACCCAATCAAGAATATCTTCAGGGAATACGTCCTCAAATTCTACAAAAGAGAAACGTTTAGTGGCACTAAGCAAAGACTGGTTAAGATAGTTAATTGAAAAATTAGCCTCCTTGTACAAAAGTACAAGTCTAGGCTGTTTTGAATAAAAAGCCCCCTTGACCTCAATTGTCTTAGCATAAAAACTCACATTTTTTTCTCTCTTATTTTTTCTTCTCTCCTCTCCTTTTTCTTCACTCTTTTTTCATTTTCATTTTCTCTTTTTGTTCATTTTCCCTCTTTTCTTTTTCCTTAACCATCCTCAGTTGATCTTCAAAGGCTTGCTTGGGTGAAAGCGGTACAAGTGTGATGTCTCTACCATTCTTCACAAACGAATACTTGTATCTATATCTATCATGTGTAACCCTCCTATCATATTTCCAAGGCCTACCTAGCAAGATGTGTCCACCTTGCATAGGTACCACATCACACATCACCTCATCCTTGTACTTTCCAACATAGAAGCTCACTAATACTTGCTTATTAACCTTCACTTCCCCACTATCATTTAACCGTTGAAACTGGTAAGGCTTATGGTATTCAAATGTAGGCAACCCTAATTTCTGAACTAAGGTAGTACTAGCCACATTGGTGCATCTTCCCCCCATCTATGATAACACTACACACTTTGTTACTCACATGACACCTTGTGTGAAATATGTTATTCTTTGTTGTTCAATGTCATCCTCCTTGACTTTAGTACTTAAAGATAGCCTTATTAAAAGTGCTTCCCTATCAACTGGTCCTATCTCCTCTTCACTAGCTTCCTCTACAGTTGTCATCTCATCTTGTTCACTTTCACAATCGATTCCCACCTCACCACTAGCTTAGGTGATCATTGCCTTCTTGTTTGGACATTGAGAGGCTGTATGACAATTACCAAGACATCGAAAACACTTTAAGTCATGATTATGAATTGGGGTGTCGATTTTTACCTTTATCCTTGCTAGCCCCCATCTATTTCGCTTTATAAGGCTCAAATCTTGGTTTGGATGTAGCTACTTCATCTTTTTTATCATTGGACTTCTAAGAACTAGTAGGGTTTGGTTTTGGAGTAATGGGAGTACACCTTGATGGTTAGGATCAAAAAATCTGTTTCTTTATGATAAGAACCAAGGGTTTAGGACCTAGCTAATTTCAGATTATATAGCAAAGGGTTTCTCCACAAATCAATGGATATTACTCACCATTTTTCTGAGGAGAAAAGACGCCACAAGGAGCTGCTAATTCCTTGATAAGTCTAGCATAAATGACACCCTAACAAGTATGGATATTACTCACCACAAATGCTTGGATGCTAAACAATGCCACAAAGGTTGCCAATCCCTTGATAAGTTGCTTGAAGAGGAACAAAGAGCTAGAATGAGCTCTCAAATGATCTGAATATTCAAACTTCATTCAAAAATTCTGTTTTATAGCAGCTGAGCTGCTCTTAAAAGGATTCAAACCAACCCTAAGCTATAATACATCATAGCCCTTGATCTCATCCAAGGGTTGAAAATAAACACAGCCAAAAAGCAGAAAAGGTAGCAGCAAACATTGACCAAAATACATGGAAAAATTGGGGCATCTGACCACAAAGCAATCCCATAAAGTATTACATCTTAACCCTTGATTTCATCCAAGGGCTGAAAAGAGAGCTGCCCAAAATCAGTCCAAATGGCACTCCAAAATTGGAGCAAAACATGGGGCAGCTGAGAACAAAAGAAACCCTATAAAATATCACATCTTGACCCTTGTTTCCATCTAAGGGCTGAAATTGAAGCTGCCCAAAAAGTCCAAATGGCACAACAATGTGCCTAGTTTTATTTTGCCAATTTTGCCCTAATTTCCATCCTAGGATTGTCCCAATCCTTGCACTCCCAAGTTAGGTCCCCTTGATTATGAATGACCTCTTGAATGATCTCATTTAAAGCCTTTTCGAGTTTTGCCTTCCTAGACCTTGTGATTGGTCCACTTGGAATTTGTAGCTACTATGATTCTCATCATTCCCCTCTCTTCAAGAGGATTCGTCCTCGAATCATCACCGCATAATCAAAAGGAGATAAATCGAAACATTAAAAGAGGTACTAACATTATACTCACCAGAAGATCAATTTTGTAGGCATTGTCATTGATTCGCTCAATCACTTGAAAGTGGTCCATCTCCCCGAGGTTGCAACTTGGACCGTATTTTTCAGAAACCGTTCCTTTCTCATATGCACCCAAACCCAATCACCAAGCTCAAAATGACTCTTCGCCTCCCTTTGTTGGCTCTGTAAGCATAATCCTTATTTCTCTTCTCAATTTGCTCATGAATGCGTTCATGGAGCTTCTTCACCATTTCAGCCTTCCTTGCACCATCTAAGTTAGTTTTCTCCGAAATAGGAATAGGTAATAAGTCCAAAGGAGTTAGTGGATTGAAACCATAAACAATTTCAAATGGAGAATGATCAGTAGTTGAATGCACACTCCGGTTATAAGCAAATTCAACAAAAGGTAAACAATCCTCCCAATTTTTCAAATTCCTTTTTATTACCACCCTAAGCAACGTGGACAGAGTCCTATTGACTACCTCAGTTTGGCCATCTGTTTGAGGGTGACAAGTAGTCGAAAACAAGAGTTTAGTACCCATTTTAGCCCAAAGAGTTTTCCAAAAATAACTAAGGAATTTAACATCCCTATCAAACACAATGCTCCTAGGAACTCTATGAAGCCTAACAACCTCTCCAAAGAACAACTCTGCTAGATTAGTGACGTCCTCGATTTTTTGACATGAAACGAAGTGTGCCATTTTAGAAAACCTATCTACAACCACAAAAATGGAGTCTATACCTTTCTTAAACCTAGGTAACCCTAAAACAAAATCCATGAAAATATCTACCCAAGTTGTGCTTGTTACAGGCAAGGGAGTATATAGTCCTTGTGGTAGGACTTTGGATTTGGCTTGCTTACAAGTGATGCATCTAGAACATATTCTCCCTACATCCTTCCTTATTGTTGGCCAATAAAAATGCTCACGCAAAACATCTAAAGTCTTCTTAATTCCAAAATGCCCCATTAATCCCCCCCCACGGGCCTCCTTAATTAACAACTCACGCATGGAACATTTGGGTATACACAGTTGATTTTCTTTAAATAAATACCCATCTAATTTATAAAACTTTTCAAAGGAAGTTTTTTCACATGCATGGTAAATAGCAGAGAAGTCATCATCATTAGCATACATTTCCTTAACATATTCAAATCCTAGCAATCTAGCATTTAAAGTTGAGAGTAAGGCATACCTCCGTGATAAAGCATCAGCTACAACATTCTCCTTACCTCTCTTATATTGAAAAATATAAGGAAAAGTCTCAATGAATTCCATCCATCTAGCATGCCTCCTATTCAATTTACCTTGGCGCTTCAGATGTTTGAGAGATTCATGATCGGTATGGATGACAAATTCTCTTGGCCAAAGGTAATGTTGCCATGTCTCCAGGGTCCTAACCAAGGCATATAGCTCCTTGTCATACGTTGGATAATTAAGGGCTGCTCCATGAAGTTTCTCGCTGAAATAAGCGATAGGTCGCCGTTCCTGCATCAAAACAGCTCCTATACCTATTCCTGATGCATCACACTCAACTTCAAAGGTTTTAGTAAAATCAGGTAAAGATAAAACAGGTGCAGAACATAAACTATCCTTCAATGCTTTAAAGGCTCTCTCCTGATTATCACCCCATTTGAAACCAACAGACTTTTTAATGACCTCGGTTAGAGGTGCAGCTAGTGTACTAAAATCTTTGACAAACCTTCGATAAAAACTAGCTAAGCCATGAAAACTTCTAACCTCGGTTACAGATTTAGGTGTGGGCCATTCTCGAATAGCCTTAACCTTTTCCTCATCTACTTCTACCCCCTTAGAACTAACAACAAAACCAAGAAAAACTAACTTGTCCATGCAAAAAACACACTTTTTTAGGTTCGCATACAATTGTTCTTTTCTCAAAATTTCAAGCACATACCTAAGATGTAAGACATGCTCTTCAAGATTTTTACTGTAAATGAGAATATCATCAAAATAGACAACAACAAATTTTCCAATAAATGCACGCAGAATATGATTCATAAGCCTCATAAAAGTGCTAGGTGCATTTGTTAGACCAAAGGGCATGACTAACCACTCATACAATCCATGTTTAGTTTTAAAAGCGGTTTTCCATTCATCACCCTCTCTCATCCTAATTTGATGGTATCCACTTCTCAAATCAATTTTTGAAAAAATGCAAGAACCATGCAACTCATCTAACATGTCATCTAGTCTAGGAATAGGATGTCGATATTTTACCGTAATGTTGTTGATGGCTCGGCAATCAACACACATCCTGCTTGATCCATCCTTCTTGGGAACGAGTAGCACGGGAACAAAGACATGGACTCGTGCTCTCTAACTTGACCTTTGATCAAGTACTCTTCAACCTGTCTTTGAATCTCCTTAGTTTCTTCGGGGTTGGTCCTATAGGCAGGTCGGTTTGGAAGAGAAGCCCCCGGTATAAAGTCAATTTGATGCTCAATCCCCCTGATTGGTGGCACCCCATCTGGAATCTCTTCAGGGAACACGTCTTCAAATTCCTGCAAAAGAGAAATAGTGGTACTAGGCAAAGACTGGTTAAGATCGTTAATATAAAAATTTGCCTCCTTGTACAAAAGTACAAGTATGGGCTGTTTTGAATAAAAAGCCCTCTTGACCTCACTTGCCTTAGCATAAAAATTCACATTTTTTTTCTCTAGTATTTTTCCACTCTCCTCTCCTTTTTCTTCACTCTTTTTTTTTCTTTCACTCTTTTTTTCTTTTTCATTCTTCTCTTTTTTTTCTTTTTCCCTAACCATCCTCAATTGATCTTCAAAGACTTGCTTTGGTGAAAGGGGTACAAGTGTGATGTTTCTACCATTCTTCACAAACGAATACTTGTTTCTATATCCGTCATGTGTAACCCTCCTATCATATTGCCAAGGCCTACCTAGCAAGATGTGTCCAGCTTGCATGGGTACCACATCACACATCACCTCATCCTTGTACTTTCCAATGGAGAAGCTCACTAATACTTGCTTATTAACCTTCACTTCCCCACTATCATTTAACCATTGCAACTTGTAAGGCTTAGGGTGTTCAAATGTGGGCAACCCTAATTTCTCAACTAAGGTAGTACTAGCCACATTGGTGCAACTTCCCCCATCTATGATAACACTACACACTTTGTTACTCACATGACATCTTGTGTGGAAGATGTTATCTCTTTGTTGTTCAAGGTCATCCTCCTTGACTTGAGTGCTCAAAGATCGCCTTATTACAAGTGCTTCCCCATCCATGGGTCCTATCTCCTCTTCACTAACTTCCCCTACAGATGGCGTCTCATCTTCTTCACTTTCATTATCGGTTCCAACCTCACCACTTGCTAAGGTGATCATTACCTTCTTATTGGGACATTGAGAGGCTATATGACCATTACCAAGACACCGAAAACACCTTAAGTCACGATTACGAATTGGAGTGTCGATTTTACCTTTGTCCTTGCTAGCCCCCATCTCTTTGGCTTTGTAAGGGTCAAATGTTGGTTTGGATGTAGCTATTTCATCTTTTTTCTCATTGGACTTCCAAGGACTAGTAAGGTTTGGTTTTTGAGTAATGGGACTAGACCTTAATGGTTGGGATCGAAAACTCCGTTTCTTTAATTGTCTTTCCACCTTGATTGCCATATGGACCATGTCCTCCATCTCCACATAATGATGAAGTTCCACAATGTTGGCAATGTCCGGATTCAACCCACTAAGAAACCTAGCCATGGTTGCCTCTCTATCTTCCTCAACATTAGCTCTTGCCATAGCCACTTCCATTTCCTTGTAGTACTCATCAACACATTTATATCCTTGAGTCAATCTTTGTAAGCGTTGGTGTAACTCTCTATAGTAGTAGCTAGGCACAAACCTCTTTCTCATGATAGCCTTCATGTCCTCCCAATTATCTATGGGCCTTTCACGGTTTCTCCTCCTACTAATGACCAATTGATCCCACCAATTCAATGCATAGTCATAAAACTCAATTACAGCAAGTTTTACTTTTTTTCTGTGGAGTAGTTGTGACATTCAAAAATATGCTCCACTTTCTTCTCCCACTCCAAATACAACTCCGGGTCATTCTTTCCTTGGAATTGTGGTATCTTCATTTTTATACTACTTAGATCTCTGTCAATTCCATCTTGAGCTCTAGGTAGGGGTCTCCACATACCTCCTCTACCATTTCTTCCACCTCTATTCACATTTCTTCCTCCTCTAGGCATTCTTTCCCCCTCTTCCTCCAATTCTTCTTCCCAATCTTCTTCCTCTATATCATCCCAACATGAGCTTGCCTATTAACCCTCCTAACATTGGGTGGAGGTGTCCCTCGTTGTAAAGCTGCTATGGAATTTTCTTGCCTTTCCAATCTTTCATTCATATCAACTACCAAGTTGTTCATCCTTTCAAATGATTGTTGCAGCGCCCTCATCATGAACATCATATCCGGTCTTCCTTCGGGACTACCGCTTGACATTTTTTCTCAATTCTACACAACAATAGGTTAGTGTAATAAAATAGAACTAATGTAAATTCACAGAATACCTCACGTGTTTAGCGCTCGGATTGATCGCTCAAACCCTCTTAGTTCCTAATGAAAGCAACCAAATCCAGGAATTCCAACCAATTTGTAGAATTATCAAACACCCAAAAAAGCAAATAGTTCACAATATCCCACTTGTTAAAGCACAAAGGAAACTAACTCAAAGTGTTTAGAGGAGTAAGCACAAGAAAAAGCAATAGAACAACATGATTGGAAAAACAACAATTTCCCCAAAGGAACTAAGCACACAATGGAATATTTATAATCAAAGTGCAAAATCCTTGAAACTATGAAGTTCTAATACTCACTAGAAATTAGCAATTGCAATTTGGCCAACTGTTTTTTTTTTCTGTTTTTTTTCGAATTACTTCGCCACTTTTTTTTCGTTTTTTTTTCTTTTGGGACAATTATGCTAATAACTCTAGGGTAAATCAATACAATACTTTCAATATGAGTTTAAGTGATGTTTAAGATTGGTAAAATAGCACATAAATTATGACACAAAGGGAAAATGAAATTTCGGCGAGAACTACCACGTAAATACTAGAAAACAACCAAAAACTGCAGAATATTTCAGATTTTGTAGAATAAGCAAGGAAAAGTACGAATAGATTCAGTAATAGCAGAATTTGCAAGGAAAATGCAGAAAAAACGTGGAAACAAAGAAGAGCAATATTTTTAGGGTATGGAGAATAAATTTCAGCAAGAACACAGCAGAATGATATTTATTTTTTTCGTTTTTTTTTTTGTGTCAGAAATACAACAAGAACACAAGAACAAGAACACAAGAACAAGATCAAATATAAAGGATAGGAATCTGAAAATTAGCACCAAAAGCTCTGATACCAAATGATAAGAACCAAGGGTTTAGGACCTAGCTAATTTCAGATTATATAGCAAAGGGTTTCTCCACAAATCAATGGATATTACTCACCATTTTTCTGAGGAGAAAAGACACCACAAGGAGCTGCTAATTCCTTGATAAGTCTAGCATAAATGACACCCTAACAAGTATGGATATTACTCACCACAAATGCTTGGATGCTAAACAACGCCACAAAGGTTGCCAATCCCTTGATAAGTTGCTTGAAGAGGAACAAAGAGCTAGAATGAGCTCTCAAATGATCTGAATATTCAAACTTCATTCAAAAATTCTGTTTTACAGAAATTTGAGCTGCTCTTAAAAGGATTCAAACCAACCCTAAGCTATAATACATCATAGCCCTTGATCTCATCCAAGGGTTGAAAATAAACACAGCCAAAAAGCAGAAAAGGTAGCAGCAAACATTGACCAAAATACATGGAAAAATTGGGGCAACTGACCACAAAGCAATCCCATAAAGTATTACATCTTAACCCTTGATTTCATCCAAGGGCTGAAAAGAGAGCTGCCCAAAATCAGTCCAAATGGCACTCCAAAATTGGAGCAAAACATGGGGCAGCCGAGAACAAAAGAAACCCTATAAAATATTACATCTTGACCCTTGTTTCCATCTAAGGGCTGAAATTGAAGCTGCCCAAAAAGTCCAAATGGCACAACAATGTGCCTAGTTTTATTTTGCCAATTTTGCCCTAATTTCCATCCTAGGATTGTCCCAATCCTTGCACTCCCAATTTAGGTCCCCTTGATTATGAATGACCTCTTGAATGATCCCATTTAAAGCCTTTTCGAGTTGTGCCTTCCTAGACCTTGTGATTGGTCCACTTGGAATTTGTAGCGCTCTATGATTCTCATCACTTTACTTGCCTTTCGACCTTGGAATTGTGGTAACCCCTTGGTTCACATCAAATACCTCAATAGAATGTGATATGAACCAAGGGGTTAGGACCTAGCTAATTTCAAATTATATAGCAAATGTTTTCTCCACAAATCAATGGATATTATTCACCATTTTTTTTGGGGAAAGAAGCCACAAGAAAGTGCTATTTCCTTTTCTAGCCTAAATGACACCCTCACAAGTATGAATGTTACTCACCACAAATGCTTGGATGCTAAACAATATCACAAAGGTTTCCAATCCCTTGATAAGTTTCTTAAAGATGAACAAAGAGCATGAATGAGTTCTCAATTGATCTGAAAAATCAAATTTCATTCAAAATGTAAAATCACTACAGCACAGATGCTCTTAAGTATTTATAGGATACAAATAAACCCTAAACTCTACTTCATCATAGCCCTTGATCTCATCCAAGGGTAGCAGAAAACGTGGACCAAAACATGGAGAAAAATGGGGTTGTTGACTATAATAGGAATCCTATGAAAATATTACACCTTAACCATTGATTTCATCCAAGGGCTGAAAAGAAAACTGCCCAAAATCAGTCCAAATGGAACAACAAAACTAGGAGAAAAGTGTGGAGCAACTGAGTACAAAGGAATCCCAATAAAATATTACATCTTAACCTTTGTTGTCATCCAAGGGCTGAAAAGAAAGCTGCCAAAATGAGTCCAAATGGCCCAGCAATGTGCCTAGTTTTCTTTTGCCAATTTCGCCATAATTTCCATCCTAGGCTTATCCCAATCCTTACAATCCCAATTTAGGTCCTTTGGTTATGCACGACCTCATTCATGAGCCCATTTAATTCCTTTTCAAGTTGTGCCCTCCTAGACCTCGTGATTGGTCCACTTGGGATTTGTGTGGCTCCATGATTCTCGTCAGAATGTTAGGGAGTTTTATAGGGAAGCACTTATAATAAGGCAGTAATTGAGTTTTGAAGTCAAGGAGGAATACATTGAACGACAAAGATATAATATCTTTCACACAAGGTGTGTAGTGTTATCATAGATGGAGAAAGTTACACCAATGTAGCTAGTATTACCTTAGTTGAGAAATTAGGATTTACCTACATTCGAACACACTAAGCCTTACAAGTTACAATGGCTAAACAATAATGGGGAAGTTAAGGTTGATAAGAAAGTATTAATGAGCTTCTCCATTGGAAAATACAAAGATGATGTGATGTGTGACGTGGTACTCATGGAAGCCGGGCACATCGTGCTAGGTAGGCCTTGGCATTGGAGGGTTATACATGATGGATATAGAAACAAGTATTCATTTTTGAAGGATGGTAGAAACATCACACTTGTCCCTCTTTCACCTACGCAAGTCATTGAAGATCAAATGAAGATGGTTAGAGGAAAAGAAAAGAGTGAAAATGAAAAGAAGATTGAGACTAAAGAAAAGAATGAGAGAAAAGAGAGGAGTGAAAATGGAAAGGAGAGTGAGACTAAAGAAGAAAATGAGAGAAAAGAGAAGAGTGAAAATGAAAAGGAGAGTGAGACAAAAGAAAATAGTGAAAAAAAAAAGAGAGTGAACAAAATAAAATTAGTGGCATAGAGAGTGATAAAAAAATTGAGAGAAAATCAGAAAGAAAAAGAAAGAGAGATTGAAAAATTTGAGACAAAAGAAGAGAGAAAAAATAAATGTCTACACAAAAGCGAGTGAAATTAAAAAAGAAATAATTCTAAATTAGCCATTGAGTGTACTTCTATACAATGAGACATTTTTGAATACTAAACAACTTTATGATGCTTTGCCTAGTTTAATTGTTTCTATCTTGCAGTAATTTTAGGATGTGTTTCTCAAAGAAATTCTTAATGGAATACCTCTTATCTGAGGGATTGAACATCAAATTGATTTTGTACCTGGTGCTAACATTCCAAACTGACCAGCCTGTAGGAGTAACCCTGAGGAGACGAAGGAACTACAAATGCAGGTTAGTGAGTTGATGGGAAAAGGGTACGTGAGAGAAAGAATGAGTCCACGCTTTGTTCCAGTAATTTCGGCCCATAAGAAGGATGGGAAATGGAGGATGTGCATAGACTGCCGAGCAATCAACAATATCATGGTTGATGATGAAAAGATTCAAGCTATCCAGGAGTGGCCAAACCCAACAAGTTTAAGTAATGTTCGAAGTTTTCATGGACTTGCTTGCTTTTATCGGCAATTTGTGAAAGATTTTAGCATAGCATCACCGATAACCGAAGTCATCAAAAATAATGTTACATTCAAATCGGGTGAAGAGCAAGAAATGTCATTCCAACTACTTAAGGAAAAATTGACTGAAGCTACTTTATTATCTTTACCTAACTTTGCAAAAACTTTTGAACAAGAGAAACCAAGGCCCAACATTGAGAGGAGGATTGAACAATATATCAAAAAATCCAACAAAGGATGTCATTGGATGATCTTTTAGACTAGAGATTGGGTGTGGGTGCACATGAGAAAAGAACATTTTATAGAACAAAGAAAATCAAAGTGTCTACCACGAGGAGATGGTCCATTTGAAGCCATCGAAAGGATCAATGAAAATTCCTACAAGCTAGACTTTCCTAGTGAGTATAAAATTAGAACCTCCTTTAATGTTTATGACCTTTTCCTTTTGGTTATGTAGGGGAAGGTTCGAGGACGAATCCTCTTGAAGAATGGGGGAGTAATGAGAATCATGTAGCCAAACAAATCCCAAGTGGATCAATCATAAGGTCTAGGAGGGCACCACTTGAGGAGGCTTTAAATGAGCTCTTTAAAGAGGTCATGCATAACCAAAAGACCCAAAATGGAACAAGCCTAGGATGGAAATTACAGCAAAATTGGCAAACGAAAACTAGGCACATTTCTGTGCCATTTGGACTAATTTTTGGTAGCTTTCTTTTCAACCCTTAGATGAAATAAAGGATTAAGATGTAATATTTTCGTAGGATTCCTTTGTAGTTAGCTACCCCATTTTCTCCATGTTTTGGTCCACCTTTTGTGCTTTTTGGCTATCTTTATTTTCAACCCTTGGATGAGATCAAGGTTTTTGATGTAGTAGAGTTTAGGGTTTATTTGTATCATATAATTACTTAAGAGAAGCTTAGCTGCTGGAATTCAAATTTGAATGAAATTTGATTTTTTCAATCATTTGAGATCTCATTCACACTCTTTGTTCCTCTTTAAGCAACTTATCAATGGATTGGCAACCTTTGTTGCATTGTTTAGCATCTAAGCATTTGTGGTGAGTAATATCTATGCTTATTAGGGTGTCATTTATACTAGACTTATCAAGGAAAGAGCACCTCCTTGTGTCGTCTTTCCACTCAAAAAAATGGTGAGTAATATCGATTTGTTGAGAAACCCTTTGCTATATAATTTGAAATTAGTTAGGTCCGAACCCCTTGGTTCATATCACTACTCTTGCAAAATCAAGCACCTTAGACTTGAGCCCACTTTCCCCAAGCCTAAGTGAACGAGCTTGGAAGCCAAGCTAGTTATGAGTATGTTAGTATTCATAGGCAAGCCTACTACTCACCACAAGCCTCAAGAAGTGTTGAAGAGAAAATCACAAATTTGCATGGTCCCTATTCTTTTTTGTTATTTTTTACTCAACTACTACAAGATCAACAAGTCCATAAGTTTGGGCTTCTATTGTTGACATAAAAACATCTATTTTCATGTCTTCCGAAACAACCCATAACGATTTGCAACCATTATTTGTATATAAACTCTTGTGATGGTTTCGTGTAGATTGAGTAGTTCTTTTGCCGCCAAGAGAAATTCTCTCGCTTGTGCCTGGCAATAAGAACTAACAAGTTGATGGATCATTATCCTGATGATATAACATCATAAATAGTTCATCTATCTCTCATGATCAAGGTCGAAGAGATAGAGAAAAATAGAAGATAGAATTGAACAATCGAACGGGCATTCTTTGTGCATTGCATACGGTTCTACAATGGAATTAACTTTTCCCTTTTTCTATCGTCCATCAGGATATTAAAGTATATCAAATTCACATAACAAACAAGCTTGCTTAATAGCTTTGAGTTCCAACTTAAAAGCTCTTATAACTTCAAAACCAAATGACAAACGAATCGCTCTCACGCTCATCAATTCAATTATTCTCCTTTTTGAGTGTTGTGTACTAATAGACTTGCTTACCATAACTGCAAAGAAAGAGCGATTCTATCTATTTTTCCATACGGGTTAGATCTCCTTTTGAATTGTATAAGTTACAACTTTGCTACTGAAAAGATGGATTTGACTCTGATTTACCAGCATCCACTATAGGAAGCAATTGCTACACTTACCACCCGCTCATATTCCCATCGATATAACTGGCAATAAGAACACTCTTTCTCTCATGCCCATAACCATGAAGCTAACAAACATAGAATGTTTCACTTTCCCTTAGAGAATCTATCTCTACAACTACCTTTTCTTTCCTTTTCATTATAAACAAAGCGATATTGATGCAGACCTTTTAGGCGAACAAGCTTGGAACACCCAAACTCAAACGAATTAAAATGATTGATTTGCTAAGAACGTGTTGAAGATAATTAGATTAAAACCTTAAGGAAACAAAGTCATTAAAACCTAAATCTTGAGATGCCACAAAGGATAATCACTTACTTTGATAAGTCGAATTCAAACATTCAATCAAGAACACAAGAAGGCAAAACAAGAAGCTTTCTATAATTTTATTTTCATTAATGAATATTCATTCTTAGCCTCCATTACATAGATCTTCTTGTTTATAAACAAGAAACCCTAATTCTTATAAAAGATTCAAAGAATTCAAAGAAAACTATGAAACACAAAAAAAAGAACATAGTAGCAGATCGTTAAAGAATCTAATTCTTGTTTTCTTGTTATTGTTGAATTTGGGTTTCCTTTATTTTGTTTTTGCTACCCAAGAGTCTTTCTTTAGAGTCCTCTTTGGTCAAGAGTCTTCTTAATGGAGATCAAGGTACTGATCAACTTAATGTTCCCAAATATTCTCAAGATCCTTTGCAATGAATTGGCGGTCTAATGACTACGGCAAAGACTAAAAGGATGAAGGAAGCTTTGCAAGGCTTGATCATGGAAGTGCAATAAAAAGAGGCCATGTTAGAAGAATCAAAAACTAAATTCAAAGATTCTAAAGCTTCACCAAGGATGGTCTATTACCTTTTTATGCAAGGGATAGATTTAGAAGATCAAGTTTGGAGCAAAGATTGATTTAAGAAGTAATATTTTTGTTTTAGCTAAATATGGGCTTTTATGTTTAGTAATTTTATTTTAGTTAACTGTGTGTTTTTATTTGAAGTCTTTTAGTCTTTTATTTAATTTTGGGCCTTTTATGTTTAGCAATTTTTATTTTAGTTAATTGTGGACTCTTTATTTTATGTCTTTTAGTTTTTCATTTTTAAGGTTTGATTAGGCCCAATTCAAAACTAAATAGGCTCATTAGGCCCATTCCATCTAGGGTTTTTTCTTTTAGGATTTATTGCTTATTAATAAGAAGAGCTATGTAATTTGGAGGCAAGAACGAATATTCATTAATGAAAAAAAAATTTCAGAAAGCTTCTTGCATTGCCTTCTTGTGTTCTTGATGAATGCTTGAATTCGACTTATCAAAAGGATTATCCTTTGTGGGGTCTCAAGATTTGGATTTTAAGAACTTTGTTTCCTTATGACTCTAATATGATTATCTTCAACATGTTCTTATCAAATCAATCATTTTAATTCCCTTGAGTTCGTAGATTCTTAGGTTATTCTCCTATTGGGTCCACATATTTTGTATCAGAGCCTTGGTTTGCTTAGCATATTGCTCATTCTTCCTTTAAATGTTGGCCCAAACTCTAGCATGTTAACCCTTAACAAAATCTACCTTTTTTTACCATCAAGATTAGCATGCTCATTAGTAGGCAAAGGTAAAATATCAATAGGTATATTAAAGAATTAAAGTCATAAACAACTTCAAAAGGAAAAAATGAAGAAGTAGAATGAACAGTCCTATTATATACAAACTCAATGTGTAGCAAACACTTCTCCCACTACCTTATATTCTTTTGAATGATATCTCATAACAAAGTAGTGAGTATCCTATTAACTACAATTTTACAGAATGTTTAAGAATATGCAACAATGGAAAATAACAATTTAGTTCCTAGTTTATTCCACAAAGTTCACCAAAAATGACTTTGGAATTAACATCTCTATCACTAACAATTGTCTTAGGAAAACAATTCCCAAGTGTACCAATCACAAGGTGATGCGGACCCTTTGGGCGAACAACCTAAAAAACCCACAAACTCAAGGGAATTGAAACTATTGATTTGTCAAGAATGTGTTGAATATTATCATATTAGAACCCAAAGGAAGGAAAGTGCTTAAAACCCAAATCTTGAGATGCCACAAAGGATGATCACTCTCTTTGATAAGTCCAATTGAAGCATTCAATCAAGATTACAAGAAGCTTTTTGAAATTTTCTTTTCATTAATGAATATTCGTTCTCTACCTCTATTACATAGCTCTTCTTGTTTATAAGCAAGAAACCCTAAAAGGAAAAAACCCTAGATGGAATGGGCCTATTTAGTTATGAATTAGTCCTAATCCCACCTTAAAAATAAAAGACTAAAAGAGTTAACATAAATATCCCACAATTTTAAAAAATAAAAATTACTAAACATAAAAGCCATAATTAGCTAAAATAAAAATATTACTTCCTAAATTAGTCTTTACTCCCAACTTGATCTTCCAAATCTATACCTTGCATAGAAAGGTAATAGACCATCCTTGGTAAAGCTTTAGAATCTTCAAATTCACTTTTTGATTCTTCTAACACGGCCTCTTTGTATTGCACTTCCATGATCAAGATTTGCAAAGCTTCTTTCATCCTCTTAGTCTTTGCCCTAGTCATTGAATCGCCAATTCCTTCCAAAGGATCTTGAGAATATTTGGGAACATCAACTTGATCAGCACCTTGATCTTTATTTATTCCCCTCCTCCTCTTCGAAAAGAATAGTCCTCGAATCACCTAAAACAAACAAAGATAAATCCGTGACATTAAAATTTGCACTAACATTACCATAGTCACTTGGCAAATCTATCTTGTAAGTGTTATCATTGATCTGTTCTATGGCTTGAAAAGGTCTATCTCCTTGAGGCTACAATTTTGATTTCCGTTGTGTGGGAAATCTCTCCTTACACATGTGCACCCAAACCCAATCTTCAGGTTAGAAAACAACCTTCAAACGCCCCTTATTTGATTGCTTAGCATATTACTCATTCTTCCTTTCAATGTTGGCTCGAAATCTAGCATGTAAATCCTTCACAAAGCTGCCTTTTTCTTACCATCAAGATTAGCATGCTCATTAGTAAGCAAAGGTAAAATATCAATAGGTGTTACATAGCAATTATCATTACTAAAATTGATGAAAATAACTATATAAAATACAGTTATCACCAATCAAACAAACCAGGAAGTTTCTTTAAACCCATCTCATATGTTCTTTAACTGCCACACATTGAGGACAATGTGTATATTAAGTTTGGGGGTGGTGTATATACTGAACCAAGTTGAAATACTTTCTGGATGTTATTGCTTATGAATTTTTTGTTTGTTTGTTTGGTTGATTGAAGATAATATGCTATGAATAGTGATATATTTTTGTTTCTTCGATTTATATGATGCATATCTCCTTGAAAAATTAGAATATTGTCTAAGCGATGAATAATTTTTACGTATGTTTCATTTTTACAAAGATAAATATTTATGAGCACTAGTCTTGATTTTTTATTTGCTATGATAATTTAGAGAAGGTTTATATGAGTATGGAATTCGATTGATATTTGTGGTGTCACAATTCTTAGAATTTGTTTGATTTTCTCTCGAGGCAAAATTATAGATAACATTTAACTAAAAAAATGATTTAGGCCATCTTTGGATCGTTTGAGTCTTTCTATCTACCTTTACATGCATTATCCATAGTATACCACTTTTGAGCTTCAAAGTTTTTATATATATATTTCTCATTACAAAAGCCTATCTAAAAAGTATATATATATATGTATGTGTGTGTGTGTGTGTGTGTGTAGATATACCTATTGTTCTTATTCCACTAACATGTTACAATTATTAGTAAATGTTGAAGGATATATCGAAAAAAAGGGTTATTGAGAAAAAAAAAACAGATTCTGAAAAGAAAAAAAAACAGATTTTGAAAAAAAAAAGGAAAAAAAAACCGCATTCTAAAAGAAGAAAAAAACAGATTCTGAAAAAAAAGGTCTAATGTGATGATAAATCCCAAATTGGGAAGTATTTATTGTGATGATAGAAGACCTCTTTTTCAATCCTAAAATGATGTGTTTGGGAAATTTTGTGCTAAATATTATCTTTTATCCTACCTTTACCTAAGCCATACATTACAAGCTTAATAAAGTCCTATTGATTTTGTGTTTTGTGTTTGTCTATATTAGTGGAGAGAGAAATGAAAAATAGACTACGAGATTTGTGATTTCATGATAATTTGTTTGATTTTATATTTGTATAAATTGATCTGGATTGCATGTGATGAAATTTGAAAAGAGTTCACACACACACACACCTAAAATTCATTGTAAAAATGTAATATACTTTTAAATTGATTTTGATGCTGAGATAAAATTCTTTTATTTCTTTGAGTTATGTTATTTGGAATGTTTAAAAAGAAATATTTTGAAAATCACTATTTTAAATGCAGTTATCTTTGTTTTATTTTCTTCATTTTGCTCGAGAACTAGCAAAAACTTAAGTTTGGGGGTGTTGATAACTGTATTTTATATAGTTATTTTCATCAATTTTAGTAATAATAATTGCTATGTTCTTTTAATATTTAGTTAATTTTTGTTAAATAAATTAATATTTTCCTTTTATGTGCTAAAAATACATTTTTAATAAAATTAAATAATTTGTATCGAAAATGTACTTAATTTCATATTTTTTTGTCCAAAAATATAATTTCAAATAGAAGAGTTGTTAATTGTAATTTAAAAAAGTTGAAAATATAATTTAAATTAAAATCGGGCTTAATTTCAATTATTAAAAGTTTAAAATTTAATTTAAATTACCAAAAGGGTTGTATTACAATTAAACAAAGTTGAAAATGTAAATTGAAATATATTTATGAATGAAAATGTAATTAATAAAAATTGAATTTTCTGCGGAGGAGAAGAATTCCACTCGCATCATTCAACGCGTCCATCACTCACCGTTCGATCATCAATTCAACGGTCTAGATTTGGCGAGTACAACCAGACGAGGCAAAATCGCGTGTAAAATCTTCGCACGGCTCGGCGTGCCAATGGGCCCCACCTATCGCATAGGCCTGCGTCAAAGTGGGACCCACATGTCGGCTGCGCAGATTTCCCCGAGGCGCATCACTGACCGTTGGATCTCTTGAACGGTCCAGATTGAAGCGCGTGGAACCAAGCTATCGCGCACTGAACCGTTCGTGTAGCAATCGTGTGTGACGCGTGTTATGGTAGCAGAGTGCATCCTCAGTTTTTACAGAATAAGAATCTGCCACGTATCCCACTAATATTTAAGCAAATCATGTTGCGACACGTGATATTTTACAATGCGCGCGACCGCGCTGGATCACACCCCGTTTCCAGCTGTTGCCTCACTTTTTCGGCGCCCCAATCCTGTGCGCCGTTCCTGCGTGCAACTGGTTTGTTCACCCAATGATATGCTGCCACGTGGCCTTAGGGAATCTTGCAACGAATCAGATTTTGACACGTGGCACGCACAATGAATTAAAAAAATGCAGAATCGGCGCCGCTGTTTCACGCGTGAATTAATTCATATTTTTCGATACGAAAATCGATATGTGTGATTTTTGTTTTTCGATAAAAATTATTACGCGTTTTTGATAAAAAAATAAAATAAAAATGTAATATTTTAGATGTATTTTTTAGCTATAAATAGGTGATGTTATGATAGAGTTTGAGAGTTTTTTTTAGTTTAGAATTTTTGTGGTTTTCGGTTTTGGACTGCAGAACATGCATAAGCAATTTTTTTGGCTTTTGTTGTGTTCTGCGTGTGCCAAATATTTTCGGTACTTGATGTTTTAATTTTTCTTCTTATTCTTCTAATTTTTTTGCATCTGTTGTAATTTTAATTTTTAATTAGTGAAATAATTTAATTTTTCTTGGGTTGCATTTGATCTAAATTTATGAAGCTTTTATTTTAATTATTTTTGAAAGATTTATAAGACGTTCGATTTGTTCGTTCTATTTTGTGCTTAATGCTTTTTGATTATTTACGAATTTTATCAAAACGATTTGTGGCATAAAAATAAACTTGAGAAAGACATTTTTGTGTATATTGCTCGTAAATAGAATGACATGTATGATGAAGGATATGAATATACCCTAATTGTATGTGTGGCCATTTGAGAACTTAGAACTTAATGAATCTTATTAAATTTAATTCTCATAGAGATATAGTGAATTAATTTAACGAGGTGTGTTTATACGGAGCTCGGAAGAGATGTATGAATAAAAAAGAAGTTTTCGGTTGACAAATTAATGTACTAAAAAATATAAATCCAAAGAAAATAATATGATTGGATTGGAATAATTTGGTGAAAAATTACAATCCTAGAGTTCTCTTATTTTATTTTTAAAACTTTTCTTAATCAACGAAGTTTGTCCTCGAACAGGTTCTTTTTCGAGACTTGATTTTGATACCAAACTTAAGAAAAATAGCTAACCATTCCTACAATAAGCTTAAGTTGTTAGTAGGGGGCACCAATATACTTTTATCTAGAACTGTCACACTTAATCCAATTTCAAAGCCCACACCAAGTTACATGGATGTTACCTAAATTATGCCACACAAGTTAGACAAAATGACCCTTGGATGTCACCCAACAAATGATATGAACCAATGGGTTAGGACCTAGCTAATTTTCAGATTATATTACAATGAGTTTCTCCACAAATAATGGATATTACTCACCATTTATCTTTTGGGAAAGATGCCACAAGGAAGTGTTATTTCCTTGATAAGTCTAACATAAATAAAACTCTAACAAGTATAGATATTACTCACCACAAATGCTTAGATGCTAAACAACACAACAAAGGTTGTCAATCCCTTAATAAGTTGGTTGAAGAGGAATAAAGAGCATGAATGAAATCTAAAATGATCTAACAAATCAAATTTCATTCAAAATGTGAAATTCTAACAATTTGACGGCTCAAGTATTTATAACATACAAATAAACCCTAAGATCAACTACATCATAGCCCTTGAACTCGTCCAATGGTTGAAAATAAAAACAACCAAAAAGCACAAAAGGTAGCAGAAGACACGGATTGAAAAACGGGGAAAAATGGGGTGTTGACAAACTGTATCTAACCATTGCAGCCAAAAGCTTAAAATGTCAGTAAGGGGTGCCTATATTCTCTTGTACTTTCCAATGGGTATCTTATTGGCAATACCCCTACAATTCTAATATAACACAATCATGATGAAACATGGTTGAGACACCACTATTGGGTGTAGCATGCATAGATTGGGATATGGGGTTATTTGACCTTCCTTTCTTAGGCTTGATCAATATCTGATGGAGTTTTGACATGGCTAAGGTTGTAAGGGAGGAGAGGATTATGGGAAAAACTTTTTTGGCATCCTTTGTATTAACAACAATAATGCTATTCGATGAATCTAGAGCTGAAGCAATAAGAGAAATATTATGAAACATATCATAGGAGGTCGTAGTAGATGAGGTAAAAGAACTTACAAGATCTATAGAAACTTCTCTAGTAGAGGTAGTTATATCTTTTGAGACGATAACACTGACCCTTATAGAGTTTATTGGCAGCAAAGGTTGAGAAATAACAAGAGAGAGTAGGAAAAAATTTGATGCATCAGTAGGAATATTGATAGAAACATTAGAAGAAGTAACCAACAAAGTTATAGCATTAGGATCCACATACTCAATAGAATCAATAGTAGAAAATCATTACTAATTGGGACTATAGTAGGCGCAGTAGTTACTTTAGATCGGTATAATTGTTGTGGGTGAGTTTGTAGTGTATAGTTGGAAAGAGGACACTTTTAAAAGGCTCACCAGCATTGTTGGCACTATTTGTCTAATATTTAAATGTAAGATGCCCCATCGAAGAACAAATTGTGCAAAAATTAACAAAATTCTTTAGAGTATCAACTTCAACCATTATTTGCACATCATGTTTTTTAGCAGGTCTATATCAATGAGTACTTTTCCATTTCTCTATTAGAGTGGCATTATCAATTTTTTAAAGAAACACCAATAGCGCAAAAAATGTTTCGAAGAGTTTGTTTATCCCAATATTCCCATGCTAATTGTAGACGCAAACCCACACATGTGCATTAGTTTCCTTCTAATGCAAAGGACCAAAATTTGGCATCCATGACTCATCCCAAAAAACACCCAACTTAAATTAATGAGGGCATTCACCTAGATACTTGCTTTGTCCTCTAGGGTATGAAGCAACATATGATAATATCCACAGCTTGAGAAATGAGTTCCTAGTTAGAAGGAAACTTTCAAACTACAATCAAACATGACTTTAGGTCACCTTGACTCCATGGCTCACCCTTATTAGCTGACCAATCAAAGAAATTTTGCATAACTCAAAGTGAGATTGGTAAATATAATAATCCACAATAACATAAGAATTATCGCATTTCTTCTTTGGAAGTGCTTCAAATGGCTCAATGAGAATATTAGTTAAAAACTTTGATGTTACTTCACTATGACTCTTCTTAGGGTTGTTGGACTTAAAATGGTCAGCATGTCCAAACTCAACCTTAGGTTTAGGATCAGGGTTTTTCATGGGTTGTCAAACCACAACCATTTAAATGAAAAATCCACAATGGTTACTGAAAAAGGGAAAAGCAACCAAGAAAATCCATTCCTTTCCAATCAATTATTTAAATACCCAAGTCAATAATTAATGTAAAATTCAAAATGTTGGCAATGTTGGCAATGTCTGGATTCAACTCACTAAGAAACCTAGCCATAGTGCCTTCTCTATCTTCCTCAACATTGGCTCTTACCATCGCCACTTCCGTTTCCTTGTAGTACTCATCAATGCATTTATATTCTTGAGTCAATCTTTGTAGGCATTGGTGTAACTCTCTATAGTAGTAGCTAGGTACAAACCTCTTTCTCATGATGGCCTTCATGTCCTCCCAATTATCTATGGGCCTTTCATGGTTTCTCCTCCTACTAATGACCAATTGATCTCACCAATTCAATGCATAGTCAGAAAACTCAATTATAGCAAGTTTTAATTTTTTCTCCGTGGAATAGTTGTGGCATTCAAAAATGTGCTCCACCTTCTTTTCTGATGTGGTATCTTCATTTTTATACTACTTCAATCTCTATCAACTCCATCTTGGGCTCTCTAGGTGGGGGTCTCCACATACCTCCTCTACCATTTCCTCCTCCTCTAGGCATTCTTCCTTCTTCTTCCTCCAATTTTTCTTCCCAATCTTCTTCCTCTATATCCTCCCTAACATGAGCTTGCCTATGAGCCTCCTAACATTGGATGGAGGTGTTCCTCGTTGTAAAGCTGCTAAGGAATTTTCTTGCCTTTCCAATTTTTCATTCATATCAACCATCAACTTGTTCATCCTCTCTAAAGATTGTTGCTACGCCCTCATCATGAACATCACATCCCATCTTCCTTCGGGACTACCCCTGTTGCACATTTTTTTTTGCAATTCTACACAACAAGAGGTTAGTGTAATAAAATAGAACTAATGTAAATTCACACAATACCTCACGTATTTAGCACTCGGATTGATCACTCAAACCTTCTTAGTTCCTAATGAAAGCAACCAAATCCAGGAATTCCAAACAATTTGTAGAATTATCAAACACCCAAAAAAAAGTACACAATATCCCACTTGTTAAAGCACACAAGAAACTAACTCAAAGTGTTTAGAGTAGTAAGCACAAGGAAAATCAATAGATCAACACGATTGGAAAACAACAATTTCCCCAAAGGAACTAAGCACACAATGGGAGATTTATAATCAAAGCATAAAATTCTTGAACTATGAGTTCAAATACTCATTAGAAATTAGCATACAATTTGGGCTATCTTTTTTTCTGCCTTATTTTTTAGAATAAATTCTGGCCACTCTTTCTGTTTTTTTTTTAACAAATATGCTAATAACTCAAGAGTAAATCAATACAACACCGTCGATATAAGTTTAAGGAATTTTTAAGATACGTAAAATATAAATTACGACACAAAGGGGAAATGAAATTTCTACAGGAACTAACATAGAAATACTAGAAACAACAAAGAACTGCAGAATATATCAAATATTGCAGAATTAGCAAGGAAAAATGCAGAATAGTTTCAAAAATAGCCGAATTTGCAAGGAAAATGCAGAATATGAAAGGAAAATTCTGATTACTTTCAGAAACAGCTAGGTATGAAAGGTTACTACTGAAAAACATTGGACACAATAGAATTTGTAAGGAAAATGCAGAAAAAACGTGGAACACAAGAACAATAACAAATATAAAGGATAGGAATTTGAAAATTAGCACCTAAAGCTTTGATACCAAATGATATGAACCAAGGGGCTAGGACCTAGCTAATTTTAGATTATATAGCAAAGGGTTTCTCCACAAATCAATGGATATTACTCACCATTTTTCTTAGGGAAAAAGACGCCACCAGGAGGTGCTATTTCCTTGATAAGTCTAGTATATATGATACCCTAACAAGTATGGATATTACTCACTACAAATGCTTGGATGCTAAACGATGTCAAAAAGGTTGTCAATCCCTTGATAAGTTGCTTAAAGAGGAATAAAGAGCTAGAATGAGGTCTCAAATGATCTAAAAATTCAAACTTTATTCAAATTGAATTTTTCAGCAGCTTAGCTGCTTTTAATAGGATACAAACAAACCCTAAGTTCTACTACATCATAGCCCTTGATCTCATCCAAGGGTTGAAAATAAAAACAGTCAAAAGCAGTAGCCGAAAATATGGAGAAAATGGGGCAGCTGACTACAATGGAATCCTATGAAAATATTACATCTTAACCCTTGATTTCATTCAAGGGCTGCAAAGAACCCAAAATATGTCCAAATGGCACAATAAAAATGGAGCAAAATTAGAGCTGCTGAGAATAAAGGAATCCGCATAAAATATTACATCTTAACTTTTGTTTCCATCTAAGAGCTAAAAATGAAGCTGCTCAAAAAAGTCCAAATGTCATAGCAATCTGCCTAGTTTTCTTTTGCCAATTTTGCCCTAATTTCCATCCTAGGATTGTCCCAATCCTTGCACTCCCAATTTAGGTTCCCTTGGTTATGGATGACCACTTGAATGAGCTCATTTAAAGCCTTTTCGAGTTGTGCCCTCTTAGACCTTGTGATTTGTCCACTTGGAATTTGTAGAGCTCTATGATTCTCATCAGTGTGTGAGTTATCTCATTTTATTTTACAAGTTAAAAACATGAGTAATGATGCATGAGAACCATAAGAGGTTGATTTAAAAGTCCTGTTTAACACTTTCAATTACCAATTTAAGAAGTTAATTGCAAGTTTAGATGATTTAGGGTCCTCTTCTAGTTTTAAATTACATAAAGGAATAAAAAGGCAGCTTTGTGAAGGATTTACATGCTAGAGTTTGAGCCAACTTTGAAAGAACGAATGAGAAAAAATGCTAAGCAAGCCAATAAGGGGGCGTTTGAAGGTTGTTTTCTAACCTAGAGATTGGGTTTGGGTGCACATGTGTAAGGAGAGGTTTCCCACACAATGGAAATCAAAATTGTAGCCTCGAGAAGATGTTTTCAAGCCATAGAACGGATCAATGATAACACTTACAAAATAGATTTGCCAAGTGACTATGGTAATGTTAGCGCAAATTTTAATGTCACGGATTTATCTTTGTTTGATGTAGGTGATTCGAGGACTATTATTTTCGAAGAGGAGGGGAATAAATAAAGATCAAGGTGATGATCAAGTTGATGTTCCCAAATATTCTCAAGATTCTTTGAAATGAATTGGCGATTCAATGACTAGGGCAAAGACTAAGAGGATGAAAGAAGCTTTGCAAATCTTGATCATGGAAGTGCAATACAAAGAGGCCATGTTAGAAGAATCAAAAAGTAAATTCGAAGATTCTAAATCTTTACCAAGGATGGTTGTTTTAGCTAATTATGAGCTTTTTATGTTTAGTAATTTTATTTTCATTAATTGTGGGTTTTTATTTTAAGTCTTAGTCTTTTATTTTTAAGGTTGGATTAGGTGCAATGCATAACTAAATAGGCTCATTCCATCTAGGTTTTTCTTTTTCTTTTAGGGTTTCTTGCTTATTATTAAAGAAGAGCTATGTAATGGAGGCAAGAACAAATTTTATTAATGAAAAGAAAATTTTAGAAAGCTTCTTGCTTTGCCTTCTCATGTTCTTGAATTTGACATATAAAAGGAAGTGATCATCCTTTGTGGCGTCTCAAGATTTGAGTTTATGGACTTTGTTTCCTTCTTAGGGTTCTAATCTGATCATCTTCAATATGTTCTTAACAAATTAATCTTTTCAATTCCTTTGAGTTCGTGGGTTCCAAGGTTGTTCGCTTAAAGGGTCCTTATCATTTGGTATTAGAGCCTCGTTTGCTGAAATTAGGTTATCTATCTTTGTCTATTTTTGTTTTAAATTTTAGATTTAAAAAAAGTCGTCCTTTGATTGTTTTTCTACGTTCTTGAGTCACAAATCACAAAAAAGAGAAGAGAAAGTTTGTCCTCTTAAGTCTTATGTTTTCTTTCAATTTTGTTGTCGTTGTTTCGTAGTTTGTTTTTTAATTCTTCTTATATTTTTCTTGATTCTTTATTTTCTATGTTCAATCATCTTTGTTCTTAAAAAAACAAAAAAAAGAGAGGAGAAGAGGGTTGTTGTTCACAATTTCAAAACATAATTAGAGTTGCAACTTTAAACAGTCTTTTGACTCTGGTAACGAAACAACTATTATAATATATCAAATCGAAACTCGTTTTGATTCTTATAACCAAAAATATTATCCACCTACGTTCTGTAACATTTTTTACCCTAAATTCTAAAGTTTAGACCACTTATGCATTTTCGATTCTTGTTCATTAGGGGTTGCAAATTGTTTTGTGAATTTTCTATTAAAAGCAACAACAGCAGCAGTAAAAAGAGAAAAGGAGAAGAAAAGGAGAATATAGTGGTAGATTGTTGAAGAATCTAATTCTTGTTTTTTGCTGAGTTTCGTATTCTTGTTGAAATTGATTTTTTTTATTTTGTTCTTGTTGCGCAAGATTGATTTTTTAAAAAAGGGAATCATAGTTGACCAAGAGTCTTTTTTTAGAGTCTTCCTTGCTCAAGAGTCTTTCTATAGAGTCCTCCTTGTTCAAGAGTCTTTCTTTAGAGTCCTTTTTAGTGAAGAGTCTTTCTTTAGAGTTCTCTTTGGTCAAGAGTCTTTCTTTAGAGTCCTATTTAGTCAAGAGTCTTTCTTTAGAGTCTTCCTTGGACTTTCTTTCTTTAGAGTCCTCTTTGGACTTTTCTTATGTCATAATTTGCTATTAAGCTTTTAGAATTCTAAATTTTGAGATTTTGACCAATGAAATGGTTACTTCTTCAGATTAATTGGATTCTTTGATTTTGTTAAGGGATGTTAGCGTGAGCTTTGAGTGGTTAAAAAAAGAAAAAAAAAGAAAAGAGCAAAAATAGTGTAAAACAAAAGGAGAGGCATAAATAGTGAAAAAGAAGAAAGGCTGATATAGTGTAAAAACATTGAGGTCGAAACAGTAAAAAAAAGGAGAGGTCAAAATAGTGATAACAATATGATTTGAGAGCAAACACATGAGAGAGTCTTTGAGTTATCTCATTTTCTTCTACAGTTTGAAAACATGAGTAAGGAAGAGAACCACAAGATGACCGACTTAAAATTCCTTTTCAAGACTTTTAATGACTAATTTAAGATGCTAAATGCAAGGTTGGATGATTTGGAATCCTCTTCCGATTCTAAATTACATAAAAGAAGATAGAAAACATGAGATCTCAAGGAGGAAGATGCTGATTTCGTAATGGAAGAGAGCAAGTTGTAAACGGGACAAAAAGATCATGGTTGTACAAACAAATGGAGAAATCAAAAGTTCCAATTCATGTAAGGAAGAGATACCACTATTGAAGGATTGTTCTAATGTTGAAATGGAAGCACCTGTGCATAGAGATTCACTTGTCATAAAGAGAGTCTTCAATATACTGCCTAATGATGAAGAAGATGAGAAGTATCGTGATCATATTTTCCACACAAGATGCTATGTGAAGGATACAATATGTGCATTAGTTATTGATATTACGAGCTGCACTAATGTTGCTAGTACCTTAATGGTAGAAAAGTTAAATTTGAAGTGGCAGGAGCATCCCAAAGTGTACAAGCTACCATGGTTGAATGATTGTGTAGCAATGGAGGTTAACAAACAAGCGTGGGTTCCTTTTTCCATTGTAAAAATATGAAGATGAGGTTTTTTGTGATGTGGCACCATGTCAATCTAATAGGAAGGTCTCACATGATGGTTACAAAAATCATTATTCTTGTGAAATGAACAACCGAATAGTTGTATTAACCCCTCTCAAACTTTTGCAAGCTTATGAAGACCAGATTAGGATATTTATCTTTCTAATAACAATCTTAACTCATCTTTGTCTAGTGTTGTTGTTTCTTTTTATGTTGATCTTTGAGCATCTATTTCCTAAAGAAATTCCCCATGGATTACCTACTTTGAGAGGAATTGAGCAATACCAAATCGACCTGCTTATAAAGCTAATCCTGAGGAAAATAAGGAGATACAAAGGCAAGTGGATGAGTTGTTACAAAAGGGATTTGTAAGGGAGAGTCTTAGCGAATGTTTGGTTCCTGTCATCTTAATCCCAAAGAAAGATGCAACATGGTGCATGTGTGGATTTTTGCGCTATTAACAAGATAACGCTAAATTATAGACATCCTATCCTCAGGTTAGATGATATGCTTCATGAGTTGCATGGCTCTCATTTGTTTTCAAAATTGACTTAAAGAATGGATATTATCAGATTTGCATAAAAGAAGGTGATGAATGAAAAACTGCATTTAAGACTAAATATGAATTATATGAACGGTTAGTAATGCCGTTTGGTTTAACAAATGCACCTAGTACATTCATGAGGCTAATGAACCATGTTTTGCGTGCTTTCATAGGGAAATTTATGGTAGTTTACTTTGATGATATTTTATTATATAGCAAAAATCTAGAGGAACATATGGAACACTCGCGTGCATTTTTTAGTGTGTTGAGAGAGAACAAGTTATATGATAATCTGATGAGAATCATGGAGCTAAACAAATCCTAAGTGGACCAATCACAAGGTGATATGGACCCTTTAGGTGAACAACCTAGGAACATATGAACTCAAGGGAATTGAACGATTGATTTGTTAAGAATGTGTTGAATATGATCAGATTAGAACCCTAAGGAAACAAAGTCATTAAAACCCAATTCTTGAGACACCACAAAGAATTATCACTCTATTTGATAAGTGCAATTCAAGCATTCAATCAAGATTACAAGAAGGTAAAGCAAGAAGTTTTCTGAAATTTTCTTTTCATTAATGAATAAATAGTTCTCAGCCTCCATTACATAACCATTCTTGTTTATAAGCAAAAAATCCTAAAAGAAAGAAAAAACTAGATGGAATGGGCCTATTTAGTTATGGATTGGGCCTAATCTCACCTTAAAAATAAAAGACTAAAAGACTTAATATAAATAGCCCACAATTTAAAAAAAATCAAAATTACTAAACATAAAAGCCATAATTAGTTAAAATAAAAATATTACTTCCTAAATTCGTCTTTGCTCCCAACTTGATCTTCCAAATCTATCCCTTGCATAGAAAGGTAATAGACCATCCTTGGTAAAGCTTTAGAATCTTCATTCTAACACGGCCTCTTTGTATTGCACTTCCATGATCAAGCTTTGCAAAGTTTTCTTCATCCTCTTAGTCTTTGCCTTAGTCATTGGACCGCTAATTTCTTTCAAAGGATCTTGAGAATATTTGAGAACATCAACATGATCAGTACCTTGATCTTTATTTATTCCCCTCCTCTTCGAAAAAATTGTCATCGAATCAATACATCAAACAAAGATAAATCCGTAACATTGAAATTGGCCCTAACATTACCATAGTCACTTGGCAAATCTATCTTGTAGGTGTTATCCTTGATCCGTTCTAAGGCTTGAAAAGGTCCATCTCCTCGAGGCTGCAATTTTGATTTCCGTTGTATGGGAAACCTCTCCTTACGCATATGCACCCAAACCTAATCTCCATGTTAGAAAACAACCTTCAAATGCCCCTTATTGGCTTGCTTAGCATATTGCTCATTCTTCCTTTCAATGTTGGCCCAAACTCTAGCATGTAAATCCTTCACAAAAGCTGCCATTTTCTTACCATTAAGATTAGCATGCTCAGTAGTATACAAAGGTAAAATATCATTAGGTGTTACAGAATAAAAGCCATAAGCAACTTCAAAAGGAGAAAATAAAGAAGTAGAATGAACAGTCCTATTATATGTAAACTCAATGTGTGGTAAACACTTCTCCCACTGCCTTATATTCTTTTGAATGATAGCTCGTAGCAAAGTAGTGAGTTTCTTATTAACTACTTCAGTTTGACCATTCGTTTGAGGATGTGCAATAGTGGAAAGTAATAGTTTAGTTCCTAGTTTATTCCATAAAGTGAGCCAAAAATGACTTAGGAACTTAACATCTCTATCACTAACAATTTGTCTTAGGCAACCCATGCAATGAACCACTTCTTTAAAGAACAAATCAGTAATATATGTTGCTTCATTGGTTTTAGAACATGCAATAAAATGAGCCATTTTACTAAACCTATCAACAGCAATAAAGATGCTACCCTTACCACTTTGACACCTTGGTAATCCTAAAATAAAATCCATAGATATATTAATCCAAGATTGATTAGGTACAGGTAAAGGGGTATATAAGCCATGTGGTTTAACTTTAGATTTTGCTTCCCTACATGTAATGCACTTTTTACAAATAAATTGCACATCAAGCTTCATATTAGGCCACTAAAAATAATCATGTAAAATATCTAAAGTCTTTTAGAACACTAAAGTGACCCATCAAACCTCCCCCATGACTTTCCTTAATAAGCAACTCACAAACACAACAAATAGGAACACATAATTTATCTTTATTGAATAGAAATCCTTCATGCCTTAAAAAATCACTAGACGTAAACTTATCACATGCATTCCATAATTGGCAAAAATCAGAATCATTAGCATACATGATATGAACAAAGGGGTTAGTTTCTAGCTAATTTCATATTATATAGCAAAGGATTTCTCCACAAATCAATAAATATTACTCACCATTATTTTGAGGAGAAAGACGCCACAAGAAGGTGCTATTTTCTTGATAAGTCTAACATAAATGACACCCTAACAACTATGGATATTACTCACCATAAATGTTTGGATGTTTAACAACGCGACAAAGGTTTCCAATCCCTTGATAAGTTGCTTAAAAGTTAACAAAGAGCATGAAGGAGCTCTAAAATGATCTGAAAATTCAAATTTCATTAGTGGAAAATAAACAGCCAAAAAGATTGGGTGGTAAATAAAAATAGCCAAAAAGCACAAAACATGGACCAAAACAAGGAGAAAAATGGGGCAGTTGACTACAAAGGAATCCTATGAAAATATTACATCTTAACTCATGATTTCATCCATGAGCTGAAAATAAAATTGCCCAAAATTAGTCCAAATGGCACAAAAAAACATGGAGAAAATATGGGGCAACTGAGTACAAAGAAATTCCAAGAAAATCTTACATCTTAACCCTTGATTTCATCCAAGAGCTTAAAAGAAAGCTGCCTAAAATCAGTCCAAATGGCACAACAAAAATGGTGCAAAATGTAGAGCAAAATGTGGAGCAAAACAAGGAACAAAATTGGAGTAGTTGAGAATAAAGGAATCCCAATAAAATATTACATCTTGACCCTTGTTTTCATCCAAGGGCTGAAAAGAAAGCTGTCCAAAATTAGTCCAAATGGCACAACAATATGCCTAGTTTTGTTTTGCCAACTTTGCCCTAATTTCCACGCTAGACTTGTCCCAATCCTTGCACTCCCATTTTGGGTCCTTTGGTTATGCATAACCTCTTAAATGAGCCAATTTAAAAGCCTCCTCAAGTTGTGCCCTCCTAGACCTTGTGATTGGTCCAATTGGGATTTGGTTGGATCCATAATTCTCATCATTCCCCCACTCTTCAAGAGGATTCGTCTTGAATCTTCACTTGTATAATCAAAAGCAGAAAGATCATAAACATTAAAGGAGGTGCTGACATTATACTTACCAAGAAAGTCTAGCTTGTAAGCTTTTTCATTAATCCTTTCGATGGCATGAAATGGACCATTTCCCCGTGATAGATACTTTGATTTTCTTTGTTCTATAAAATTGCTCTTTTCTCATGTGCACCCACACAATATATCCAGGCTCAAAGATCATCCTATGACCTCCTTTGTTGGCTTGTTTGATATATTTTTCAATCCTCCTCTCAATGTTGAGCCTTGCTTTCTCTTTTTCAAAAGTTTTGGCAAAGTTTGGTAAAGACAATAAAGGAGCACGAGCTTGGAATGAAATTTCTTGCTCTTTTTCCCATTAGAACCTAACATTCTTTTTGATGACTTCGGTTATCGCTGCTGCTATGCTAAAATCTTTCACAAATCGCCGATAAAAGCAAGCAAGTCCATGAAAACTTTGAACATTACTTAAACTTGGTGCTATTTTCTTGATATATAGCATAAATGACACCCTAACAAGTATGAATATTACTCACAACAAATGCTTGGATGCTTAAGAATCCCACAAAGGTTGCCAATCCCTTGATAATTTTCTTAAAGAGGAACAAAGAGCATGAATAAGCTCTCAAATGATCTAAAAATTCAAATTTCATTCAAAATTGTGAATTCTCAGCAGCTGAGCTAGTCTTAAGTATTTATATTGGATACAAATAAATCCTAAACACTACTACATCACAGCCTTTGATATCATTCCAGGGTGGAAAATAAAAACAGCAAAAAAGCACAAAAGGTAGCCGAAAACATGAACCAGAACATGGAGAAAAATGGGACAACTGACTACAAAGGAATCCTATGAAAATATTACATCTTAACCCTTAATTTTCATCCATGGGCTGAAAAGAAAACTTCCCAAAATCAGTCCAAATGGCACAACAAAACATGGAGAAAATATGGAGCAACTGAGTACAAAAAATTCCAAGAAAATCTTACATCTTAACCCTTGATTTCATCCAAGAGCTGAAAAGAAAGCTGCCTAAAAATCAATCCAAATGGCACAACAAAAATGGAGAAAAATATGGAGCAAAATGTGGAGCAAAATATGGAGCAAAATGTGGAGCAAAATGTGGAGCAAAGTATGGAGCAAAATGTGGAGTAAAACGTGGAGCAAAATTGGAGCACCTGAGAACAAAGGAATCCCAATAAAATATTACATCTTAACCCTTGTTTTCATCCAAGGGCTGAAAAAAAAGGTGTCCAAAATTAGTCCAAATGGCACACCAATATGCCAAGTTTTCTTTTACCGATTTTACCCCAATTTCCACGCTAGGCTTGTCCCAATCCTTGCAATCCCTTATTGGATCCTTTGGTTATGATGATCTCTTGAATGAGCTAATTTAAAGCCTCCTCAAGTGGTGCCCTCCTAGACCTTGTGATTAGTCCAATTGGGATTTGGTTGGATCCATTATTCTCATCAATACAAGTCCTTAAGCAATTCAAAACCAATTAATTTTGTTTGCAATGAAGTAAGTAATATGTACCTCCTAGACAATGCATCAGCCACAACGTCGTCCTTCAATATAAATTAGCATATGCAATTTGGCCTCTCTCTCTTTTCTTTGGTTTTTTTGAATAAATTCTGGCCACTCTTTTTTTGTTTTTTTATGGACAAATATGCTAATAACTCAATAGTAAATCAATACAACACCTTCAATATGATTTTGAGGAATTTTTAAGATACTTAAAATATCAAATAAAATACGAAACAAAGGGAAAATGAAATTTCTACAAGGACTACCACATAAATACCAAAAAACAACCAAAAACTGTAGAAAATATCAGATATTGCAGAATATGCAAGGAAAAATGCAGAATAGTTTCAGAAATAGCAGAATTTGCAAGCAAAATGAAGAATATGAAAGGAAAATTCAAAATACTTTCAGAAATAGCAGGATGTGTAAGGTTACTGTTGAAATTTTTTGGACACAATATAATTTTCCAAAAAAATGCAGAAAAGACGTGGAAACAAAGAAGAACAATATTTTTAGGGTTTGGCAAATAAGTTTCAACAAGAACACAACACAAGGATATTTTTTTCTTTGTTTTATATGTATCAGAAACAAAACAAGAACACAAGAACAAGAACAAATATAAAGGATAGGAATTTGAAACTTTGCACCTAAAGCTCTAATACCAAATGATATGATCCAAGGGAAGGGGTTAAGACCTACCAAATTTTCAGATTATATAGCAATGGGTTTCTTCACGAATCAATTGATATTACTCACCATTTATCTGAGGGGAAAGACACCACAAGGAGATGCTATTTCCTTTATAAATCTAGCATAAATGACACCCTAACAAGTATGGATATTACTCACCACAAATGCTTGGATGATAAACAACACCACAAAGGTTGCCAATCCCTTGATAATTTGTTTAAAGAGGAACAAAGAGCATGAATGAGCTCTCAAATTATGTGAAAAATCAAATTTCATTCAAAATGTAAAATCCTAGCAGCTGAGCTCCTCTTAAGTATTTATATGATATAAATAAACCCTAAACTCTACTACATCACATCCCTTGATATCATCCAAGGTATGAAAATAAAGACAAAGAAAAAGTACAAAAGGTGGCAGAAAACATGGACCAAAACATGGAAAAAATGGGGCAGCTAATTACAAAGGAATCCTATGAAAATGTTTCATCTTAACCCTTAATTTCATCCGAGGGTTGAAAAGAAAGCTGCGCAAAATAATTTCAAATGGCACAGCAAAAAAATGGAGCAAAATGTGGAGCGAAATTGGAGTAGTTGAGAATAAAGGAATCCCAATAAAATATTACATCTTAACCCTTTTTTTCATCCAATGGCTGAAAAGAAAGTTGCCCAAAATTAGTCCAAATGGCATAACAATGTTCCTTAGTTTTCTTTTACAAATTTTGTTCTAATTTCCATCCTAGGCTTGTCTCAATCCTTGCACTCCCATTTTGGGTCCTTTCGTTATGCATGCCCTCTTGAATGAGCTCATTTAAAGCCTCCTCAAGTTTTGTCCTCCTTGACCTTGTGATTGGTCCACTTGGGATTTTTTTGACTCCATGATTCTCATCATCCAGGACCATCACCCTTAACTAGGTCACATGGACATTACCCACCATGCACCACACAAGTGACTTCTAAATGACACTTGGATGTTACCCACACCAATGCTCACATGGATGTTACTCAGCATGGTCGAATCATAATCATAAAAAGTGCACATTTTGCACGGAATCTGTTGTGTTTCTTGGATTTGTTGTTAGTTCACAGAGGGTTAGTGTTGATGAAGAAAAGGTAAGGGCAATAAGGGATTGGCCTACACCTAGTAATGTAAATAAGGTAAGACGTTTCCATGGTTTAGCGAGTTTTTATTGAAGGTTTGTTAACGATTTTAGTTCTATTGTTGTACCTTTGAATGAATTTGTTAAAAATAATGTTGTCAATCCCTTGATAAGTTGCTTAAAGAGGAACTAAGAGCACGAATAAGCTCTCAAATGTATGAAAAATCAAATTTCATTCAAATCTATATTTTCCAGCAGCTGAGCTGCTCTTAATAGGATATAAATAAACACTAAGCTCTACTAAATCATAGCCCTTGATCTCATCCAAGGGTTGAAAATAAAACATCCAAAAAGTACAAAAGGTAGCAAAAAACATGGACCAAAACATGGAGAAAAATGCGGCAACTGACTATAAAGGATTCTTATGAAAATATTACATCTATTAGTCCAAATGGCACAGCAAAAATGGAGCAAAATTGGTGCAGTTGAAAACAAAGGAATCTCAATAAAATATTACATCTTAACCTTTGTTTCCATCTAAGGGATGAAAATAAAGCTTCCCAAATTATTCTAGATGGCACCACAATGTGCCTAGTTTTCTTTTGCCAATTTTGCCGTAATTTCCATCCTAGGCTTGTCCCAATCCTTGCACTCCCAATTTAGGTCCCCTTGGTTATGCATGACCTCTTAAATGAGCCCATTTAAAGCCTCTTCGTGTTGTGCCCTCCTAGACCTTGTGATTGTTCCAATTGGAATTTGTAGAGCTTGATGATTCTCATCATTCCCCCTCTATTCAAGAGGATTCATCCTCGAATCGTCACTTGCATAATCAAAAGGAGATAGATCAGAAAAATTAAAAGAGGTACTGACATTATACTCACCAGGAAGATCAATTTTGTTGGCATTGTCAATAATTCTCTCGATCACTTGAAAGGGTCCATCTTCTCGAGGAACTCCATGAAGCCTAAGAACCTCCCTAAAGAACAACTCTGATACATTAATGGTGTCATCGGTTTTATGCAAGCTATGAAGTGTGCCACTTTAGAAAACCTATCTACAACCACAAAAATTGAGTCTCTATCCTTCTTAGACCTAGGTAACCCTTAAACAAAATCCATGTAAATATCTACACAAGGTGTGCTTGGTACTGGCAAGAGAGTAAATAGTCCTTGTGGTAGGACTTTAGATTTGGCTTGCTTATAAGTGATGCATCTAGAACATATACTCCCAACATCCCTCCTTACTCTTGACCAATAATAATTCTCACCAAAACATCTAGAGTCTTCTTAATTTTGAAATTCCCCATTAATCCTCCCTCATGGGCCTCCTTAATCAAGAACTCACGCATCAAACATTTGGGTATACACAATTGATTTGATTTAAATAAATACCCATCTAATTTATAAAAAATTTCAAAAGAAGTTTTTCACATGCATGGTAAACAGTAGAGAAGTCATCATCATTAGCATACATTTCCTTAACATATTCAAATCCTAGCAATCTTGCATTTAAAGGTGAGAATAAGGCATACCTCCGTGATAAAGCATTGGCTACAACATTCTCCTTGCCTCTCTTATATTGAAAAATATTAGGAAATGCCTCAATGAATTCCATCCATATAGCATGCCTCCTATTCAATTTTCCTTGGCACTTCAAATGTTTTAGAGATTCATGATTGGTATGACAAATTCCTTTGGCCAAAGGTAATCTTGCCAGGTCTTTAGGCTCCTAACCAAGGCATATAGCTCCTTGTCATACATTGGATAATTAAGGGTTGCTTCGTTTAGTTTCTCGCTGAAATAAGTGATAGGTTGCCGTTCCTGCATCAAAATAGCTCCTATACCTATTCCTGATGCATCACTCAACTTCAAAGGTTTTAGTAAAATCAGGTAAAGATAAAACAGGTGCAGAACACAAACTATCCTTTAATGCTTTAAAGGCTCTCTCCTGATTCTCGCCCCATTTAAAACCAACAGACTTTTTAATGACCTCGGTTAGAGGTGCAACTAGTGTACTAAAATCTTTGACAAACCTTCGATAAAAACTAGCCAAGCTGTGAAAGCTTCTAACCTCGGTTACAGATTTAGGTGTGGGCCATTCTTGAATAGCCTTAACCTTTTCATCATCTACTTCTATTCCCTTAGAACTAACAACAAAACCAAGAAAAATTAACTTGTCCATGCAAAAAACACACTTTACCAGGTTCGCATACAATTGTTCTTTTCTCAAAATTTCAAGCAGATACCTAAGATGTAAGTCATGCTCTTCAATATTTTTACTGTAAATGAGAATATCATCAAAATAGACAACAACAAATTTTCCAATAAATGAGTGCAGAACATGATTCATAAGCCTCATAAAAGTGCTAGGTGCATTTGTTAGACCAAAGGGCATGACTAACCACTCATACAATCCATGTTTAGTTTAAAAGAGAACCATTCATCACCCTCTCTCAACCTAATTTGATGGTATCCACTTCTCAAATAATTTTTTGAAAAAATGCAAGAACCATGCAACTCATCTAACATGTCATCTAGTCTAGGGATAGGATGTCGATATTTTACCGTAATGTTGTTGATGGCTCAGCAATCAATACACATCCTGCTTGATCCATCCTTCTTGGGAACGAGTAGCATGAGAATGGCACATGGACTTAGGCTCTCCCTGACTTGAAATTTGATCAAGTACTCTTCAACTTGCCTTTGAATCTCCATATTGTCTTCGGGGTTGGTCCTATAGGTAGATCGATTTGGAAGAGAAGCTCTCGATATGAAGCAATTTGATGCCCAATTCCCCTAATTGGGGGAACCCCGTCCAGAATCTCTTCAGGGAACACGTTCTCAAATTCCTCTAAAGAGAAATAGTGGCACTAGGCAAAGACTGGTTAAGATCGTTAATAGGAAAATAAGCCTCCTTGAACAAAAGTACATGTATGGGACGTTTTGAATAAAAAGACCACATGACCTAACTTGCCTTAGCATAAAAACTCACTTTTTTTCTCTCTTATTTTTCTACTCTCTTCTCCTTTTTTCTTCACTCTTTTTTTCTTTTTCATTCTTCTCTTTTTGTACATTTTCACTCTTTTCTTTTCCGCTAACCATACTCAGTTGATCTTCAAATATTTGCTTGGGTGAAAGGGGTACAAATGTGATGTTTCTACCATTCTTCACAAAGGAATACTTGTTTATATATCCATCATGTGTAACCCTCTTATCATATTGCCAAGGCCTACTTAGCAAGATGTGTCCGGCTTGCATGAGTACCACATCACACATCATCTCATCCTTGTACTTTCCAATGGAGAACCTCACTAATACTTGCTTATTACTTCACTTTCCCACTATCATTTAACCATTGTAACTTGTAAGGCTTAGGGTGTTCAAATATAGGAAACCCTAACTTCTCAACTAAGGTAGTACTAGCCACATTGGTGAAACTTCCCCCATCTATGATAACAGTACACACTTTGTTACTCAAATGATGAGAATCATCGAGCTCTACAAATTCCAAGTGGACCAATCACAAGGTCTAGGAAGGCATAACTCGAAAAGGCTTTAAATGGGCTCATTCAAGAGGTCATGCATAATCAAGGGGACCTAAATTGGGAGTGCAAGGATTGGGACAATCCTAGGATGGAAATTAGGGCAAAATTGGCAAAATAAAACTGACATTGTTATGCCATTTGGACTTTTTTTGGGCAGCTTCATTTTCAGCCCTTAGATGGAAACAAGGGTTAAGATGTAATATTTTATAGGGTTTCTTTTGTTCTCAGCTGCTCCATATTTTGCTCCAATTTCCATGTGCCATTTAGACTCTTTTTGGGCAGCTTTCTTTTCAACCCTTGGATCAAATCAAGTGTTAAGATGTAATATTTTATAGGATTCCTTTGTGGTCAGCTGCCCCATTTTTTCCATGTTTTGATCAATGTTTTCTGCTAGCTTTTCTGCTTTTCTGCTGTGTTTATTTTGAACCCTTGGATGAGATCAAGGGCTATGATGTAGTATAGGTTAGGGTTAGTTTGTATCCTTTTAAGAGCAGCTCAACTGGTGTAAAACATAATTTTGAATGAAGTTTGAATATTCAGATAATTTTGAGAGCTCATTCTAGCTCTTTGTTCCTCTTCAAGCAACTTATCAAAGGATTGGCAACCTTTGTGGCGTTGTTTAGCATCCAAGCATTTGCAGTGAGTAATATCCATACTTGTTAGGGTGTCATTTATGCTAGACTTACAAGGAAATAGAAACTCCTTGTGGTGTCTTTTCTCCTCAGAAAAATGGTTAGTAATATCCATTGATTTGTGGAGAAACCCTTTGCTATATAACTGAAAGTAGCTAGATCCTATCCCCTTGGTTCATATCATCAAATGTCACCTTGTGTGAAAGATGTAATCTCTTTGTTGTTCATGGTCATCGTCCTTGACTTGAGTGCTTAAAGATTGCTTTATTACAAGTGCTCCCCATTCACGGGTCCTATCTCCTCTTCACTAGCTTTCTCTACAGATGGCATTTCATCTTTTTAACTTTCATTATCGGTTTCTACCTCACCACTAGCTAGTGATCATTTCCTTCTTGTTTGGACATTGAGAGGTTATATAACCATTAACAACAAACTGAAAACACTTAAAGTCATGTCGATTTTACCTTTGTCCTTGCTAGCCCCCATCTATTTGGTTTTGTAAGGCTCAAATCTTGGTTTGGATATAGCTACTTCAATTTTTTTTTTTTGCATTGGACTTTCAAGGACTAATAGGGTTTGGTTTTGGAGTAATGGGACTAGACCTTATTGGTTGTAAACGAAAACTCTGTTTCTTTAATTGCCTTTCCAACTTAATTTCGATGTGGGCCACGTCCTCCATCTCCACATAATGAAGTTACACAATTTTGGCAATGTCTGGATTCAACCCACTAAGAAATCTAGCCATGGTGGCCTCTCTGTCTTCCTCGACATTAGCTCTTACCATCACCACTTCCATTTCCATGTAGTACTCATCAACACATTTATATCCTTGACTCAATCTTTATAGGCGTTGGTGTAACTCTCTATGGTAGTAGGCACAAACCTCTTTCTAATGATGGCCTTCATGTCCTCTCAATTATCTATGGGCCTTTCACAGTTTCTCCTCCTACTAATCACCAATTGATCCCACCAATTCAATGCATAGTCATAAAACTCAATTACAGCAAGTTTTACTTTTTTCTCCGTGGAGTAGTTGTGACATTCAAAAATGTGCTCCGCCTTTTTCTTTCACTCCAAATACAACTCTGAGTCATTCTTTCCTTGGAATTGTGGTATCTTCATTTTTATACTACTTAGATCTCTATCAACTCCATCTTAGGTTCTAGGTGGGGGTCTTCACATACCTCATCTATCATTTCTTCCTCCTCTAGGCATTCTTCCTTCTTCTTCCTACAATTCTTCTTCCCAATCTTCTTCCTCTATATCACCCCCAACATGAACTTGTCCCCTCTTAACATTGGGTAGAGGTGTTTCTCGTGGTAAAGCTGCTAAGGAATTTTCTTGCCTTTCCAATCTTTCATTCATATCGACCATCAAGTTTTTCATCCTCTAAAAAGATTGTTGTAGTGTCCTCATCATGAACATCATATCCTATCTTCCTTCAAGACTACCCCTGTTGGATATTTTTTTGCAATTCTACACAACAAGAGGTTAGTGTAATAAAATAGAACTAATGTAAATTCACACAATACCTTACATGTTTAGTGCTCGGATTGATCGCTCAAACCCTCTTAGTTCCTAATCAAAGCAACCAAATCTAGGAATTCCAAACAATTTGTAGAATTATCAAACACCCAAAAAAGTAGTTCACAATATCCCACTTGTTAAAGCACAAAGGAAACTAACTCAAAGTGTTTAGGATCCTAGATTAGAGTAGTAAGCACAAGGAAAATCAATAGATCAACACGATTGAGAAACAACAATTTCAAGAAAGGAAGCACACAATGGGAGATTTATAATCAATGGGTAAAATTCTTGAAACTATGAGTTCAAATACTCACTAGAAATTAACAAATGCAATTTGGCCTCTTTTTGTTTTTTGAATAAATTCGGCCTCTTTTTCTGTTTTTTTTGTGAAACAAATATGCTAATTACTCAAGAGTAAATCAAGACAACACCTTCAATATGGAAGGAAAAATGCAGAATATGACAGAGAGTTCGTAATACTTCTAGAAACAGTAGGATATGCAAGGTTACTGCTGAAACATTTTGGACACAATAGAATTTGCAAGGAAAACGCAGATTAAACGGGGAAACAAAGAAGAACAATATTTTTAGGGTTTGGAAATTAAATTTCAGCAAGAACACAGCACAAGGATACAAACAAACCCTAAGCTCTACTACATCATCACCCTTGAACTCATCCAAGGATTGAAAATAAAAACAATCAAATGGCACTCCAAAAATTGGAGCAAAATGTGGTGCAAAATTGGAGCAGCTGAGAACAAAATAAACCCAATAAAATGTTACATCTTAACCTTTGTTTCCATTTAAGGGCTGAAAATGAAGCTGCCCAAAAAAGTCCAAATGTTATAGCAATTTGTCTAGTTTTCTTTTGCCAATTTTGCTCTAATTTCCATCCTAGGATTATCCCAATCCTTGCACTCCCAATTTATGTCCATTCATGTGTACAACCATGATGTAATCATCTTCTTCTTCCTCAAACTCATGTTTTCTATGTCTTCTTTTATGTAATTTAGAACCACCAGAGGATTCTAAATCATCCAACCTTGCATTTAGCTTCTTAAATTGGCATTAAAAGTCTTGAAAAGGACTTTTAAGTCAACCTCTTGCCTCTTCCTTCCTTACTCATGTGTTGAAATTGAAGAAAAAAATGACTTAACTCAAACTCTCTCTCACGTGTTTGCTCTCAAATCAGATTGTTATCACTCCATTTTTTCACTACTTCGACTTCTTTTGTTTTTTACTATTTCTTTTTTATCATTATATCTTACACTATTTTTTCTCCTTTTTTACCATTCAAAGCTCACACCAACCTCCTTTATATTTCAACAAAATAAAAAAATCCAAATAATCTCAAGAAGTAACAGTTTTATTGGTAATAATCATAAAATTCAGAATTCTAAAAACTTAATAGAAAAATACGACTAAAAAAAGTCCAAAGAAGACTCTAAATAAAAAATCTTGACCAAGGAGGACTCTAAAGAAAAAGACTTGACCAAGGAGGACTCTATAGAAAGATTCTTGAACAAGGAGGACTCTATAGAAAGACTATTGACCAAAGAGGACTCTAAAGAAAGACTCTTTATCAAAGAAGACTATGGGTGGTAAACTCCTCTTATCTAGTACCGTGACACTTAACCCAAGTTCAAAGCCCTACCATGTCACCTGGATTGTACACACCATGTGCCACACAAGTCAGACTAAATGACCCTTGGATGTTAACCCACTAAAGTGTTAACAATGAGCCCATGGATGCTACACATCGAGGTTGCATCACTCCCTTCTTCGTAAAGGAAATTCATCCTTGAACTTGTGCTCTTTCGGAATGCTAACATGAGACCAGGCTCTGACACTAAACTTTGAAACAATAACTAACCATTCCTACCAAAACATTAAATCTTCACTAAAGGGCACCATTATCCTCTTATGTAGAAACTCGCATCTCCTCCATAGGTTGAAAATAAAAACTGAAAAAGAGAAAAAAAATGTAGTAAGAAATAAGGACCAAAACATGGAGAAAATGGTGATCAAAACCAAAAAATTGCAGCATCACACTTAACCTAGATTGAAAGCCCCACCAAGTCACATGGATGGTACCCATCATGCGCCACACAAGTACAAATAAATAACCCTTGGATGTTACCCACCAAGGCTAACCATAACAATGAGCCCATGGATGGTACTCACCGTAGTTGCATCATTCACACATTCGTATAGGAAGTTCATCCACGAAACTGTGCTATTTCGGGATACGAACATGAGACCAGTGTCATGATCTTAAATTTCAAATAGCGATGGTGCGGCACTTAGCACGGTCCGTTGCACTAAGCCTCCCTTTCACCCAAACGAAACTCTCCAAAGTGATTAGAAAAAGGCTTAGAGTTTGAGAGGATTCAAGAGCATAGCAAGAACTAGAGAGAGAGTTTGAAAATAATGCCTTCTATTGCTCTAGAGAGAGGTTATCTTACAATTTTCCAAGATGCTAAAAATTCCCAAGATGATTTACAAATGAAGACCAAAAGGTCTATTTGTAGTGTGGCACCAAGCTCAAGACTATGCCACAACCTTCAAGATTATTCTATGTCTAGAATGTACAAGAATGCTCTAGTTTTATCTATAATATGCCACAAGGTTCTAGAACCTTCTAGCCAACTCTAGAGTTTTCTAGGAGTGTCTAGTTCTTTAATGCTAGTTGTAGGATGTTTCGTAAGCTTCTAGAGACTTCCACATCATTCATGAACTATCTGGCACGTTCTAGAATATTCCAGCACCTTCTAGCATACTCTAGAACATTCTAGGGTCTTAAAGGCTTGAGTTGAGTCCATCCAACTCTAGCTCTTTCTAGATATCTCTAGGTTACTCTAGAACTTTCTCATGTAGAAGAGTCTAGATCCTTTAGGCAACCACCATTTATTTGGATTTTAAGGGAGAATTTGAGCGGGATGTAACCCTTGGATGAGATCAAGGGCTATGATGTAGTAGAACTTAGGGCTTGTTTGTATCCTATTAAGAGCATCTCAGTTGCTGGAAAACACAATTTTGAATTAAGTTTGAATTTTCAGATTATTTGAGAGCTCATTCAAGCTCTTTGTTCCTCTTTAAGAAGCTTATCAAGGGATTGACAACCTTTGTGGCGTTGTTTAGCATCCAAGCATTTGTGGTGAGTAATATTCATACTTGTTAGGGTGTCATTTATGCTACACTTATCAAGGAAATAGCAGCTTCTTGTAGCGTCTTTTCTCCTCAGAAAAATGGTGAGTAATATCCATTGATATGTGGAGAAACCCTTTGCTATATAATCTCAAATTAGCTAGGTCCAAACCCCTTGAATCATATCTTTTGGTATCCAAGCTTTAGGTGCTAATTTTTAGATTCCTATCCTTTATATTTGTTCTTGTTCTTGTGTTCTTGTTGTATTTCTGATACATAGAAAAAGAAACGAAAAAAATAGCATTGTGTTGTGTTTTTTTCGAAATTTATTTTCTAGACCCTAAAAATATTGTTCTTCTTTGTTTCCACGTTTTTTTGCATTTTCCTTGCAAATTCTATTGTGACCAAAGTTTTTTAGTAGTAACCTTGCATATCATGATCTTTCTGAAAGTATTCTGAATTTTTCTTTCATATTCTCCATTTTCCTTGCAAATTCGGCTATTTCTAAAACTATTCTGCATTTTTTCCTGCTTATTCTGTAATATCTGATATTTTCTGCAATTTTTGGTTGTTTTCTAGTATTTTGATGGTAGTTCCTGCAGAAATTCTATTTCCTCTTTGCGTCATAATTTATGTGCTATTTTACGTATCTTAAAAATTCCTTAAACTCATATTGAAAGTGTTGTATTGATTTACTCTGGAGTTATTAGCATATTTGTTAAAAAAACAGAAAAAAGAGTGGCCATAATTTATTCAAAAAAAAAGACAGAAAAAAAGAGAGGCCAAATTGCATTTGCTAATTTCTAGTAAGTATTAAAACTCATAGTTCCAAGAATTTTACCCTTTGAATATAAATCTTCCATTGTGTGTTTAGTTCCTTTGGGGACATTGTTGTTTTCCAATCGTGTTGATCTATTGATTTTCCTTGTGCTTACTACTCTAAACACTTTGAGTTAGTTTCCTTTTTGCTTTAACAAGTGTGATATTGTGAACTACCTTTTTGGGTGTTTGATAATTCTACAATTTTTTTGGAAATCCGAGATTTGGTTGTTTTGATTTGGAACAAAGAGGGTTTGAGCGATTAATCCGTGCGCTAAACCCGGATATGGTGGTAATGATGAGGGCACTGCAACAATCTTTTGAGAGGATGAACAACTTGATGGTCGATATGAATAAAAAGATTGGAAATGAAAGAAAATGCCTTAGCAGCTTTACAATGAGAAAAACCTCAATAAAATGTTTTGGGGGGTTAATAGGCAAGCACTTGGAACAATGTGATCTTTGAGTTTTCAAGTCAAGGGGGAAGACATTGAACAACAAAGATATAATATCTTTCACACAAGGTGTCATGTGAGAAACAAGGTGTGTAGTGTTATCATAGATGGGGGAAGTTGCACCAATGTGGCTAGTACTATCTTATTTGAGAAATTAGGGTTGTCTACATTCGAACACCCTAAGCCTTACAAGTTGCAATGGCTAAATGATAGTGGTGAAGTGATGGTTGATAAGAAAGTGTTAGTGAGCTTCTCCATTGGAAAGTACAAAGATGAGGTGATGTGTGATGTGGTACCCATGCAAGCCGGGCACATCCTGCTAGGTAGGCCTTGGCAATATGATCAAAGGGTTACACATATTGCCAAGGCCTACCTAGCAAGATGTGTCCACCTTGCATGGGTACCACATCACACATTACCTTATCCATGTACTTTCCAATGGAGAAGCTCACTAATACTTGCTTATCAACCTTCACTTTCCCACTATCATTTATCCATTGTAACTTATAAGGTTCGATTGTAGGCAACCCTAATTTATCAACTAAGGAAGTACTAGCCACATTGGTGCAACTTCCCCCATCTACGATAACACTACACACCTTGTTACTAACATGACACCTTGTGTGAAAGATGTTATCTCTTTGTTGTTCAAGGTCATACTCCTTGACTTGAGTACTCAAAGATCATCTTATTACAAGTGTTTCCCCATCCACGGGTCCTATCTCATTTTCACTAGCTTCCTCTACAGATGGCATCTCATCTTCGTCACTTTCATTATCGGTTCCTACCTCACCACTAGATAAGGTGATCATTGCCTTCTTGTTTGGACATTGAGAGGCTATATAACCATTACCAAGACACTAAAAACACTTAAAGTCACGATTACGAACTGGGGTGTCAATTTTCCCTTTGTCCTTGCTAGCTCCCATCTCTTTGGCTTTGTAAGGCTCAAATCATGGTTTGGATGCCACTCCTTCATCTTTTTTCTCATTGGACTTCCAAGGACCAGTTGGGTTCAATTTTGGAGTAATGGGACTAGACCTTAATAAGTTTCTTAAGGACAAACAAAGAGCATGAATGAGCTCTCAAATGATTTGAAAAATCAAATTTTATTCAAAAATGTGAATTCCCAATAGCTGAGCTGTCCTTCAGTATTTATAGGGTACAAATAAACCCTAAGCTCTACTACATCGTAGCCCTTGATCTCATCCAAGGGTTGAAAATAAAACCGCCAAAAAGCACAAAAGGTAGCAGAAAACATGGACCAAAACATGGAAAAAATGGGGTAGTTGACTATAAAGGAATCCTATGAAAATATCACATATTAACCCTTGATTTCATCGAAGGGTTGAAAAGAAAGTTGTCCAAAATCAATCCCAATGGCACCGTAAAAATGGAACAAAACATGGAGCAAAATGTGGAGTGAAATTAGAGAAGCTGAGAACAAAGGAATCCCAATAAAATATTACATCTTAACCTTTATTGTCATCCAAGTGCTGAAAAGAAAGCTGTCCAAAATTAGTCGAAATGGCACAACAATGTGCCTACTTTTCATTTGCCAATTTTACCCTAATTTCCATCCTAGTCTTGTCTCAATCCTTTCACTCCCAATTTGAGTCCCCTTGGTTATGCATAACCTCTTGAATGAGCCTATTTAAAGCCTCTTCGAGTTGTGTCTTCCTAGACCTTGTGATTGGTCCACTTGGAATTTGTAGGGCTCGATGATTCTCATCATTATGTCCTCACCCTAAGCATCTATTTCAATAACAAAAGGTTCTTTGAAATTTTGAATTGTAAGAGTTGGAATTATAGTCATTGCCTGCTTGAGCTTTTAGAAGGCATCATTGGCTTCATTTTACCATCCAAAGTTCCCTTTATTTTACCATCACAAACAAACTTTCTGTAGTATCTAGTATGGCCTAAAAATCCCAGTAATTCATAAATGTTTATAGGTTTAGGCCAATCAAGCATTCCTCTAACTTTGTCTTGGTCCATTCTTACACCTTATGGTATGATTATGTGACCAAGATATTCTAACTCCTACTATCTCTAAATACATATTTGTTTAATTTAAGGAAGAACCTATGTTGTCTCAATATTTCAAAAGTTGTCTCAATAAGGGCTATATATCAATATTTCATTGAAGAAAACCAATATTAACTTGTGGATATAACAGTGAAAGATAGAGTTCATAAGGGGTGTACTCGTACATGATCATTATGAGTACGAAATGCATTTTTATGCACATGTGAGGGGTGTACTCGTACATGATGGAAACTAGCTTTCAAATCAAGCTTTGTGAAGTAGGAAGTTCCATTAAGTCCATCAAGCATATCATCAACAGTTGGAATAGGAAATATGTCCATGGTGGTTACTTTATTGAGAGGCCTATAATTAGTGCGAAATCGACATGTACCATTTTTTTCTTAACCAACAACATAGGTCAAGAGAACAGACTAGTACTTGGCTGTATAAAGCCTAATTTTAGCATATCATAGACCTATTTTCAATTTCAACATTCTGAAAGTAAGCATACCTATAGGGTCTAACATTAACAGGTTCAATTCCTTTCTTTGGATTAATATGATGATCTATCTCTCGGATGGGAGGTAATTTCCTAGGCTCTTGGAATATGTCTTCAAAGTCATGTAGTAATTGTTGGAGATCATGTTGGGATTGTAGTAGGGATGAATGTGATAAGGATTGGAGGCATATAGCAAAGGTTGTGCCCCCTTGTCCAATACCTTTAAAAACATATTTTATTGAGGCTATTCCTATGGCCCTATTATAAATTTCAAAAAGCTTGTGACTTTAGTTTTTCCATGTGAACTCCATGGTTGATTGTTTCCAATTACAAGAAATTGTTCCTAATTGTTCCAACCATTGTACTCCTAACACTACATATAAGCCATTTAATGGTAAGGCATATAGTATGAGGGTAAATGAAATACCTTGAATCAGAATCGGAACATTTTTAAATCTTCCCATGCATGTCAACGTGACACCTTTTGCTATCCTTACATTAAAAGGTTTTGTAGGTTGCACTGTAAGTGGAAGAATGTTTGATACTCTTTCATTAATGAAATTGTAAAATTTACTTAAAAAAACAAGTTCAAATCGTAAATCGAACAATTTAAATTTTCTTATATAAGTTGATTGAATCTTATCTAATTGAATTTTTACATATTAGTATAATTTTTGATTTTTCAAATCAATATATATCAATTCAATTAACATTTTAAATAAAAATTGATCATTCTCCACTCAAAGAAGTATTATATTTAAGACACATAATAATAAACAATTAAATGGAACACATAGCAGACACAATAAGACAATAATATCGAATAAATAGACAATTTTTAGCAAAATATATTATACATTAAATAGAAAGCATATAAAAATCATGCACAACAAACGATACAATCGGGTAAACTTAAATAGAACTCTTATCTATGTGGTAATATCCTCGAGTTACTTATAACAACCACTCGATAGCGATAAAAAATTACAACTCTAATAAAAATAAACTCACCCAATACCTCTATCAATCGGAACTTCTATCTAAAGTACCTAATATATAGCATGTGACACAGAATAAAATTAAATCAACCAAATCCAATTCTAAAGAGCTTAGTTGAGGATATTTTGGTCATTTCAACATAATGACTAAAATACTCTTCTAATTTTTTAAATTAAATAAAAAACTCAAAAAGTTTTTGATTTTTTTTAAGATTTTTATTTTATATGAAAGAATTAATGAAATTAATAATTAAAAATGAATTTAAAACTCAAAAATATTATAATAATAACGATATACTATTATAATTAAAGGAAAAACATATAAAGTATTTTAAATATGTAGTAAATTAATATACTAAAAAAATTACAATTCATAATAAATGATTATTTTTGCTTACTTCTATAATTTATAACTTTAACATTTTAGGATTTCAAAACTTTGATAAATGAGATAATATCACTAAATCTAGAGAAGTAAAATATATTGAAAAAGACCAAATAACTATGTATTAAACTCTATAAAATTTAAAATTATTATACTATATCATAATTAACTTAAACATTAAATTGAATTTCTTCGTGTGCGACACGCTTTTTATTTACTAGTAACTTAAAGTATTATTAGTCTTTTATTTTTAACATTTATTTGTTTTTTTTAATTTACACATTTTAATTACATATATCAAAAATGTTTATATAATTATCTAAACTTAGTTAAACTTTTATGTTAATTAAGAAATTCAAACAAATTTTATTATTTTTTCCCCAATTGAAAAAAAATTCTAATTAATTATAAAAATTTAAAATTATTTTTTGTTTCCAAAATCTCAATAGTCATTTTCAATATTTATTCTTTACTTTAAAATCAATAAATGTTTCTAATTGAAATAATAATATATAATATTTTTATAAAACAATAAACCTTATTTATAATTTACTCTTAACATAATGTCAAAATAATTAAAATTTACTTAAAAAATAAGTTTAAATAGTAAATCGAACAATTTAAATTATCTTAAGAAAGTTGATGAATCTTATCTTATTGAAAGTTTATAGATCAGTATAATTTTTTATTTTGCAAATCAATATATATATCGATTAAATTTACATATCAGATAAATAGACAACTTTTAGCAAAATATATGTGGTAATATCCTCGGGTTGTTTATGGCAACCAATTCATAGCAATAAAAAATTATAACTCTAATATAAATAAACCTACAAATACCTCTATCAATCGAAACATGTATCTGAACTACCTAATAACAGGTGACACAGAACAAAATTAGTTCAACCAATTCTAAATCTACATGGCTAAGTTGAGGATATTTTCATCATTTTACATAACAACTCACATGCTCTTGGAATTTCTTAAATAAAATAAAAAAACTCAAAAAGTTTTTGATTTTTTTTATGAAATTTTTATTTTATATGATAGAAGTAATGAAGTTAATAGTTCAAAAAAGAATTTAAAAATTCAAAAATATTATAATAATGATATACTATTACAATTAAAGGAAAAAAAATCTAAAGTTTTTTTAAAATATATTCTAAATTAATATACTTAAAAATTTAAAATTCATAATAAATAACACTTTTTGCTTGCTTCTATAATTTATAACTTCAACATTTTAGGATTTCAAAACTTTGATAAATGTGATAATATCACTAAATCAAAAGAAGTAAAATAGATTGAAAAAGATCAAATAACTATCCATTAAACTCTATAAAATTTAAAAAACCTAAACATTTAAATTGAATTTCTTCATGTGCGACACGTTTTTTATTTACTAGTAACTTAAAGTATTAGCATTTTATGTATCTTGGTTATGGGTAGATATAATAATTGATAAACAAACCTATGACCAAAAATATGAAAATTGACTTGTGTCATTTTCATTAATGTTTTAAGGTTAGCAAATCAACACTTAATCAAACCAATCTATATATTACTAATACACATATTTGTTTTAAATTTACACATTTTAATTACATATATCAAAAATGTTTATATAATTATCTAAATTTAGTTAAACTTTTATGTTAATTAAGAAATTCAAACAAATTTTATTATTTTTCTCCTCCATTGAAAAAAAATTCTTATTAATTATAAAAATTAAAAATTACTTCTTGTTCCCAAAATCTCAATAACTTACTCATTTTCAATATTTATTTTGTACTTTAAAATCAATACATAATTCTAAATTAAATAATAATATATAATTTACTATTTACATAAACTCAAAATAATTAAAATTTACTTAAAAAAAAGTTTAAATCGCAAATCGAACAATTTAAATTGTCTTAAATAAGTTGATTTAATCTTCTCTAATTGAAAACTTATAGAATAGTATAATTTTTGATTTTGCAAATCAATATTGGTCGATTGAATAAATATTTTAAATAAAAATTGATCATTCTCTACTCAAAGAAGTATTTTTATATTCTAGACACGTAATAATAAACAATTAAATGGAACGCTAAACACAATAAGAAAATAATATCGAATAAATAGACAAGTTTTAACAAAGTTTATTATAAATTAAGTAGAGAGTAGGTAAAGATCATGTACAACAAACGATACAATCGGGTAAACATAAATTTAACTCTTATCTAATAGAAATAAACCCACTAATACCCCTATCAATTGAAACCTTTATCTAAACTACCTAATAACATATGACACAGAACAAAATTAGATCCACCCAATCTAATTCTACAGAGCTAAGTTAAGGATATTTTGGTCATTTCTCGTAGCGACTGAAATACTCTTGGAATTTTTTAAATAAAATAAAAGACTCAAAAAGTTTTTGATTTTTTTAAGAAATTTTTATTTTATGTGAAAGAATTAATGAAATTAATAATTAAAAAATGAATTTAAAAACCCAAAAATATTATAATAATGATATTACAATTAGAGGAAAAACATCTAAAGTATTTTAAATATGTACTAAATTAATACACTAAAAAAATTACAATTCGTAATAAATGACTATTTTTCTTGCTTCTATAATTTATAACTTCAACATTTTACGATTTCAAAACTTTGATAAATATGATAATATCACTAAATCAAGAGAAGTAAAATAGATTGAAAAAGACAAAATAACTATGTATTAAAGTTTATAAAATTTAAAATTATTGTACTATATCATAATTAACTTAAAAATTAAATTAAATTTCTTCATGTGCGACACACTTTTTATTTACTAGTAACTTAAAGTATTAGCCTTTTATGTATCTTAGTTATGGGTGGACATAATAATCGATAAACCAACCTATGACCCAAAATACGAAAATCGACTTGTGTCATTTTGATTAAGGTTTTAAGGTTTGCAAATCGACTCTTAATCAAATCAATCTATATATTACTAATACACATATTGTTTTTTAAAATTTACACATTTTAATTACATATTACAAAAATGTTTATATAATTATCTAAACTTAGTTAAACTTTTATGTTAATTAAGAAATTCAAACAAATTTTATTATTTTTCTCCTCCATTGAAAAAAAAATTCTAATTAATTATAAAAATTTAAAATTATTTTTTGTTCATGAAATCTCAATAGTTATTTTCAATATTTATTATGTACTTAAAAATCAATACATAATTCAAATTTAAATAATTATACATAATTGTTTTATAAAACATTAAACCATATTTATTAATTTACTATTAAAATAAAATCGAAATAATTAAAATTTATTAAAAACACATGTTTAAATCGTAAATCGCATAATTTTAATCGTATTAAATAAGTTCATTGAATCTTACCTAAATGAAAGTTTATAGATTAGTATAATTTTTTATTTTACAAATCAATATATATATATATATATATATATATATATATATATATATATATATATATATATCGATTAAATTAATATTTTAAATAAAAATCGATCATTCTCTACTCAAAGAAGTATTTTTATATTCAAGACACGTAATAATAAACAATTAAATGGATCGCTCTCCACAATAAGAAAATAATATCGAATAAATAGACAAATTTTAACAAAATATATTATAAATTAAGTACATGGTAGGTAAAGATAATGTATAACAAACAATACAATCGGGTTGTAAAATCACTGGTGACAGAGGAATCTGCTAAATCTAAAGCTGCTAAAGAAGTTGTAAAATCACTTACTGCTCAGGACAGATTAGTGAAAGCTGAGATCCGACTGGCTAAGTCTGCAGTAGCATCTAATGTTGATTTGATAAAGCAATTGCATAGCAAAGCGGCAAAACAAGGGAAAAAATCTGAGACATTTTCTCTTGTTAGATCGTCGCAGACACGTTTATTGCAGTTGCAAGATGTTATTTTGTCAACTTTGGCCAAAAAAAAAAAAGAAGAGAAAGAACGGAAAAAGGAAAAAAACGAACTTTGGAATCAAGAAGTGCTTAAGTTATGGGCTCAGGTATACTTGTGATTTAGGACTACCTTTTTTATTTTAGTTTTAATTTAATTATGTCTGGAGGAAGGAGTCTTTTAGTAGTCATGTGTTTAATACTTAAGCTAATTATGTCTGGGGGAAGGACTGCATTTTTCTAAAAATGATCAGGTTGAAAGCCTAAGACAGAGATGTGAAGTGCAATAAGTGGAGTTTATGAAATCAACTAAGAAAGCACAAGAAGCTCTGGCACTGGTGATAGAGGAATCTGCTAAATCTAAAGCTGCTAAAGAAGTTCTACAATCACTTACTACTCAGGACAGATTAGACAAAGCTGAGATCAGACTTGCTAAGTCTGCAATACCATCTAATGTTGATTTGATAAAGCAATTACACAACAAAGCCGCAAAACAAGGGAAAAAATCTGAGACATTTTCTCTTGTTAGATCGTCGCAGACACGTTTATTGCAGCTGCAAGATTTTATTTTGTCAATATAGGCCAAAAAAAAAAGAAGAAAAAGAAAGATAAAAGGAAAAAAAATGAAGTTTTGAATCAAGAAGTGCTTAAGTTACGGGGCTCAGGTATACTTGTAATTTAGGAATGCCTTTTTTATTTTAGTTTTAATTTAATTATATGTCTGGAGGAAGGATTCTTTTTGTAGTCAAGTGTTTAATACTTAAGCTAATTGCTCTGTGCATTTTTCTAAAACATGATAAGGTTGAAAGCCGAACACAGAGATGTGAACTGCAATAAGTGGAGCTTGTGAAATCAACTAAGAAAGCACCAGAAGCTATGGCACTGGTGACAGAGGAATCTGCTAAATCTAAAGCTGCTAAAGAAGTTGTAAAATCATTTACTCACAAAGACAGATTAGTGAAAGCTGAGATCCGATTGGCTAAGTCTGCAGTAGCATCTAATGTTGATTTGATAAAGCAATTACATAGCAAAGCGGCAAAACAAGGGAAAAAATCTGAGACATTTTCTCTTGTTAGATCGTTGCAGAAACGTTTATAGCAGCTGCCAGATTTTATTTTGTCAACATAGGCCAAAAAAAAAGATGAAAAAGAAAGATAAAAGGGAAAAAATGAACTTTGGAATCAAGAAGTGCTTAAGTTATGGGCTCAAAAAATATTACTTAATGCCTGAAAAATCATGATTTGGACAAAATTAAAAAAAAATAAAGGCAATAAAACACCACAACAAATAACTATAGTAAAAAAAATTGAAACAAAGAATAATCGAAAAAAGAATAGAAATAAAAATAAAAATAATGAGATAAATATTTTCTATAATTTTTTTTATATGAAAATTCTCATAAATTGTCTTATAATTGCCACTATATTAGTCACAGTTACTCTAACTTTATACCTAACTAATTTAACATCCAATCCAATTTGACAATAACTTTTTTACCTTACTAATTTAACATCCAATACAATTTTGACAATAACTTAATGCATATACTATTATTCTATCACGAAGAGAATAAAGCACTCTGACTTGGTAAAAAATTGAAATTATGTTTCTCTTTTTAAAACACAAAATTTCAAAATAAAAAAAATATACACAAAAAGTTTAATAATAAGTTAAAAATTCTTCAATCATAGTTTAAAACATCCATCAGACTAAATGTCAATTTGCTTAGCTACCGTTAATAGGCAATCCCATAATTTTTCAATATCTTACATTTTAAATTTAATATCAAATCCAACAAAGACTCAATTGATACATATAATATTATTCAAAAATAAAAAGAGAACCAAGTTAAGGGAGCACACACAAAACATTAGATTTTAGCATTCAGGGTTAAATATTTACAAGTATCACAAAAAATAATGAAAAGTAAAACTCACCATGCTCGCTCTTATATAAAACGAAGAGCTTTTTCTAGAAAAGATGGAGATCCAACCTCTTCCAAAGCAAGCAGAATGCGTCTCCTAATAACTTTAGATACCATTGGCTTTTTCGGTATCTAAAAAAAGACAACCACCAAAAAAATGGAAAAAGAAATAAAGCACAGATTAGAACTTTGCAAATTAACAAACTCCTAGGACACATCATAGTAAATTATTTGGGAAAATGATATTGGCATCAAAAAATTTATACTCACAGAGTTTCGTCTTGCACTTTGCATAGATCCATCGTACACTAATGTGGTTTTCGACATGCATGGTGATCAACACTTGTATATGCCATGCCAACGTCGTTTCTGAAGAAAAATCTGCAACTACTCCAACAGATTCATTGGAGAGACTATGATAATAGATTTCTATCATTTGCTTCACTACAATATAGCCCTAAGCCATAACCAACTTCATTGTGCAATTCATATGGGAATCTCCAAATATACGTTTTTAACTTTTAAAAAGATTAATAAATTAGTCATTATCGATGTAGATATACAGAGAAAGGAGAAACGCTTAATAAATTTTAAAAGTAAATAATTAACATTTTTCAATTAGAATAACAATTACAATAATATCATAATTTATAATAAATAATCAAATTATCAATTCTACAGCCAGTCGAATGCTATAAACCTATCATAATAAGATAGGATAATAAAATAAAAATAATAAAAGAGAGTTTTATAAGTTGCCAAACATAAGAGCTTGATGAAAACAAAACAAAGACACATGTAAAGAGGAAAACAATAAAAAAAGAAAGAAAATAGTAAATCCAAAACATGCAACAGAAGGACAAAAATAATAAATATAAATCTTCTTTTAAAAGCATAAACAACAATAAAGAAACGAGCATAAAAAAATAGAAATAAATTACAACAAAACATAACTCAAAAAATATTACTTAATGCCTGAAAAATCATGATTTGGACAAAATTAAAAAAAAATAAAGGCAATAAAACACCACAACAAATAACTATAGTAAAAAAATTTGAAACAAAGAATAATCGAAAAAAGAATAGAAATGAAAATAAAAATAATGAGATAAATATTTTTTATCATTTTTTTTATATGAAAATTCTCATAAATTGTCTTATAATTGCCACTATATTAGTCACAGTTACTCTAACTTTATACCTAACTAATTTAACATCCAATCCAATTTGACAATAACTTTTTTACCTTACTAATTTAACATCCAATCCAATTTTGACAATAACTTAATGCATATACTATTATTCTATCACGAAGAGAATAAAGCACTCTCACTTGGTAAAAAATTGAAATTATGTTTCTCTTTTTAAAACACAAAATTTCGAAATAAAAAAAATATAAACATACAAGTTTAAAAAATAAGTTAAAAATTCTTCAATCATAGTTTAAAACATCCATCAGACTAAATGTCAATTTGCTTAGCTACCGTTAATAGGCAATCACATAATTTTTCAATATCTTACATTTTAAATTTAATATCAAATCCAACAGAGACTCAATTGATACATATAATATTATTCAAAAATAAAAAGAGAACCAAGTTAAGGGAGCACACGCAAAACATTAGATTTTAGCATTCAGGGTTAAATATTTACAAGTATCACAACCAATAATGAAAAGTAAAACTCACCATGCTCGCTCTTATATAAAACGAAGAGCTTTCTCTAGAAAAGATGGAGATCCAACCTCTTCCAAAGCAAGCATAATGGGTCTCCTAATAACTTTAGATACCATTGGCTTTTTCGGTATCTACAAAAAGACAACCACCAAAAAAATGGAAAAAGAAATAAAGCACAGATTAGAACTTTGCAAATTAACAAACTCCTAGGACACATCGTAGTAAATTATTTGGGAAAATGAGATTGGCATCAAAAAATTTATACTCACAGAGTTTCGTCTTGCACTTTGCATAGATCCATCGTACACTAGTGAGGTTTTCGACATGCATGGTGATCGACACTTGTATATGCAATGCCAACGTCGTTTAGAAGAAAAATCCGCAACTACTCCAATGATTCATTGGAGAGACTATGATAATAGATTTCTATCATTTGCTTCATTACAATATAGCCACTAAGCCATAACCAACTTCATTGTGCAATTCATATGGGAATCTCCCAATATACGTTTTTAACTTTTAAAAAGATTAATAAATTAGTCATTATCGATGTAGATATACGAGAGAAAGGAGAAACGCTTAATAAATTTTAAAAGTAAATAATTAACATTTTTGCATTAAAATAACAATTACAATAATACCATAATTTATAATAAATAATCAAATTATCACTTCTACAGACAGTCCAATGCTATAAACCTATCATAATAAGATAGGATAATAAAATAAAAATAATAAAAGAGAGTTTTATAAGTTGCCAAACATAAGAGCTTGATGAAAACAAAACAAAGACACATGTAAAGAGGAAAACAATAAAAAAAGAAAGAAAATAGTAAATCCAAAACATGCAACAGAAGGACAAAAATAATAAATATAAATCTTCTTTTAAAAGCATAAACAACAATAAAGAGTAAGAAATACGAGCATAAAAAAATAGAAATAAATTACAACAAAAAATACCTCAAAAAATATTACTTAATGCCTGAAAAATCATGATTTGGACAAAATTAAAAAAAAATAAAGGCAATAAAACACCACAACAAATAACTATAGTAAAAAAATTTGAAACAAAGAATAATCGAAAAAAGAATAGAAATGATAATAAAAATAATGAGATAAATATTTTTTATCATTTTTTTTATATGAAAATTCTCATAAATTGTCTTATAATTGCCACTATATTAGTCACAGTTACTCTAACTTTATACCTAACTAATTTAACATCCAATCCAATTTGACAATAACTTTTTTACCTTACTAATTTAACATCCAATCCAATTTTGACAATAACTTAATGCATATACTATTATTCTATCACGAAGAGAATAAAGCACTCTCACTTGGTAAAAAATTGAAATTATGTTTCTCTTTTTAAAACACAAAATTTCGAAATAAAAAAAATATAAACATACAAGTTTAAAAATAAGTTAAAAATTCTTCAATCATAGTTTAAAACATCCATCAGACTAAATGTCAATTTGCTTAGCTACCGTTAATAGGCAATCACATAATTTTTCAATATCTTACATTTTAAATTTAATATCAAATCCAACGGACTCAATTGATACATATAATATTATTCAAAAATAAAAAGAGAACCAAGTTAAGGGAGCACACGCAAAACATTAGATTTTAGCATTCAGGGTTAAATATTTACAAGTATCACAACCAATAATGAAAAAAAGTAAAACTCACCATGCTCGCTCTTATATAAAACGAAGAGCTTTCTCTAGAAAAGATGGAGATCCAACCTCTTCCAAAGCAAGCATAATGGGTCTCCTAATAACTTTAGATACCATTGGCTTTTTCGGTATCTACAAAAAGACAACCACCAAAAAAATGGAAAAAGAAATAAAGCACAGATTAGAACTTTGCAAATTAACAAACTCCTAGGACACATCGTAGTAAATTATTTGGGAAAATGAGATTGGCATCAAAAAATTTATACTCACAGAGTTTCGTCTTGCACTTTGCATAGATCCATCGTACACTAGTGAGGTTTTCGACATGCATGGTGATCGACACTTGTATATGCAATGCCAACGTCGTTTTTGAAGAAAAATCCGCAACTACTCCAATGATTCATTGGAGAGACTATGATAATAGTTTACTATCCTTTGCTTGTTTACAATATAGCACTAAGCCATAACCAACTTCATTGTGCAATTCATATGGGAATCTCCCAATATACGTTTTTAACTTTTAAAAAGATTAATAAATTAGTCATTATCGATGTAGATATACGAGAGAAAGGAGAAACGCTTAATAAATTTTAAAAGTAAATAATTAACATTTTTGAATTAAAATAACAATTACAATAATATCATAATTTATAATAAATAATCAAATTATCAATTCTACTGACCCGATCGAATGCTATAAACCTATCATAATAAGATAGGATAATAAAATAAAAATAATAAAAGAGAGTTTTATAAGTTGCCAAACATAAGAGCTTGATGAAAACAAAACAAAGACACATGTAAAGAGGAAAACAATAAAAAAAGAAAGAAAATAGTAAATCCAAAACATGCAAATGTAAGGACAAAACTAATAAATATAAATCTTCTTTTAAAAGCATAAACAACAATAAAGAGTAAGAAATACGAGCATAAAAAAATAGAAATAAATTACAACAAAAAATACCTCAAAAAATATTACTTAATGCCTGAAAAATCATGATTTGGACAAAATTAAAAAAAAAATAAAGGCAATAAAACACCACAACAAATAACTATAGTAAAAAAATTTGAAACAAAGAATAATCGAAAAAAGAATAGAAATGATAATAAAAATAATGAGATAAATATTTTTTATCATTTTTTTTATATGAAAATTCTCATAAATTGTCTTATAATTGCCACTATAGTAGTCACAGTTACTCTAACTTTATACCTAACTAATTTAACATCCAATCCAATTTGACAATAACTTTTTTACCTTACTAATTTAACATCCAATCCAATTTTGACAATAACTTAATGCATATACTATTATTCTATCACGAAGAGAATAAAGCACTCTCACTTGGTAAAAAATTGAAATTATGTTTCTCTTTTTAAAACACAAAATTTCGAAATAAAAAAAATATAAACATACAAGTTTAAAAATAAGTTAAAAATTCTTCAATCATAGTTTAAAACATCCATCAGACTAAATGTCAATTTGCTTAGCTACCGTTAATAGACAATCACATAATTTTTCAATATCTTACATTTTAAATTTAATATCAAATCCAACAGAGACTCAATTGATACATATAATATTATTCAAAAATAAAAAGAGAACCAAGTTAAGGGAGCACACGCAAAACATTAGATTTTAGCATTCAGGGTTAAATATTTACAAGTATCACAACCAATAATGAAAAAAAGTAAAACTCACCATGCTCGCTCTTATATAAAACGAAGAGCTTTCTCTAGAAAAGATGGAGATCCAACCTCTTCCAAAGCAAGCATAATGGGTCTCCTAATAACTTTAGATACCATTGGCTTTTTCGGTATCTACAAAAAGACAACCACCAAAAAAATGGAAAAAGAAATAAAGCACAGATTAGACCTTTGCAGATTACCAAGCTGCTAGGACACATCGTAGTAAATTATTTGGGAAAATGATATTGGCATCAAAAAATTTATACTCACAGAGTTTCGTCTTGCACTTTGCATAGATCCATCGTACACTAGTGAGGTTTTCGACATGCATGGTGATCGACACTTGTATATGCAATGCCAACGTCGTTTCTGAAGAAAAATCCGCAACTACTCCAACAGATTCATTGGAGAGACTATGATAATAGATTTCTATCATTTGCTTCATTACAATATAACCCTAAGCCATAACCAACTTCATTGTGCAATTCATATGGGAATCTCCCAATATACGTTTTTAACTTTTAAAAAGATTAATAAATTAATCATTATCGATGTAGATATAGAGAGAAAGGAGAAACGCTTAATAAATTTTAAAAGTAAATAATTAACATTTTTCAATTAAAATAACAATTACAATAATATCATAATTTATAATAAATAATCAAATTATCAATTCTACAGCCAGTCGAATGCTATAAACCTATCATAATAAGATAGGATAATAAAATAAAAATAATAAAAGAGAGTTTTATAAGTTGCCAAACATAAGAGCTTGATGAAAACAAAACAAAGACACATGTAAAGAGGAAAACAATAAAAAAAGAAAGAAAATAGTAAATCCAAAACATGCAACAGAAGGACAAAAATAATAAATATAAATCTCCTTTTAAAAGCATAAACAACAATAAAGAGTAAGAAATACGAGGATAAAAAAATAGAAATAAATTACAACAAAACATACCTCAAAAAATATTACTTAATGCCTGAAAAATCATGATTTGGACAAAATTAAAAAAAAATAAAGGCAATAAAACACCACAACAAATAACTATAGTAAAAAAATTTGAAACAAAGAATAATCGAAAAAAGAATAGAAATGATAATAAAAATAATGAGATAAATATTTTTTATCATTTTTTTTATATGAAAATTCTCATAAATTGTCTTATAATTGCCACTATATTAGTCACAGTTACTCTAACTTTATACCTAACTAATTTAACATCCAATCCAATTTGACAATAACTTTTTTACCTTACTAATTTAACATCCAATCCAATTTTGACAATAACTTAATGCATATACTATTATTCTATCACGAAGAGAATAAAGCACTCTCACTTGGTAAAAAATTGAAATTATGTTTCTCTTTTTAAAACACAAAATTTCGAAATAAAAAAAATATAAACATACAAGTTTAAAAATAAGTTAAAAATTCTTCAATCATAGTTTAAAACATCCATCAGACTAAATGTCAATTTGCTTAGCTACCGTTAATAGGCAATCACATAATTTTTCAATATCTTACATTTTAAATTTAATATCAAATCCAACAGAGACTCAATTGATACATATAATATTATTCAAAAATAAAAAGAGAACCAAGTTAAGGGAGCACACGCAAAACATTAGATTTTAGCATTCAGGGTTAAATATTTACAAGTATCACAACCAATAATGAAAAAAAGTAAAACTCACCATGCTCGCTCTTATATAAAACGAAGAGCTTTCTCTAGAAAAGATGGAGATCCAACCTCTTCCAAAGCAAGCATAATGGGTCTCCTAATAACTTTAGATACCATTGGCTTTTTCGGTATCTACAAAAAGACAACCACCAAAAAAATGGAAAAAGAAATAAAGCACAGATTAGAACTTTGCAAATTAACAAACTCCTAGGACACATCGTAGTAAATTATTTGGGAAAATGAGATTGGCATCAAAAAATTTATACTCACAGAGTTTCGTCTTGCACTTTGCATAGATCCATCGTACACTAGTGAGGTTTTCGACATGCATGGTGATCGACACTTGTATATGCAATGCCAACGTCGTTTCTGAAGAAAAATCCGCAACTACTCCAACAGATTCATTGGAGAGACTATGATAATAGATTTCTATCATTTGCTTCATTACAATATAGCCCTAAGCCATAACCAACTTCATTGTGCAATTCATATGGGAATCTCCCAATATACGTTTTTAACTTTTAAAAAGATTAATAAATTAGTCATTATCGATGTAGATATACAGAGAAAGGAGAAACGCTTAATAAATTTTAAAAGTAAATAATTAACATTTTTGAATTAAAATAACAATTACAATAATATCATAATTTATAATAAATAATCAAATTATCAATTCTACAGCCAGTCGAATGCTATAAACCTATCATAATAAGATAGGATAATAAAATAAAAATAATAAAAGAGAGTTTTATAAGTTGCCAAACATAAGAGCTTGATGAAAACAAAACAAAGACACATGTAAAGAGGAAAACAATAAAAAAAGAAAGAAAATAGTAAATCCAAAACATGCAACAGAAGGACAAAAATAATAAATATAAATCCGCTTTTAAAAGCATAAACAACAATAAAGAGTAAGAAATACGAGCATAAAAAAATAGAAATAAATTACAACAAAACATACCTCAAAAAATATTACTTAATGCCTGAAAAATCATGATTTGGACAAAATTAAAAAAAAATAAAGGCAATAAAACACCACAACAAATAACTATAGTAAAAAAATTTGAAACAAAGAATAATCGAAAAAAGAATAGAAATGATAATAAAAATAATGAGATAAATATTTTTTATCATTTTTTTTATATGAAAATTCTCATAAATTGTCTTATAATTGCCACTATATTAGTCACAGTTACTCTAACTTTATACCTAACTAATTTAACATCCAATCCAATTTGACAATAACTTTTTTACCTTACTAATTTAACATCCAATCCAATTTTGACAATAACTTAATGCATATACTATTATTCTATCACGAAGAGAATAAAGCACTCTCACTTGGTAAAAAATTGAAATTATGTTTCTCTTTTTAAAACACAAAATTTCGAAATAAAAAAATATAAACATACAAGTTTAAAAATAAGTTAAAAATTCTTCAATCATAGTTTAAAACATCCATCAGACTAAATGTCAATTTGCTTAGCTACCGTTAATAGGCAATCACATAATTTTTCAATATCTTACATTTTAAATTTAATATCAAATCCAACAGAGACTCAATTGATACATATAATATTATTCAAAAATAAAAAGAGAACCAAGTTAAGGGAGCACACGCAAAACATTAGATTTTAGCATTCAGGGTTAAATATTTACAAGTATCACAACCAATAATGAAAAAAAGTAAAACTCACCATGCTCGCTCTTATATAAAACGAAGAGCTTTCTCTAGAAAAGATGGAGATCCAACCTCTTCCAAAGCAAGCATAATGGGTCTCCTAATAACTTTAGATACCATTGGCTTTTTCGGTATCTACAAAAAGACAACCACCAAAAAAATGGAAAAAGAAATAAAGCACAGATTAGAACTTTGCAAATTAACAAACTCCTAGGACACATCGTAGTAAATTATTTGGGAAAATGAGATTGGCATCAAAAAATTTATACTCACAGAGTTTCGTCTTGCACTTTGCATAGATCCATCGTACACTAGTGAGGTTTTCGACATGCATGGTGATCGACACTTGTATATGCAATGCCAACGTCGTTTTTGAAGAAAAATCCGCAACTACTCCAACAGATTCATTGGAGAGACTATGATAATAGATTTCTATCATTTGCTTCATTACAATATAGCCCTAAGCCATAACCAACTTCATTGTGCAATTCATATGGGAATCTCCCAATATACGTTTTTAACTTTTAAAAAGATTAATAAATTAGTCATTACCGATGTAGATATACAGAGAAAGGAGAAACGCTTAATAAATTTTAAAAGTAAATAATTAACATTTTTGAATTAAAATAACAATTACAATAATATCATAATTTATAATAAATAATCAAATTATCAATTCTACAGCCAGTCGAATGCTATAAACCTATCATAATAAGATAGGATAATAAAATAAAAATAATAAACGAGAGTTTTATAAGTTGCCAAACATAAGAGCTTGATGAAAACAAAACAAAGACACATGTAAAGAGGAAAACAATAAAAAAAGAAAGAAAATAGTAAATCCAAAACATGCAACAGAAGGACAAAAATAATAAATATAAATCTTCTTTTAAAAGCATAAACAACAATAAAGAGTAAGAAATACGAGCATAAAAAAATAGAAATAAATTACAACAAAACATAACTCAAAAAATATTACTTAATGCCTGAAAAATCATGATTTGGACAAAATTAAAAAAAAATAAAGGCAATAAAACACCACAACAAATAACTATAGTAAAAAAATTTGAAACAAAGAATAATCGAAAAAAGAATAGAAATGAAAATAAAAATAATGAGATAAATATTTTTTATCATTTTTTTTATATGAAAATTCTCATAAATTGTCTTATAATTGCCACTATATTAGTCACAGTTACTCTAACTTTATACCTAACTAATTTAACATCCAATCCAATTTGACAATAACTTTTTTACCTTACTAATTTAACATCCAATCCAATTTTGACAATAACTTAATGCATATACTATTATTCTATCACGAAGAGAATAAAGCACTCTCACTTGGTAAAAAATTGAAATTATGTTTCTCTTTTTAAAACACAAAATTTCGAAATAAAAAAAATATAAACATACAAGTTTAAAAATAAGTTAAAAATTCTTCAATCATAGTTTAAAACATCCATCAGACTAAATGTCAATTTGCTTAGCTACCGTTAATAGGCAATCACATAATTTTTCAATATCTTACATTTTAAATTTAATATCAAATCCAACAGAGACTCAATTGATACATATAATATTATTCAAAAATAAAAAGAGAACCAAGTTAAGGGAGCACACGCAAAACATTAGATTTTAGCATTCAGGGTTAAATATTTACAAGTATCACAACCAATAATGAAAAAAAGTAAAACTCACCATGCTCGCTCTTATATAAAACGAAGAGCTTTCTCTAGAAAAGATGGAGATCCAACCTCTTCCAAAGCAAGCATAATGGGTCTCCTAATAACTTTAGATACCATTGGCTTTTTCGGTATCTACAAAAAGACAACCACCAAAAAAATGGAAAAAGAAATAAAGCCTGATTAGAACTTTGCAAATTAACAAACTCCTAGGACACATCGTAGTAAATTATTTGGGAAAATGAGATTGGCATCAAAAAATTTATACTCACAGAGTTTCGTCTTGCACTTTGCATAGATCCATCGTACACTAGTGAGGTTTTCGACATGCATGGTGATCGACACTTGTATATGCAATGCCAACGTCGTTTCTGAAGAAAAATCCGCAACTACTCCAACAGATTCATTGGAGAGACTATGATAATAGATTTCTATCATTTGCTTCATTACAATATAGCCACTAAGCCATAACCAACTTGATTGTGCAATTCATATCCGAATCTCCCAATATCTCTTTTTTACTTTTAAAAAGATTAATAAATTAGTCATTATCGATGTAGATATACAGAGAAAGGAGAAACGCTTAATAAATTTTAAAAGTAAATAATTAACATTTTTGAATTAAAATAACAATTACAATAATATCATAATTTATAATAAATAATCAAATTATCAATTCTACTGAATTCGAATGCTATAAACCTATCATAATAAGATAGGATAATAAAATAAAAATAATAAAAGAGAGTTTTATAAGTTGCCAAACATAAGAGCTTGATGAAAACAAAACAAAGACACATGTAAAGAGGAAAACAATAAAAAAAGAAAGAAAATAGTAAATCCAAAACATGCAACAGAAGGACAAAAATAATAAATATAAATCTTCTTTTAAAAGCATAAACAACAATAAAGAGTAAGAAATACGAGGATAAAAAATAGAAATAAATTACAACAAAACATACCTCAAAAAATATTACTTAATGCCTGAAAAATCATGATTTGGACAAAATTAAAAAAAAATAAAGGCAATAAAACACCACAACAAATAACTATAGTAAAAAAAATTGAAACAAAGAATAATCGAAAAAAGAATAGAAATGAAAATAAAAATAATGAGATAAATATTTTTTATCATTTTTTTATATGAAAATTCTCATAAATTGTCTTATAATTGCCACTATATTAGTCACAGTTACTCTAACTTTATACCTAACTAATTTAACATCCAATCCAATTTGACAATAACTTTTTTACCTTACTAATTTAACATCCAATCCAATTTTGACAATAACTTAATGCATATACTATTATTCTATCACGAAGAGAATAAAGCACTCTCACTTGGTAAAAAATTGAAATTATGTTTCTCTTTTTAAAACACAAAATTTCGAAATAAAAAAAATATAAACATACAAGTTTAAAAATAAGTTAAAAATTCTTCAATCATAGTTTAAAACATCCATCAGACTAAATGTCAATTTGCTTAGCTACCGTTAATAGGCAATCACATAATTTTTCAATATCTTACATTTTAAATTTAATATCAAATCCAACAGAGACTCAATTGATACATATAATATTATTCAAAAATAAAAAGAGAACCAAGTTAAGGGAGCACACGCAAAACATTAGATTTTAGCATTCAGGGTTAAATATTTACAAGTATCACAACCAATAATGAAAAGTAAAACTCACCATGCTCGCTCTTATATAAAACGAAGAGCTTTCTCTAGAAAAGATGGAGATCCAACCTCTTCCAAAGCAAGCATAATGGGTCTCCTAATAACTTTAGATACCATTGGCTTTTTCGGTATCTACAAAAAGACAACCACCAAAAAAATGGAAAAAGAAATAAAGCCTGATTAGAACTTTGCAAATTAACAAACTCCTAGGACACATCGTAGTAAATTATTTGGGAAAATGAGATTGGCATCAAAAATTTATACTCACAGAGTTTCGTCTTGCACTTTGCATAGATCCATCGTACACTAGTGAGGTTTTCGAGCATGCATGGTGATCGACACTTGTATATGCAATGCCAACGTCGTTTACGAAGAAAAATCCGCAACTACTCCAACAGATTCATTGGAGAGACTATGATAATAGATTTCTATCATTTGCTTCATTACAATATAGCCACTAAGCCATAACCAACTTCATTGTGCAATTCATATGGGAATCTCCCAATATACGTTTTTAACTTTTAAAAAGATTAATAAATTAGTCATTATCGATGTAGATATACGAGAGAAAGGAGAAACGCTTAATAAATTTTAAAAGTAAATAATTAACATTTTTGAATTAAAATAACAATTACAATAATATCATAATTTATAATAAATAATCAAATTATCAATTCTCTGACTTGATCGACTGCTATAAACCTATCATAATAAGATAGGATAATAAAATAAAAATAATAAAAGAGAGTTTTATAAGTTGCCAAACATAAGAGCTTGATGAAAACAAAACAAAGACACATGTAAAGAGGAAAACAATAAAAAAAGAAAGAAAATAGTAAATCCAAAACATGCAACAGAAGGACAAAAATAATAAATATAAATCCTCTTTTAAAAGCATAAACAACAATAAAGAGTAAGAAATACGAGCATAAAAAAATAGAAATAAATTACAACAAAACATACCTCAAAAATTATTATTTAATGAATGAAAAATTATGATTTGGACAAAATTAAAAAAAAATAAAGGCAATAAAACACCACAACAAATAACTATAGTAAAAAAAAATTGAAACAAAGAATAATCGAAAAAAGAATAGAAATGAAAATAAAAATAATGAGTTAATATTTTCTATCATTTTTTTTATATGAAAATTCTCATAAATTGTCTAATAATTGCCACTATATTAGTCACAGTTACTCTAACTTTATTATACCTAACTAATTTAACATCCAATCCAATTTGACAATAACTTTTGTACCTTACTAATTTAACATCCAATCCAATTTTGACAATAACTAAATGCATATACTATTATTCTATCACGAAGAGAATAAAGCACTCTGACTTGGTAAAAAATTGAAATTATGTTTCTCTTTTTAAAACACAAAATTTAAAAATAAAAAAATATAAACATACAAGTTTAAAAATAAGTTAAAAATTCTTCAATCATAGTTTAAAACATCCATCAGACTAAATGTCAATTTGCTTAGCTACCGTTAATAGACAATCACATAATTTTTCAATATCTTACATTTTAAATTTAATATCAAATCCAACAGAGACTCAATTGATACATATAATATTATTCAAAAATAAAAAGAGAACCAAGTTAAGGGAGCACACGCAAAACATTAGATTTTAGCATTCAGGGTTAAATATTTACAAGTATCACAACCAATAATGAAAAAAAGTAAAACTCACCATGCTCGCTTCTTATATAAAACGAAGAGCTTTCTCTAGAAAAAGATGGAGATCCAACCTCTTCCAAAGCAAGCATAATGGGTCTCCTAATAACTTTAGATACCATTGGCTTTTTCGGTATCTACAAAAAGACAACCACCAAAAAAATGGAAAAAGAAATAAAGCACAGATTAGAACTTTGCAAATTAACAAACTCCTAGGACACATCGTAGTAAATTATTTGGGAAAATGAGATTGGCATCAAAAAATTTATACTCACAGAGTTTCGTCTTGCACTTTGCATAGATCCATCGTACACTAGTGAGGTTTTCGACATGCATGGTGATCGACACTTGTATATGCAATGCCAACGTCGTTTACGAAGAAAAATCCGCAACTACTCCAACAGATTCATTGGAGAGACTATGATAATAGATTTCTATCATTTGCTTCATTACAATATAGCCACTAGCCATAACCAACTTCATTGTGCAATTCATATGGGAATCTCCCAATATACGTTTTTAACTTTTAAAAAGATTAATAAATTAGTCATTATCGATGTAGATATACGAGAGAAAGGAGAAACGCTTAATAAATTTTTAAAAGTAAATAATTAACATTTTTGAATTAAAATAACAATTACAATAATATCATAATTTATAATAAATAATCAAATTATCAATTCTACTGACCCGGTCGAATGCTGTAAACCTATCATAACAACATAGGAAAAAAAAGAAAAAATAATACTCGAGAGTTTTATAAGTTGCCAAACATAGGGGCTCGATGAAAACAAAACAAAGACACATGTAAAGAGGAAAACAATAAAAAAAGAAAGAAAATAGTAAATCCAAAACATGCAAATGTAAGGACAAAAATAATAAATATAAATCTTCTTTTAAAAGCATAAACAACAATAAAGAGTAAGAAATACGAGCATAAAAAAATAGAAATAAATTACAACAAAACATAACTCGAAAAATATTGCTAAATGCCTGAAAAATCATGATTTGGACAAAATAAAAAAAAAATAAAGGCAATAAAACACCACAACAAATAACTATAGTAAAAAAAATTGAAACAAAGAATAATCGAAAAAAGAATAGAAATGAAAATAAAAATAATGAGATAAATATTTTCTATCATTTTTTTTATATGAAAATTCTCATAAATTGTCTTATAATTGCCACTATATTAGTCACAATTACTCTAACTTCATACCTAACTAATTTAACATCCAATCCAATTTGAAAATAACTTTTTTACCTTACTAGTTTACCATCCAATCCGATTTTAGCAATAACTTAATGCATATACTATTATTGTATCACGAAGAGAATAAAGGACTCTCACTTGGTAAAAAATTGAAATTATGTTTCTCTTTTTAAAACACAAAATTTCGAAATAAAAAAAATATAAACATACAAGTTTAAAAATAAGTTAAAAATTCTTCAATCATAGTTTAAAACATCCATCAGACTAAATGTCAATTTGCTTAGCTACCGTTAATAGGCAATCACATAATTTTTCAATATCTTACATTTTAAATTTAACATCAAATCCAACAGAGACTC